>CM060900.1:327733631-328056131 GCA_030762935.1 Hymenopus coronatus | reverse complement strand
TTTAATGCTTGCTAATAATCATAGTCTATAATTTACCCATTACTCATTCCTCTGGCAGGAGGCTCAGTAATAAACTCACATTTTACTTCGCTATTAATGAGCTAGCTCTTCCTCTAACGTAAAATATCGTTAACGTAATTGCGATAATGGACGAATCTCTTTCAGGTCCTGCTTCACGTTTGCAATATTCCATATCACGGGTAATAATCTGTTCCTGTAATGAGCGTCCCTATTGCCGTAAGGGATTTCCGAAAATCGCAGGAAATAACACAAGGTGTAACAGGAAATACAAAGCGTCTCGATTGCACGCATCTTCAGGCTTAACTTCATAAGGCCCGTCACGAGCAAGTGTAGTTTACTGATATTAGTATGTGATTCTGTTTCATTTCACACGAAATGTAGCTATTACAGAATAAACCAGTTTGTAATGTTTACGTAACCTGAATACATAAGTTGTTCGTCTCCATTCTAGCTGATAAGTTAACAAACAGACATTTGAATTTTATATACATAAAGCACAAAGGAAATTACAGGTCACGTGTTCTGGCGGTTTTCAAGACACAAGGGCCGTCCAGAAAGTAAAGAACTATATCACATAACTAAATAATATCGAAAGATATCAACACTAAACCTTATTTACAAAGTTATGGTACGTTATTCTATTTCTCTACGTAATCGCCATTGCTGTCAAGGCATTTATTGTTATGTGGCACCAGTTTTTCAATGAAATGAAATAGCGTTTTATTTATGGACGCTCTTTAACTGCTGTGAGTCTCAGCGTCCCATTCTATATTGGGCGTGAAAGACCGCTTAATTTTGCTCAGAGGCCCCTCAATCAGGCTTGATGTTCTTTTACGTGCCGTAAATCTACGACACGGGACCCACAGCTAAGGATTTTTACGCCCGAAAAATCCATCGTCCTCCGCCAGCTTTGAACCCGTGACCTTGGGTATATGAAGTTAGCATGGTAACCATTACACCACGGAGGGCGACCCAGTTCTACCTATAAATACCTGATTAACATTTTGGATGAAGAAAATGTTTGGCCAATCCAATTTTAGGCCAAATGTATGGCTTTAATGCAATGAACGTGCCTTCATCGAGAAAATGGTGCAGAATGTTTACTCACGGAAGAACCAGTGAGTGTCGTCTGGAGGGGCAGTTCATCACTCGTTATGGAAGAGTTGAAAGTATATTAATGAAAGATTTCAGAAAATTCGGTATTTGATTTTGGGCACCTTAAACGACTTTTTAGGTGCAAAAGATTTCCCAAGCGATGTATACTTCAAAGTGGCAGACCTTGGCGGTAGAAGAGTATAACATCGCTATTGAAAAACTGGTGCCAGGTTACAATAAACACCTTGATAGCAATAGCAATAACGTCGAAAAATAGAGTCAGGTACTTTAACCTTGTAAATAAAGTTTAGTGTTGATATTTTCCGTTATAATTTGGTTATGCCAAATTGTTATTTACTTTCTAGACGTCCCTCATATTTTCACTTATTTTTCAGCTTCTTTGTCCTTTATATTTACAAAATTAGTTAACACTGGTTTAGTAAGCATAAATTTAAGTATACGGGCAGTATGTTAATTAGTTACACCGAAATAATTTAAGATGTTACTGACGTCCGATATACGTAATTTGAGATAAGCAATGCATGATCCACGACTAAACATAACACAGTTATATGGCAATAAAGCATATTGGTATTAGATACATATAAATCGGTGTTCAAACAAACCCAGATGAAAAATTGACTTAGAATTCCTTTAAACTTTTGCATAAGTATGGAAATGTAATCTTCAACAACTCGTTTTTCGTGCTCTCAATGTTTACTGCCATAAAATTCCTAAAAATTCGAACAAAGCACTTAACAGTGGAACACTGAAGATCGAAGAATTGCTGTTTTGCGTTATGGAGCCTGCCCTACTATTATTTCTTTAATCGCCGGTGTGGCTTAATGCGTAAGGACGAAAGCTTAATCATTGGCTCGTTTTCTGTCATGGAGATATATACCTGACTGGCCAGTGCAATAATCTTCTTGATTTTGCTCACTGATGTTACTTCGTATGCTGAGGAAAGTCTAGAAGACAATATGGAGGGTATGTAAACTTTCTCTGAACTGGCAAATATGCAGCTTATTTACAGTGAATCAAGAAATAATGACTATTCGATCCACACGAAAAAATTTGGATAGATTAAGAAAATCGTTCTTTCGCCGCTATAAACTTTATCTTGCAAATGCAGGCCGTCATTTCCAGGAATTTCTACAAAACTCATTTAAAGACTTTAAAGTCTTTGTTCAATGCTCCGTTTTTCGTTCTTTAAACAACTCCCAATTTTGGATTAGGGCAGGTGAAATTATGAAGCATGATTCAACTTTTCGTTGCCAAGTATTGTAATTAGAAAATTAAAACGCATAAATTGAGCCAGTAATTAAAACTTAGGTAATAGTACATTTTGATTTAATCAAGGAAGGAAAATAAGAAACAACGTAAAGAAGAAAGGAAAAAGAATGAAAGAAAAGGAGGAAAGAAGGAGGGAAGGAAGGAAGAAAGAACCGGAATAAAGAGAGAAGGAAGAAGGTAAGAAAGAGAGGAAGGAAGAAAGGAAAGAAGGAAGGAAAGGAAGGAGGTGATGGAAGGGAGGCAATATGGAAGGCCGGAAGGGTGGGAAGGAGGAAGGTTGGGAGAAAGGGAGGGATGGAAGAAGCAAGGAATGGCAGGAGTGAGGAAGGAAGGGAGGGAGGTAGGAAGAGACGTAGAGAGGAAGGAAGGCGCGTGATGAAGGGTAGGCGAAAGGGTGAGAGAGAGGAAAGGAGGGTGGATAGAAGGAGGGAGGGAAGGAGGAAGGCAGGAAAGAAGAACGGAAGGAAGGACGAGGTTGCTGGACGAGACACGAATTTGTAAACAAAGTCCACCTGTTATTTTAACGGTCATCTCATAATCATTGCACCAGCGAGGTAGGCTCTGCAACATTCTTTCGTTTTCGTGTGCTGTGCTCTTGAAAGGCATTGTTATTATCCAGTGGTGTACTGGCACTTTAGAAACTTACAGTCCTAACTTCGAAATTTGAGCAGACAGACAATAGATTTTTCGTGTCAAATTAATGTAGAGATCCTTATTATATGAAAATATTTGGGTATACATCATTAACAGCCATATCCTGAAATTATTGTAGTATACTTGTTTTGATCTAACCGAGGAAAAACAAATGGTTTTCAGTTACATTACATATTTTAGTGAATTTGTATTATTGTAGAGTGTTTAACGGCCGTTTCTACCACGTACGGCACCACAGGTGGTGAATGCTGATGGTAGAAGAAATGATAGAATCTTGGGCCTAAATTCAATGTATCTTTCCAGTAATTGCCAGTTATGAGATTTGAGAAAAAAAAAACTGAAATAAAGAAAATATCTAAATGGACGTTCCTAGCTGGATTTGAACCACGAAACTCATTTTCACGCACCACACTTATCAGCTTAGGTGTGCTTTCTCGTTAACAATTCATGTTTTGCTACATAAAAAAGATTTATCCTTCAGTTTAAAATATATATTAGTGAAATTTTAGGTGCCATAGAAAATTGGTGTGCTAAATGCATATAAATGATGTTATACATAAAGGGTTACATCATTTTAGAGCATACTAAACATAAGGAAATTTTCTTCCTTGAGTGGTTTATTTTAAATGGGGAGAATTTTTTTTTTTTTTATTGTAGTTCATTTATTCATGTAGATGGACTGAGTAGTGATCTAGCCAATATATTAAAAATCTAAGCTAATTGCATGCAACAAGAATATATAGGGACTACCAGAGGAAGAAGAGGTTTGTAAAACGTCATACTTTCCATCCCAGGATTTTAAGCAATATCAGCTTGACACGTATATTGTGGTTTTCATATCATTCCTAGACTACACAGATAAGTTAATCAATTTTAGCCAGCGTATATTATCATGACTAGTTTCTGCTAACTGTAGTAGTTAGCTTTCGGGTTCAAATCCCTTGAGAGACTAAATTGAAAAATTGGGTTTCCTCGATTCTTCTGCCATGGTAGATTATTTACTCATTATATAATTTCAATTTCTGTTTCTTCGACATTACACTATGCTCAGGTATGTCCAAATTAAAGAGTACAGGGGAAGGTGTAGTGACTCATTGCACTCCCCGTGAAACATTGGGGCAAGTCGCAATCCGATATTATGGCAGATTTGTGAACAACACAGGGCTTTCCACTTGTATTGTCGTTTTGAATCCCTGATATGTTTTATTTAGGGGGAGTACACTAATATCTGCTGCTAAGGATGATCTACAGAATCATAATAAATGAGGTAAATGATGGTCACGTCAACTACTGCTATGCTGGTTTTTAATATAATTCGTTTTAGAGAAGCTTTGTTCGTAAATGTATGTGGAACCATAAGTTGTCATTAAATGTGATGCAAATGATCGTAATTAGGAAAAGCAAATACTAAGTAATGATTTAGATAACTCTGAACCTCTTTTTTCGAACATATTATGTTCTTACAGTTTTGTAGAGGAAGTAATTTCACTTGCAGTTCGTGTGGAGACTCTGAAGTTGATATGAAAGTGATACTATCAGCGTATTGAAGCAGACATTTTGTTCATGCTTCCTTAAAAACAGCACATTTGCTACCAAATACTGTACGTATGTGTAACAGTATGTGTGACTAACCAACATTCCTCCTATTTGACTGGAGACGGCGAAATGACTTCTGACGTCAGTGCCTCGCAAGAGTTATCTTTGGATATGGCTGATCTAGCTAGTGCTTATCATCCATCTACAACATATCAAATACCATGGACTAAAAGCAAGGAAACGTAGCAAACAATACTAACCGTTCAACCCCAATATTCACATTTACACCAATATTGAAATTAAAGCAATTAGCAATACCTACATTTTATGGATGGTAGTTAATACTCATATTGGAATATTTCTAAAGGATACCGAGAGAGATGGCTTCGCGGTAAAATGAGAGCCTTGCATTCGGGAGATCCCGGGTTCCATTATCTTTGACTGCTTATTTGCTGGAGGGATTTTTCACACACAATGATCTTCTATCCACTATTTTCCTTATATTCAATTTGCTTTTCATATTTTAGGTGTGGCCGCAGATTTTATGGCCATGGCAATGACGGACAGATGACGCAGATGCCTGCTCAAAGGAAGAAGTACTCCCCTCGGAATCTAGAGGGCTGCTTGGTCGACGGTACATTCTCTCTCCATCTCTCCCTCTCTCTCTTTCTTTCTTTCTCTCTCTCTCTCTCCCGCTCTCTCTCTCTCTCCCGCTCTCTAGGTAACTCCAGCAGTGGGACGGGTCTTCAAGCGCGGAACTCTTAAGGACTTCCACGTGTTTGAGTACCACACATTTGATATCGAACTTATACGAGAGGGACTCAACCAGGTGCAGCAGTGATTTTCCGTTGGAGGCGTGACTTGTAGTCTCTGAAGTGAAAAGTTTGTGTTGTCCATCCCATTCGACATTTACCTAAGCCTGACCATCGCTTATAGCCTAATGCGTGTGTATCGGACTTTAATTTGAACCAACAAGAGATTTGCTCACCCAGAGCTAGTGTTGAACACAAATAAGTTCCTGAGACATGAATAACGAAAAACGCTTAGAAACCTATAAAACTGGATGTTTAAGTGCACTCAATTTACTTTTTATCATATATCCAAGTCTACTCGGCTGAATAACAGTACTTAGCTTACGCAGCAAATGTTCTTGGAGCCCGGCTGGAGGGGAGCATGAAAGTCAACACGTCACTTCGCGAAGGTTATAACACAGGCTTCCCGCCACTTCATTTCAACACAATATTCTGCCGTGAGTATAGCTTACCCATAATTCCGAGTAATATTGCATGCGGCATCCAGATCCCTGCGGGTAGTGAATATTCTACTGTTTGGTGTTGCATACCTAAGTAACGTGCGTACCACTCAAGTAACACAACACATTTCACTTGGAGCACAGCTATTACATACTCAGTACACAACACAACTGATCCATCAAATCACAGTTACAACTGAAACATGAGTCTCAACTCACAAATGAACTGCATTCGGCACTGCACACGCTGACAGCTCTGTAACTCGTTAATTAACTTCACTCCGTGACTGTCTAACCGGCTTGAGGCAACCCACCATACAGGTCCCTATACAAAACAGAATATTCTTGAATAGGAAAGTATCGACGCTGTCGAAAAGAACTTTCTAGAGCTCTTATTACGAAAACTAAAAGGAAGTAGCATGTAATAGACTTTTTACGCGGCTATTGTGTTGGTTACGCGATTATTCTGAGAGACCAGCCGGAAAATTAGCTGGCCACGTAAGGGGCAGCTTGCGCTCATCGTCGGTCTATAGATACTTCGCACCGATCTCAAAACATTTAAAGTTACGATTTCTTCCGTAGAATACATTTTGTAAGATTAGTATTGCACTTCCTGAACGCTCGCTGACACATGCTATAAAGTATGTAGCAAACATTAAATGCACGTGATAATACCCGTTTGTTTACCGAAATTTTACGTTTTAAAAATTTGAAGCTTTACTTAAAGCTAACGCTCTATTACGTACGTATTTGAAAAAAAAAATGAGGATTTGATTCTTAAGAGACCCCTGGAATAACACATTAACTTTAACTCTATATACGATATAGGTATAGAATAAGCAATCTTGTAGGTAGTAAACTCTCTGATTAGCACAAAAAAAAAAAAAAAAAAAAAAAAAAACACAAAACCAGTGCTTTGTTTTTTATTACAATATTTTATCTGCAACCCTCAAGAATCACAACGCTTCTACTTGAATATTTTGAATTTTTGCTCAAACATTTAATCAGCGTTTCCTTGTTGGAATGAGCATGTATTTAAGTAGTTTATTTCACATACTCATATTGTCCTAGACTTTTATTTGGGTTTTAAAACTATCTTTGGATTTGTACTAGATATTGATAACAATGCTACATAACGTTTATATCTACAGAGGAAGCAATTAATCGTTGTTACTCAAATGTACGATTCTTCGCGTTCTTTCTTACAATAAGTATAAAAAATTAAATTTCTTAGACTATTTTTAATTTACAAGAAATATTTTCGGAATTGCATTTCTTTACATCATATGAGTTTGGCTTTGTTTTAAAAATTGTGCTTTATAACGATTTCATTATTACAAATACCCATAACCTACTTTCTTCATACTTTTCATGCCTTTGGGTGTTGTTATTGTTGCTGTTATAGATGTTGTTATTATTATTGTTCCTATTATAAAATATTTTTAACTTTTAAATTATATGTATTTCATCTTCAATGTTTTCCGCTTAAATAAGTGAGAAATTTGAAAACCTAGTTCTGTTATAATGTCATTTATACATGTTTTTCTAAATTAAAATGTTCCTCAATATACTCGTCAATATTTCCCACTCTCTTACATCTTCATGATGTACATCTTCTTTGGCGATGGGTTCAAAGGTCAATACGGTTATTTCTGCAAATGAAGGGAGTTTTGATTTTATTGTTGTAGCAATCTAACACTTTTTTTTGTGTTTTTCACAAAATTAAAATTTTACACACTTTATGATTTGTCTCAATAAAGGTTTTCATGAGGTGCGTCATTTAATATTTGCTTGGAATGAAACACCTTGAAGGGTTCATGTTAAAGTAGTATAAAATTACTAGATGCTCATCATCAGAAGATTTATATTTCAGTTCATATTAAGCTTTGGTAAACCACTTCTTTGAAAGTTTAAGAACATACGGCTATGGCAAGAACCTGATTGTATTAATTATATTGTGGAAACTGTGACGAAAATTTAGACTTAATAAATGACGTTAGCATTTCTAGTACCGCGAACCCTAATTACTATTTACTACCTTGATGTTCGGAATTGCTGTGTTTTACATAACCGTTTTACTTCTTTGAGCCGGAACAGTTGACTCTGTTAGCTGTCAGAAAGGTTTCCAATTTATTTCAGTTTTTTATACGCGTTGTCTATTTCTGCATTCTGCCCGTTCCAAGAAGAACAAAAAATGGAGTGGTGGCGACCGCCCTCGGCCATAGGCATAAGCGGTTTCTGCCGGCAGTTTTGTCGCCTGACGAACGAGAAGCGGTGCAATACGGGTGTTCCTGTCAGACCCTGTTAAACCGGCACATGTATTCACGGAACTGACAAACAGACATCCCCTCACTTCTGTCTTTGCCAGTGCTTTGTCTCCATTCTACACTACGTATGCTTCTTCATGCGTATTAATTAATCACGTGACAATAATCACTATTCTTTACTTGCATTTCATTCGGCTCTTATTGTAACGGATCTTGTGATTAATGATCTACGTTCCCATCGCGAGACATACAGCTTATTAAAGCGCACAGTATGTAATGGTGTGGAGACGTATGAGGAGAGCATAATTCAATCAACATTTAAAAGAGGAAGAAAAAAGAAAGGAAAAACGATACTTGGGTGATGCCTATAAGCATGTACGTCAACTTATAAAAATGGCTGATCCTTTCTGTCTTACAATATTTCAGTTTTGAATTATTGATTTGCTTAGCTCCTAAGGCGTGAAGTATACTGTGACATAATTTAAAACTTAGATTTTGTTTATGGAAGCTCTTTAACTGCTCTAGTTCTCAGCGTCTCATTCTATACTGGGCGTGAAAGACTGCTTAAATCAGTTCACAGGACTCTTTAATAGGCTTTACTTAACTTTACTCCCCTTTCGAAAGAAGCCATGACTTTTACGACCGAAAAATCCTTCATAGTCCGATGGGTTTGAACCTGTGATCTATGGAACCAAAAGCTAGCATGTTACCCCTGGACCACGGAGGATGACTGAGAGACACCTGGTGTTAACTAGTTTACAAGCAGTAGTAGGCCAAATACTCCTACGCAACCTTCAGGAGGAATGGATGATGTTGGGATTAGGGCAGATACTCCTAATGGTGGCAGGTACAAAGCAACAGGACGTTTTAAGACTTTGGGATGAAAACAGTACTTGTAAAACACTAATTCCCCCTAGTATCATTTTCGTGTTAGGATAACAAGCAGGTTGACCTCCTTTTCAAGAAATTATCTTTTATTGAGATATGATCATCCTGTATGCAAAATGTACTCGCTATTTACATACATCGCTAGTGTATTCCTCTTTAATAATTACATCCAAATCTTCCGTTCAGCTGTCTGCTTTTAAATATTTTATCCTCCGCCGTAGCGTTTGGGTTAGCGCGCTGAGATTCGGTTGCAAAGTAGAATGTGTGTGGGAACGAATCCACGACGGGGATGTGGAGTTTTCAGTCCCTGTAGGTGGACCTACGACCTCTCGAAATCATAAGGAAGTTGAGAACCTACGAGAGGCTGTGATCTGTATGTCACAGAAATGAAAATTCCTGATGTATGAACCATTATGAAGAGCACATTAAATCCTTGGATCTCAATGATCGTTCACCGTTACCGTACGTTTAAGAGCATGAAGCCGGCGTCGGGTTGGTTGGTTCAGGCCAGTCTTTACTGTCATACCACAGACAATTTTATCTAAATAAACAATTAAATATGTTTAATTACATTACAAGAAACCTGAAAAGAAGACTATAGAAGAATCCTAGAAGAGACTTGCTAACACAATTATATAAAGCAATAGCCATCTAAATCATAAATTATGAATCAGAAACACCGTATAACACATATAAATATAGGTGCAGACAGAGAAATTAAATTTCTTAAACAAATAGCCGGTTATGCAAAAGCCAAAACAAAACAAAAAATACAACTATACATAGAGGAATAAAATAAATCAGTATTAGAAATTAGAATAAACTGAAAACGGCATTCAAACAGAATGACAGATCATAAAATAACGACAGCATATTCCTACCAACCAGTAAGACAAAGAAACTCATGAAGAATCCAAAAGGCTACAAAGTGTAAGATTTTGGAGTCTGAAGGGGATAAACGGCCTAAGCAATCTCAAGAGACAGAAGACATCTTAGCTATATGGAGGCACATTTTTCTGATATATTCTGCGATGCCAAATTTGTATAAATCACCGATCATCTCTTTAGGACAATAAGCTATACTTACTGGAACTATCTATTTATGTTAAAGGATGGCTTCTTATTCAAAATGATGGCTTAAACATTTTAATATTAACCGTGTTATATATAAAGCACGGCATTTCTATTTTCTAGATATTAAAATAAAACTCTCATTCAAACAAAAAGTTTAAAAGTAGAACTTTAGTCAATTATGTGCGTTAACTTAAATTTCAAGCTCTCAATGAATACTAACAGGGCGAATATCAATCCAGGATATATATTTTTACATCTCGAAACACCTTAAAAACAAATGTTACATTAGTCTCTGACGTAAAAGAATGCCTGACATGTTATTTCACTTGGATTTCTCAAATCAGTATCTTTTATATTTATATAGCTCCTATTCTAAAATAAGCGTTATAATATGCGGAGTTCACATTACTTTTTTATCCAGTGTCGTTTATTTTTCTGTAGAACCTATTCTTAAAAACAGCCTAGTTTTCTAATTCATGGTGGTCAAGATATACCAAAGAACGACGTATCTGATCAAGCGCCTTATCCAATGAGTAGTTCCATCATAAATATTCCCAAGTTCCTGCCACTTAGGAAGCAATAGGGTGCGAGCCTCCACTCTTCCACCAGCATGTGCCTCCAACAAAGTCGTTTCTGAGCTAGCAGAATAATCGGTATGTTGTTCTGGCAATGAGCAGCAAAGCCTTAGTAGATGGAATTCTGTAGGCCCTATAGTCACCTTACGCTGGACACTCAGGAGCTTAGAAGTATATGTGTTACGTATCATGGCGTTACTCCACATAGATATTCCATATAAAGTAATATATTGTGCCACGGCGAAGAGAATGCGCCGGGTATGCTCCCTCAGGCCGCCTACATTGGACATTAGACAACTAACGTGGGCAATAAGGCTATTGCCTTCTTTGCTGTTTTCCACAAATGGCATCCCATGTAGAAATTACGGTCCAGATAAACACCCAAATATTTCAGGGAGCTCTGGCTAACTACTGACAAAGCCCCTACTTTCAGGTGGATAATGTTGACCTTCCAGCCACCTAATAACAATACGGCCTCAGTATCAGGGTGGGACAACTGCACTTTCTTCTGTAAAAAACAGTCTTTGACTGCGGTCAACAAACGGAAGCATTCTGCTCCAACGGAAGCACATCATCGGCCGTATCAATTATGGCTAAGTCTTCAGCATAAGCAATAAGCTGAACTCCCGAAGGTATAAACAGTTGTAATACTCCATTGTAATAGATATTCCACAACGTGGGGCCCAGGACTGAGCCGTGAGGTACTCCACACGTCAATCCATAAGTGGACATTCACACCCACAAGAAGTAGACCATAGTGCGTATAACTACAAGCGTATTGTGGATATAGATATATGCTGGAACAAAACGAGAGGACAGTTCTTGGAGAATTCCGCCCCTTGGAGCAGAATGAAAGGCATTGTGCATATCTAAAGTTATTAGCACACACATTCGTATTTTACCACCATGTACTAATTTTTCCTCTTCCGCAAGCTCCTATACTCTCCGTAGGGCTGTTAAAGTGGACCGACGTTCTCTAAAGACATGCTGGGCAATAGACAGACCGCAATTGTGCTCTTTCTATCGGGCCAATAGAAAATGTTCGACCATCTTTCCCAAGATGTTAAGTAAGCAGATGGAACGATATAAAACAGCACCGTCTTGTGGCTTGGGCTTCACCAGCAAAATTGATTAAGCAGTCTTCCACTTAGTTGGAAACACGTCTGCTTTCAGGCACCGATTGAACGCAGACACACTAGGTTCTGGTTATGTGCTAACAACCGTTCTTATTATTACGGGTAGCAGACCATCGGGGCCAGGTCGTTTACCTTTAAGTTTGGTTAAAGCGGAGTGCAATTCTGCAGGGATAAAGCAACGCACCTTATCAGGTAACCAACCTCGCTTGGCCCATGTAATTGAGAAATGGTCAAGAAACAGAGTAATAGCAATCAACAGCTGTCGTGCGTCTGATAGTTGAGACGCAAAGGTGAAAGAAGTTTCTCAGTTACAAGCTATCAATTTCTTCGAGAAGTGATTACCAAGCAGAGCGCTTAGCATTCGTTATGTCCACTTTAAACAGAGCTCTGCTGCACCGATACTGTTCAAGGTACTGGTTGATCTGCTCCTCAATCCCTCGCCGGAGAGCATGCACGTCCACGTGCGTTGTAATAAATGTTTCCTGTTGCCGCAATAGCATTGGTCATCCAATTTGCCGATTTGAAGATGATGTCGTTTGAAACTTTTAGTTAGAGTATTGCCACACGCGGTTCGAAGGACCTGTGAAAACTGTTTCGACGTGATGCCCGGTGTGACTATGAGGCACACGCTGCAAACCAGCGGAAGTGGACATTGCCGTCGAGGAGCATCTGTCAGGAGAAGATAAAGTAAATATTGATGAAAGCTAAGAGTCTATACCTCCAATACTTTCCAGTTTGCTGCACACGGGTTTAAAAGTCCAGTACTAAAAGTAACATCGATATATGAAGCGCTATCTTGACGGACAAATTTCGGCGCTGTTCAAAGTTGTGAACCACCAGAGCATCCTTCGCCAGCCACTCGGCCATTATTTTTCCTCTTGCGTTCTCAACTGCAGATCCCCTAATATAGGACTTGGCATTAAAATGCCCTAAAAGTACTTCAGTTGCATGTCGTCACATAAGCAAGCACAATGCGTGTAAAAGGTCCACCAAGGTCGACAATTCAGTATTTTGGGATAAATAACAGCCTTCTATGGTCACCAAAATATTCTCCAAAAAGACGAACCTGGCCCCTGCTCCGGTTCTGACTACCTGAACATCGTCGGTGATGATATTTAGAGCCACATTAGTGTTCTGATGCACAAGCCACTGCTCCTAATGAATCCTAATGACAGCAGATTCCGCCATTATAACCATATCAACACTACGTTCCATGGCCATTTGTCACAAGACAAGAAACCCATTGTGGCTCTCACGCTATCGGAATTACTTTGAAGTACGGACTGTCGGTCCAAGTTCATATGGGAGATTGCCATTGGGAGTGATGGAGGCGTTGGGTTTTAGCCCCACTGATCATATTACGATAACGAGGGCAATGGTTAGTCCTGAGTTTATGGCCTTGAATTTTACACGTCAGGCAATAGGATTCATTTGTGCAATTACCACAGTTCCGACAAATATGACTTCTATTAGGGCCACTGAATCTGTGGGCACGGTGTCCAACTCCTGACAGTGAAAACGTCGTGGAATGAAAACCCGTTCTTGAACTTTGCAGGAACACCAGCCCTATACAGACTCAGCCCAAATGCATTAGTCGACGGCTCAGGTCTATGCTTAATACAATATTAGCAATCTGCCCTTCAATTGTTGTAGGCCTCATATAGGTAATCTGAACGGCGCTGGAATCTACTTCCAGAACTTGTGAGATTGCAGTCTGCACGTTCATCGTGGTAGTAATGGCATCAATATGATGAACTAGTAGAATCATATCATTTCTTTAAGAACAGCGCGTAGCGGCGTCTTTAATGGTGTGCAGTTTCATTTTGTCAGCTCCTCCTTTAACCTTGAGAAGCAGCTCTCCTCTACGAGTCTTCCGTAGATTTTGTACCGCCACAACAATACCCTTCAAGCTCACAGTATTCTTAATCTCCTTCATGAATTCGGTATAGTCACGCACTCCAGGTTAACAATAAGGGTCACGGTGTCCAAACCAGAAGATAGTGTCTCCGGAGCCGCTGCTGATCAAGGCCGTCCATCACTAGTGGCAGTATAGATAGACAGAAATGCCTGTACAAAAAACATAGCTCAAGAAGCTTCCGAACTCTTGTCACGTTACACCTAGAAGATAGAGGCAAACGAATATGTCGTGTCCCATGTGGTAAGCCAAGGCTCGCAGATGTGAAAAATCTATCGCCCAGGATTTGGAGAGCATCTCCGGTTTCCAGAAGATCGGGTACATTAGTTTTAAAAATGAAACGCTCTGTACTACGACAACCGCCATCTATAGTCACCTTTGTAATGGAAGAAAAATAAGCCGTGCCATTAAAATTTTAAGCAACACTTGCGAGATCCACTATTTCGGGGTATCGTTCTTTTAAGATGATTGATGCCCTGACTCATATTGGGATCATCCGTCACAATGGCCAAATCGCCTTTCTCACCCAACAAAATGGGATTCCCTGTCGCGAGTTCCACAGTGAAAGAATACTAAGCTCAAGACTTGTCCAGCAAAATTTGAAGATGAGCAGCGCTCCCAAAGTCAGCAAATTCTGTCCTTATTTCCGAAGCAATAAGTGATTCCTCAGCAATCTTAGCCGTCAAATGCAGTGAGGCGTCAACGGAGCACAAAACAGTAGCATCAAGCCTGTTGGCAGGCTCAGAAGGCAGCCCCAGTTTGAAGTGCTCAGTGTAGTCAACAAGACAGCAATGTGTTCAACCTTCTGAAAAGTAATTTTAATCTCCATCTTAGTGTTAACGTGTGTTTCTATAAGGTCGATGGGCCCTGAAGCAACGCCAGATAACAGAGCAATCAACTAAGAATGATCTTCAATGGTTTCATCAGCAGTAAGTGCCGCCGTAGGTTGCATAGCTGTGCCACGAGTTATGCGCACTACAGAGAAACATACAGTGACAGCAGCTTGGATCTTCAGATTAACACGATTGAACTGATCCAGGTGATACGGTAAACTATCGGCGACATCTCCAATAGCTGTAGAGGAGCCCAATACCTGGAACAACACCTTTGAATCCTGGCAATTGCTTGATGGCGGTCGAATGGAGCCTGTTTGCTCACTAACATCAGCAACCGTTTCTGGCGTTCCGAAACCCTTGTCCCGTAAAAAATCAGGTACCAAACTATCAATTTAGTGTATATATAAGAGCCAAAACCTCGCTGGTTGACAACAAAACATCAGGCCAGATAGAGGGAAGAAGAAATGAAAAAAAAAAGGGGGAAGGAGTAGAAAACAGGAAAGAAGTATTTCACACGCAACAAGTGAAGAAGAGTATGAATCCAGCTCGACAACCCCGGGTGAGCCAAACCCGTACTTACAGGAAGTAAGCCCCTGGGGGGAGTAACAGTAGCGGTAGCGGCGGAGACGGCGGCAGCAGTGTGGTAGTAGTAGTAGTAGTAGTAGTAGTAGTAGTAGTAGTAGTAGTAGTAGTAGTAGTAGTAGGGCCGCGCCGTGGCCGAGTGCTCAGACCATTCGCCTCTCACCTAGATGACCCGGGTTCGATCCCAAGCGACCGCATGTGAGATTTGTGGTGGACAAAGCAGCGCAGCGGAGGGTTTTCTCCGGATTCTCTGATTTCCCCCGCCATCTCATTCCACCGGAGCTCCATCTTCATGTGTCATTGCCTGTGGTGCCAGAGCAGTAAAGGCGAGCGTTAAAGACTACTAAAAATGTAGTAGTAGTAGTAGTAGTAGTAGTAGTAGTAGTACGTGGGGCACGTCAGTCAATGAAGCAAAAATGTCTACCATGATCTCACCACACAAACGACAGAGGTGGGCGATCGTCCAAACGGTAGAATAGGGGTACTCCATTCGGAATGTTAGCCCTGTGCTTTTCTTGACCCAGAAATAGTTGCTACCAAATTTGCTTATCATAATGCTCCGTATTACTTGTCTGAAGAATGAATGCAGACTGTCACGAGTGGAAGCTTCCATAAATACAATTCAGTGTTACGTCATTACTCCCGGTGCATGACCTGTCCAGTCTACACTGGAATGCAGCAGTTGAGTTTCTTACGCTGGACGGATTCAAATCAAGTCAAAATGCAAACACGCCGCGTGTAGTCATACACATACACAGTAGAAAGTTATATTCATTAATAATAAAGAAAACCGTAAGTTTAATCTGTTATGGATCGTTTAGTTTATTCCTATTTATGTGCACTGTGCTGATGTTTTGATGGTCAGACTGTACTGCACTTAATTCCAGTCTTCTATGGCCGCTCTAAGCAGTGCCATGCTACACCAGCGACCTCCCCTAAAAACTGAATTCTTTCGTCTGACAGGTAGTACTATGGTATAGTGATATATAAATAAGAATTAAAAATAGAAAAACTCCATATAAAAGTGTTAAAAGTCACTAAAGCATGGAAAAATAATGGGAAAATGATATGGCTGTAAAATATAGCAAAATTTCTAAAACGGATCCGAATAAAATAAAAAAAAAAGTATCCAATGCTCTGTGCATAGATTAGAAAAATTATCATAGAAACCCTCTTACGATAAGCATAGTAAATATGTATACTGCACATGTCCTCACAATAAACAAGTATGCGAAAATATACATCTATACAGCATAGTGTTAACACTATATTGATAGCATAACAACCCTCCAAGGTTTTCAAGGGCAGCGCCGTGGTCGAGTGGTCAGACCATTCGCCTCTCACCTAGACGACCCGGGTTCGATCCCAAGCGATCACATGTGTTATTTGTGGTGGACAAAGCGGCGTAGGGACCGTTTTTCTCCGGGTTCTCCGGTTTCCGCCGCCATCTCATTCCACTGGGGCTCCATCTTCATGTATTATCAGTATCCGGCGGTGCCAGAGCAGTAAAAGTGGACGTTAAACACTACAAAAAAAAATATCATAACTTCAGGTATACCCGATACCAATTCCATGTATGCACATTTAGCCCAATCGCCAGCTCTCTCTTATCTTAGCTACTACTGGGCAAGCTGTTCGTGTTGGGCAGACATAAGTACCGCGTTCCAACCCACTTGAATATGGCGTGGGATATAAATCGAAGTAAACAAAATATAAAGCAGTTCCCTCTTAACATGTACAGCAAGGAATAATATATTTCAGTTTTGTATTAATATCCCTCTGAGGATATTAAGACCACGAATCTGCGCTCATATTTAACAAAACAAGTAAGTAAGCTCAAATACGTCTTGATATTGAATAAAAATCTTACGTGCTGCATTCACACGGTTTCCTAGGCGAACTATTGTTTCAAAAGATTATTCTTTTATCTATTTTGTGCCTAATCGATATAAAGATTAGCTGAAATCGTCCTATTACTTACCTCCTTGTAAGAAGAATGAAAATAAGGGTGTAAATTAGGACAAAGCGTAGTCAAATCTTTTAAAAGTTCGTCGCTATCTGAAGCAATTGAAATTCGGTTCTCTTTTGCATTCCTGGAAGTAAAATAAGAGAGATATTAAACCGAAGTTGACTTTTCGCTTGAAAATAGTTTAAGTAGTTTAAAATTGAATCCAATAACAAGGAAAATCTCGGAAATGGTTAACTCAATAAACAAATGTACATAACATAAACTGCTTGTTTTAATGATATCCATACTGTTTGCATCTCCCGCTAGGAAACCTGGTCTGGGATACACTCAGCCTCGTGAGGCAACGAGCGGCCAATTGAGGAGCAACTTGATAGAGATCGGCTCCAGATCGAGAAGACCGCATCAACCAACCGGGAGGGCCTCAAGGCGCTGATCACGTCGCACCCTCCCGCACTACACCCCATTCATGACGCCTTCGGGCCGAGATGGAGGATACAATGGCTGGATGGTAGGATAAGGTCCCTTGCGGACTGTCGTGCCATAGAGTTTCATATATACTGTTTGTGTAGTAAGGTTTTGTTTACGGCATACGAGTAATACAAAAAATCATCAAGAATGAAGAGTTCTTCAGAGGCTATTCCCAGAAAATTCGAGATACATATTTCGTTTGCTATGAAAATATCTAACACATGTGGTATTTTGTTCAAACTTTTCGAGAAATGTTCCCTGCAAAGTGTACTTGGGGATAGGGGATTTTCCTGAAACCTTTCAAATCACATCCTAAAAAATTACTGAACTTATATACCAAGTTTGGAATTTAACCAACTTGTTATGCTGTCCAGACACACAGGCACAATGACCTTTTTCTAAAAATCCTACTTTTTTATTCAGGGGGCCTTAAAACACTTATTCCCGTCGAAATCTCAATATCGGTTTCTTTAGTAGAATATAGCACTTTCTCTTAATGCTATGCACATTGCACATGCGTGCTAGAGAAAGTAAAAATATGATGTGTCCCATTCATATGACTTACTCTAATTGTTCTGCAAAGAAACTATTCTTACAGGAGGTTTTTATTTTATCTGCATTATAGTAATCAAGATAAACATTAGCAGAAACGTGTTGTTTGCTTCCTTGTAAATTGAAGGTAAATGCGGGTAGGCTAAAGCGATACTCAGATATTTTAAAAGCAGATCGGTATACGAAACAACTGAAATTCGGTTCTCTTTAGATTTCCAGAAATAAAACCAAAGAGTTACGTAACGAAAGACGGTTCTAGTTTGAGAAAGTTAGAGTACTTTAAAATTGAAAACAATAAAAAGGAATATCTCGAAAACGATTAAGTCTACAAAAAGAAAGTATATGATCTAAATTATTAGATTTAACGAGGTCTATATTATTTAACTAGTAAGTTTTTTTCTACCATCTCTTAAGATTTACCAATTATAGAAAAAACATTCAGAATGAAAAGGTCTTCAGGAGCTATTCCCAGAAAGATCAAGATTTGCAATTCGTTTGCCATCAACATTTCTTAAAGTTATGGTTTTATAATAAAAATCGTTAGAGACATTTCTGAGGAGATTAAACATATCGAACACTTTTTCCTTGTAAAGGGTAGTTCAGGGTTGGGGAATCTTACTGGAGCTTTTCGCGTCACATGTTTGGAGGATACTGAACTTAAATATCAAGTATGTATTTTACCGACTTTTCGATTTTGAATTGTGCTTTCCACAGACACATAAACACACACACACACACACACTCACCAACACGTGCACGTTTTCCTAAAATTTCTTTTTTGGATTCAGGGGATATCAAAACATGTGATTCCCCTAAATCTCCGTATAGAATTGTTCGGTGTAATACAATGCCTTATCTATCTATTACGTACATACGTACTAGAGAATATAAAATGGTATGCAAAATGCTGTCATCGTATTTCGTAAATATATATTCACTGAATTAAAATTAAATAATTTAAAACTATGGTTAGATAGCCCTGTATTAGGTATTTATTATAAGAGAATGAAACAAATCTTGTGGCACCACAGTACTCCAGGGTCCTAGGCAGTGGAGTTAGTAGACAGAGATAGACGATAATCAAAACTGAGAGGTGATGTGGCCAGCATTGCGTATTCTCCAGTCGGAGAGTTGGCTTACGAGGCCATTACGGCTGCCTCGCAGCTCCTCAAGATAGTCGACCACGGCATAGGACATTATAAGAGGGAGTTTAGTAGTCAATCGCACACTATATTCTAAAATAATGCAATGGATCTGACACCGCCCTTACCTAATTTTGCTAATGTTATTTCCTTTAACTGCTTGGTGACACATGCTTATTGTTGTTTGCGGTGGTGACTGAATTAAAACATTAAAGCACCTAAAAACGCAGCTATAAACCCAAATAATGTGAGAAACGCTATGGGGACACCGAAGTGATAAAGGTAAATTTGGAGACTATTAAAGATAGAGATTCATTTTTTACAGACATTACTGATAAGAAGAATTCATATCAAGCTTCATGCAAATATGCCTTTTCATTCTGGTTATATTCATTAATTTATTCTATTTAATCAGATAAAAATCATAATGTTTAAACATTACATTCTTCAATGTCTTTTTAATAGGTTTTCCGTTTGTAATGTTCCTGAAGTGGATAATATTTTTAAATAATTATTTTACATCACAACGTGGAGAAAAAATGCAATACTAATGCATAATTATAGTAATTATGTTTTTAAATTAATCTATGTCCGAAATAAAAATTATAAATAGACATTTTATTACGCACATTCTGCAGTGCTTTGAAAAACATTTGCAGACCTAAAGCTTTATTTTGTTCAAGAAGATAGGTTTTAAATAAGGGAAAACAGCAAATAACTCGAACCCCAGAGGTTTTAAAGTTTGACAGAGAGAATCATAGCTTTTGAATAATAATAATAATAATAATAATAATAATAATAATAATAATAATAATAATAATAATAATAATAACTAACAAATAATTTTAACCTGAGAGGCTTTAATTTGACACGGATTTAACCAGCTTTGAAATAGTGTACAACTCATGTGTTAGCATTTGCCAGGGAGATGCAAACATTGAAAATAGTTTTTTTAAAGTACGGTGCATTTTTTGCAACAAAAATCCAAATATCAAAATTTTTGACCAAAGTTCCTACCTAACAAGGCACCTTTGAGCCCTCTTAATGTTTTCAGAAGTGATCATATATTAGCAAAGATTTATAATATGTCCTATAGTTTGCCGCAAAACAAGTGGACGTGAATATTCCAGTCGAATCCATCTTGTAAAAAATAATGTGTTGTTAAGTACGCCCTTTAACTACTGAGGTTCTCAGCGTCCCATTCTAAATTTGGCATGAAGGACTGCTTAATTTTGCTCAGAGGCCTCTCTATCAGGCTTAAGGTTCTTTTACGTGCCGTAAATCTACGACACGGGACCAACGGCTTTACTTCCCCTCCGAAGAAAGCCATGCTAAGGATTTTTACACCCGAAAAAATGCATCGTCCTCCGCCGGGTTTGAACCCGTGACCTAGGGAATATGAAGTTAGCATGGTAACCATTATACCACGGAAGGCGACTATCCATGTTGTGGCTAGAGCTTGGTTTATAGGAATAAAGTCACTAATCGTTAGATTACACATTTTAACATAGTTAAATTATTTACTTACGGGCCTTCTAAACCTAAATACCCTGACCTTAAACTATCAAAACGGCAATTACGTTTAATTAAGGCATATAATGCCTGTACACAGACGCACACGCACGCACACACGCACAAACACAGTATTTTGTATAAAACTTTGTTCCCCTCTTGACTTATTCAGAAGCCTCAAAAGTATTTTCTTGTATTGGATTTTTGACTAGTGAAGAGGAGATATGTTGTAGCTAGCTCGGGGGACTAGTTGGCATACTGTGAATAACTCTGCAACTCTACATTTTTGTACGACACTTAGATAGAGAGTTGGTGGTTTACCATTAGCCTCTGTTCTCTTCCTGTAATGTGATTTTGTTCTCTGTGGATCCCTGAAAATAAATATCTGCCCTACTGAAAAATAACCAGATATCGGCTTTTATAATGTCTGTGTGGAAATACGTCTTGTAAATACAGGTCTGAGCAGTAAAAAGTCTGCATTGTTGTATTTTGACAAAACTGAATTATCTTTTCAACAGCATACATCAGTAACATCTGCAAGTCCGCACACTTTAAGAGGTAAGCTGGCTTACAGAAGATATAGAAAAACGAATGCAGAATTTCTACCATTCTGTTTCACATATGGACCTATCACATTAGTTGTAACTATAAAGCCTGGCTCCTCCAGAGCAAAAGAAACATATACAAATAATATCCAGTAACCGTAGAAATATCAATTCCACCTAAGCAATATCTAAAATAAGACAAAATGAAACATAAATTAGAAAATAACCCTTGAGAAATGGAAAAAGGAAACAAATTCATAAAATACAGGGAAATTTCCATAAAGCTCACAGATGACGGTGACAAAGTTGATGAAACATTTTGTTCCATTTGAGTGAACAGGTTTTCGAGAAGCATGTGTGAAGAAGAATAAAATCGGTGCATCTGATGTAAGATGTGGGACCATTTAAAATACACACGATATGTAAGGTGCGACCTTATTACAAATCTGGTACTCCAAATAAAGATTTTAAAGAAATGGTTCTATTACGTGTTACTATAGGTCTTGTTAAACGTACAGAAATGGTATTCATGTGTTTGAATTATAAGTAATGTCACTGAATTTAGAATTATTATTTTCCTTACAATCATTGTAGCTCTCCGACAATAGGGTAAGTTGGCACATTTTCTTAATCACCTCTATTCCGGCTTGTCACTTAGGCGAATATTGGGTGATTACTAACCACGACTTCCTTTATATTATTTTCTTTTCATGCCATTTGGCCCTTATCTTTCATGAGTGTGAGCCTCTGGGCACGTGATGTGTGGCTGTACTGGCAGGTGGCACGCGGACGCTTGCGCTTTGTGAACGCTGTTCTCGACGTCTGGATTTCGTTTTTGTCGCTCTCCTCTTGGAGGCTCCTGGCGTGCAGATGAAGAATTATCAACTAAAAATTTAAGGAATTCCATGTGACTTTGTGGCTTGTTTACACCCGGCCTATGGCCATCTGTGGTTCCCTCATTTCATATCTTTGTCTTGAGGGTGTTTATACGCAAGGGGTTTATATTGGTCACGGTGCGCAAGGAGTCTCCGCCGTTTTCGAATTTTTACCATTGCCTTTCGGTACCTTTAGGTATTATTATATTTTATTTTAGAACTCTACCCAATTAATTATACTTTCTCATGGACCGGTCTGTAAATTAATGTTAACCATAGTAAAGTCTATAAAACAAATGCTTAACGTTTGTGCAAACTAGGCCTGTGCTCCCATTACTTCCTCTTCCCGATGCCAACACATTAAGTATTATACAGGCTGTTTCAAAACGACAGCAAACGAAGATAGTAGTGGATTAGCTTACACTTTGACTTGTCCAAAACTTGATGTTGCAACTCTCAAACTCTTCTATTTAAAGTTTTATATGTGTTTAAAAAGCGCACACATTTGGGATTAGGCATAGAAGGAACAACTGTAAACAACCTCAGAACGTGCTATACGAAAGCAACTGGAACCTTCGCTATCAACCGGCATCTCTCTTGGAATGGGCCAGGCACGTTCCATTTGGTTATTACGACTGCCTGATCCATGGTAATTTTATGGCAGTTTTTGTATGTGCCGAATTTAGAGCTGAAAATTATATTCACGTATCAGTACGGTATGACTAACAATGTCCACATCTTCGTTTGGTGTCGTTTGAAACACCCTGTAGAAGTGGCATAGAAAGTAATAATTGACATTCGAGATGGTTACATGAAAAGCATAAATCAAAGTGATAAAACTGACAGGACATAGCGCTATGTGTGTCCCAGATATATGACATTTCTGTCTCTGATAGGTCACTTAATACATGAATGAAGTTGCCGTAAAAGTAGATTTTGTAATACCACCTGCGCTTTGAAGCACCCGATTAGCAATGAATAGCCTTATGAGACACACATGATTAGTCGCTTACACTCAGATAGAAGTTTCAAATGCCACAACATCCTAGGGCCATTTGCAGCTCATGTTTCACCGCCTATTTGGAGTATGCATAGAAATATCTGGAATGTTTTAAAAATAAATTTATTGAGATTTTATTCCATTTTCTGGATACACTTTTGAGTTAGATAGTCATAAATATAAAAAAATTAAAAAAAGGAAGCCACAGATATTTCAAATCCTGCCTCTCCTGTTCTGTCGAACCGGGACCGTAGATGAAACCAGCAATTAATTTTCCAAAGCTCCGAGCTGAAATGAAAAGTAAAAAGTTTCGTTTGACTCATCCAAGCCACATCAATCAACGCAGCAGGAAGGTAAAATAGAGCGTATCATTACAGGTAAAATGTCATACAGTAAATTGGTTGCCTTCCTGAAGCCATAAGCTAATGGACTGCCGCTTGGTATAGGAAGATGGCCTGTACCCACCCGCTGTAGCGACATTTAAATGAATCATGTGCCAAGGAAAAATAGTGTTTATTAACAAATAAAAGAACATATTAGACTGCCACCGTTAAAGAGGGCTATACAAATGAAATTAAAAACAAGAACACATTAGACGCGTAATTGTATACTGCCACATAAGTGCGTTGTGGTGGACAAAGCGGCGCAGGGATGGGTTTTCTCCGGGTTCTTCGGTTTCCCCCGCCATCACATTCCACCGTGGCTTCATCTTCATGTATCATCAGTGTCATCGCCTGGGGTGCCAGAGCAGTAAAAGCGGGCGTTAAACACTACCAATAAATATATATATATATATATATATATATATATATATATATATATATATATATATATATATATTTCCAATACAGCTAATGTATGTGGTTTGCATTGTAATTTTTAACTTGGGAATAATAGAAATGCCACGTGAAAAAATATAATTAATATCAGCGGTTAAACAAAGTCATCTCACGCCTGGTTGTCGCACATACTTGAAGAAATATTATATCTACAAATGTCGTTCAGAATGAAGAGGTCTTCAGAGGCTATTCCCAGAAAATTCTGGATATACATTTCCTTTGTCATAAGAATATCTTAAACAAATTGTATTTTAATCAAAATTATTAGAGACGTTGTTGAGAAAATAAACATTTTCAAAAATGTACTGAACTTAAATAACAATCTGGTAATTCATCCGACATTTCTATGAGTTATGGTATCTACAGACACACACGTACACACACACACACATACGGACTTTTTTCTGAAAATGTGTTTTTTTATTCCCAAAACACGCATTTCCGGTGAAATGTCACTATTGAATTTTTGGGTGGAATAAAATTGCTTCTCTATCTACTATATGCATTACACATATGTGCTAGAGAAGGTAAACGTATTAACTTGAGGCTCGCGCTTATCATCTGCATAAATTAAACCGTAAGGAACTGTTACAA
This sequence comes from Hymenopus coronatus, assembly GCA_030762935.1. Classification (NCBI taxonomy): domain Eukaryota; kingdom Metazoa; phylum Arthropoda; class Insecta; order Mantodea; family Hymenopodidae; genus Hymenopus; species Hymenopus coronatus. Next base: position 328,031,511 of record CM060900.1, on the reverse strand, counting down.
AAATAAAAAGGAAGTTATGGCACAGGTAGGATTTAAATGGGAAATTCAGCTTTCAAACCTGATGTTATTTCGTGTCAGTAATAAACATTAGTAACTTATTGCTAACGTGACGAATATTTTGTTGGTTTTACTGTGTAGAAGCTGCTCTTGGATAAGTTACAATGTGCATATGTTTATCAAGTGGATATAACCAATGGTGGCTTTTCACCGGTAGGCAAATAAACTTCAGGCATATATATCGTAAAAGTACATATATTTCCAATATATGGCATACTTCTTTTATTTACAGCACAATAATTTCTGTGTATTTGACACATAGACAAATTTCTGAGGAGAGAACCTCTAGAAACTCAAAGATATTAGTAAATATGTACTTCTGGAAGCGAGTCTTTGCTTTCAAGGAACAAGAGAGTAATTTACCCAATGTATTGTTTGTAATTCCAAATTCTGCAATCGAAGCTGTAATACATATGTATTTTATTTTTTATACCGGTAATGCCTATCCCTCTCTATACTCATATATTGGGCTTCTGAATGCAAATATATATATATATATAAAGCCTGAAGATTTTGGCAAATTGCCGGATAACCTTGAAATCCAATTAGAAGGCAACTCATATTGGATATAATTATCGTGTTTTACCTCATCTGTTTTCTTTGCCAGATGGATAACAGTCTAGCAAAGCAATTCAAAATGTGTCTATAAGTGCTTCTGAGCAAGATCACTACAAAAACACTAATTCTATTTCATACAAACCTAGTGAAAGAGATATCCATGCATTAAAAACAACACATATTGCTAACCTAAGTACAGAGTGAAATTCCGAATCTAAACGTCATGTTACAGAAATGCTCATTAAAGTCTCCAGTCAGAACAAGTAACAAACAATCACTCTGTGAAGTGTCCATCTACAAGAATTACAAGACCCTTATCGTAAACTGACCCATTGACCGATCAGATGTCAGTTGTATTTGAGTGCTCTTCCAGATCTGCTGGTGAGGCACAAAATGACACTCCTCATCAAGGTCGAGGAGAGAGGAATCAAGTTAAGCACTTTCCCAAAAGAACGAAAACAACAGCCATAATACTATCAATAAGTGAACAGTTCTCTGTTGTTCAGAAAATTGCTGATGACTCACCGAAGGACTATATCCCCACTAAACTGAATTCAAGAGTTTATAGAAAACACCACGGGGAACAGGTGATATAGAATCCGTAGCCCTTGATCGCTCCGCTGATCTAGAAGGTCTAAAAATGATGAGAAACTTGTACTCCAATTATGACTACAGGGCCATTAAGTCTCAAGGCGCTTTTAATCTTCAATGCGAATATTGGGATGGTTATTGCTGAATTTAGTATTCCGCAATTAGGAGACTACTTTAAGAGAGTAATATTCTTTTAAACTTCGTTTTGGATGTAGTATAAACTAAAAAGTATAATTTTCCAAGTATACCTTTTATTATATTTTGCATCCAATATGACAAACAAAGAGTTTTTTTTTTCATATAATTTAGTGCTCAAAACTGGGGAAATCTCGTCTGTTTAAGATTATGGTGTTAATGTTTTGGATTGTCATAATTCTAAAATTACAGATTCCCTCAATTTGAGCTCCTTTATGTAATGTGCGAGCAATAGTTCCAATTTTCACATTAGGTACAATATAAAATAAAATATATGTGTATATAATATATGTTCAAAAGTTGGGCCAAATTAACCCCATAAGGGTCAAATTAGCCCCAGACTGTGGTAAAATGTTCAATAATATACTATGCTAACACTTCCTTGATAAGAGTTATCGGATAAGAAAAATCCTGAATAAGAATTTAATACAATGTTGAAACCTGAAGCTTAAGTTAACCAAAAAAATGTCTAAAATGGATGTTACTACTGTATGTCAACTGAGAGATCTTATGTTCTCTTGTTTTCCCAGGTAGAAGCTTAGGTTCTGCTCTGCTAATCGTAGCGAATATTACTTACTATAACAGTAATTTCCACCCTTCACAAAATTTCTGAACGTTTTCAAGCAATTACTTACTTCACTTTCTAATTAGATGGTACCCCAGATCAAAGATTTACGCCCATCACCCTAGTATCTCAGAATTTAGTCAACAGTTTTTTGCCGCTAGGAAAAACAAAACCTTGCCTCCATGTTTTAATATAAACTGGTTTAACACGAACAGGTGTGCTTATTTCCTTTAATTCTGATTGGTGACGTATGTGTAGAATTGGTTTAGATGTGTTTTTAGGAAACAAACTCTACCCCTTTTACTTTCTCTAACACTTATGCACAATGTACATATTAGAAGAAGGTATTGCATTCTACCCAAAAATTCGATACCAGATTTCAACAGAAAAGCATTTTTAGAAACATCTCCGAATATGCGTCTGTGTGTGTGTTTGTGTTTGTGTGCGTGTGTGTGTGTGTGGTCAGCATAGATCAAAATGAAAATCCTATTAATTATTAAACATGGTATTTAAGCTCAATATTTTCCAAGGATGCGACACCTCGATTTACAAGAAAATCCTCTCACCCCCAGGGTGGAAAACGTTTCGAAAATTTTAATTTTCTGAAAAATGTCACTAAAGATTTTTAAAACAGCATAGTTCTAAGATATTGTCATGATGAACGAAATTTAAATCTTGAATTTTCTGGGAATGGCCTCTGAAGAACTCTTCATTTTGGATGTCTTTTGTATAACTGAAAGAGATATAAAAAAACCTGCTGCACGAAAAATACTAATCACAATAAAATATACAATTTGTGTTATCATATTCCAAAGTATTCCCTATTACTGCATTAAGTTTTTAATTATTTAAGTTTTCTCAAACAGGAAGTAATCTTTCGCTTCATCTCTCGTTTGTGTGACGGCTGACAAGCAAACTGAACCGAATATAAATACTTTCCCATAGCGATCAGCTTGTAAAAGATTTAACCATCGTTTTAGGCTGGTGTATTCTCTTATTTCCCTTCTGCTTAAAAGGAACTAGCTAATAAGTCCTTTTCTGGTAATGTTTATGTTGACTATAATGATGCCGTTAAGAAAAGTATCTTGTAAGATAAGTTTGTGTGTAACATATAGAGAAAGTTATGTGAATGGATCACATCAGATTTTTCTGTAAATACTGTTGGATAACTAACCAGATATTCTTGTTTACCTACCTACACCGCGGCAAAGAAAATTGACGATTCACTAGCATGCAATCCGACAATATTGTTGGCAGTTATTCAAGACACGCTAGTACTTTATAAAGCTGTTACACCTGTCCACTTTGTTTATGTTTCCACGGTTATTATAGTTATTTCATTCCTGTGAATTTTGTAGTTTCCAATTTATTCTGCATTACTCCTCAAATATGTGCCCACGTATGCCTATATGAGACAAATTTATTTATCGTATCGACAGAGAGCATAACGAAATGCAGAGGCTCAAAAGGCATGGGGGAGTGCGGAAATGCTAATGCAGGAGCCACCAAACCAGCGAATAAAGCAAAGAGAGCCTATTTCCTTGATGCTCCTGGTAATCGCCTACTGTGACCAAGTACGCGGAAAGTAAGAGCAGATAATTTCTTCAGCGCTGTGGCAGTATGCAATATTTTGTAACTGAAATGCGTAATCGCTTTTGATAGATTAGTATACAAGCTGTAGGTTCATGATTGGTGGAACAATCGCTCTATTTTATCTTTTGCATTAGTATTTATACTTCGGATATAAACATATACATAGTTTTATAAGTTTGGTTGTAATTGAGATTCCAAACATTCGCAATTGCAAAAAATAAGTTAACTGTCGAACCTACTTGCATAGGTTGTATAATGCCACCGGAAATTGAATTTTTTGAGCACAGAACTTTGCCGTTAATTAAACATCTATTCCGTCAATTACTATAAAAATGAAATATTCCTCCTACACAGGCAAAACGCAGAATTTGATGACTTGCTGTTGTTGCTGATTGCTTTCTGTTCCCGGCATTATAAACTGAAACAGACGCACTACACAAGGAAGCGATACATCCTTGCTCTCACGTGTTTACTCACTGCATACATGGAGCTACCCTACTTGCTTTGCCACAAAATCAAATGTCACCTGTGCTAATGTTTGGCAACACTGTTCTTAAGACTAAATGGATCACATTCCATCCAGCATGCGTGACTATTTTTCTTTTAACCTATCGCTTTTGGACGTTTGCCTTTGAAAGGATGCAGATTCATCATCACCCTTAAAAGGATAAACCAAAATGAAAGTTTGGTCACTTAAACTGAAGCAGTTGACATCTCCAAAGAGAAAAGTAGGTCAACTATATTTAATTCAGCAAATATGTACCAAAAATATGTAACTCTTCGGTTTACTGGAAATTTGAAAATTAAAAAACACATTGCCCAAAGCATATTATTTCTCATTTATGTTTCCTCCCTCTTTCAACCCTTTTTCCAAAAGGCATCAACTTGTTCTTTGCTGAGCATACTTTTTCATACCCTGTATTTCCCATCGTTAGGTGCATATCGAATCTATTCGTGCCAGTGTTCACGTAATTCTCTTCTCTTTGTCGCCCTTGGAGATTTCAAATCCCTTGGTTCATATCTGAGGCTAAATTGGAGGAAGATGGAATAGGTGAAAGATCAGCAGTGTATCTCTTCTTGAAGGAGTTTGCATGGCTGGGACGTGCTCTGTACTGTATTACGTTTCCTTCCGAGTGCAAAGACTGCTCCCAAAATATAAATTTCCTTGTCGTTTCTGCACAGTCTGAGATATAGCTTCGGGACTTAGGTGAAAATGAGCTCAGGGATTGAGGATACAGTGTGAATACTTTCTCTGATATTACTACCGGACCGGTCGTTCTAAACCAGTTGTGATGAACCCATGTCTGCTTCATACTATTCTGCCTGGAAAAAACAATAATTTGTACGGAATAAGAAAACTGTGTAATTCCTTGTTAAACAAAAAGATATTACCTTTATATGGTAATGTCAAAGCGACAAAAAGATCGAAGTGTACCTTCCCTTCCAATTTCCATGTATGACTTCAAACTTGAGATGTCAGTTTTAGTACGAGAAGCAGAAGAAATTGCGATTGAATTGTTCCAATTTGAGCCAAATTAACATTTTAATAAAGAATAACGATCTCAGAGAGGCATCAACAATAAAACAAATGAAAACTTGCAATATGGGCCTACAATAGTATATTCCCAAATATATCTATATCAGATATTGTATAATGTATTTTAAGGTTTAGATACAGTGGAATTTACGTATTCACTATAGGTACTTAATGATCTTAAAACCAAAGAAGAGATTGTGTTGGTCATGTTTTAAAATATGTTTTACAGTTAAGTGTCAATGGAGTTTTGTTCTTCATTTATTGTTAATAAAAATATTATGCTTATCACAAGGCAGTGTAAGAAACGATTTTAGTTGTTGTATACGCTAACGACACTGACACTGTCAATTTGTTAAGGACGCTGGTGTGCCAGAATATCATCCCCAGGAGTTCTTTAACACACCACTAAATATGTGGGGCTGTTGAGCACATTTTAAAATCACTGGTTTGGACCGGGTTTCAACCAATGAACTTGAGAATAGAAGACCACAGCTGAGGCACCCAGACCAACATGATGTATAAGATTATATTGCTTGCGCACCTTGAAGATGATAATTTGCTTCGCCACAGTACGTCCCTGTAACAATAATTATTTAATGAAATATATTTAAAGCACTTTAAATGTAGTGAATGGTTTTTTTTGGTAGTGCTTGACGCCCGCTTTAATTACTTATGGCACCGCAGGCAGTGACACTAATGATACTTGAAGGATGATGGAACACCGGTGGAATGCGATGGCGGAGGAAACCGAAGTATCTGGAGAAAACCCGCCCCAGCGCCGCTTTGTTCACCACAAATCTCACATGCGGTCGCTTGGGATCGAACTCCGGCCGTCTAGGTGAGAGGCAAGTGGTCTAATCACTGGGCCACGGCGCGTCCTATAGTGAATGGTGAAATACTACGCGCATATTAGACAAGTACACAGTTCCTGACTTGCAGCCAAACAAGTGAGTTATTCATTGTCACTCCTTCAATTTCTGGCTGTCTCCATGTCCGTTTTATTGGTTGTAGTTCAAGTCCGAACCACATGCATTGCTCTATGAACGGTCAGGCTTAAGATAGTGCTGAAAAGAGAGGAGCAAGGAAACATTTCATCTACATGACCAAGTTCCACACCAGCCCCTGGTTGAGTCCACCTCTAATTGGTTTGGCTCTCAAACGTTAACCTGTGAGCACAGTTTGGTTTCAGGCTCAGGAGCGAGGGAAACTGTGTAGTCTGGTGAGTAATCTGAAATAGGTAAAGTGGCTTAGTGTTTCCTCACCAACCTAAACCACTGAGTATTATGTCGGTAGTATTCCATGCTCTCCAGTGCACTCAGTAGAGGTGCATTCCTGCCTTAAGGTTGAGCAAGCTGGCGCTGATATGAATTTGTGGGATTCCTATTATATTTTTAATTGCTGTATGTACTTATTTATCCTCCGGCTAGCTAAATTTATTCGGTCGAACCAGTATCTCTTGCCAAGCTGCGAATCGGAAACGAGTTTATAAAAAATAACGCTGACAAAAGTTCAACTACAAGAATTTACTCGTTATCTTCCCTGCATTAATAAATGCATCAATAAACACTACTTAACTGTTGCTATGTTAGCTGGGTGAAGCTCTCTGATTAATAATATTACATTTTTTTTTATATTCATATGCCCTATCATAAAATGCTCTGAATAAAATTTACATTGTTAGCAAATCAACCTTGTGACTTTCCCATTTCTGATCCACTTGCACAGCGTGTATCGTCTGAGGTAATCTTAAAAACTGGAGATTACAAAGTTCTCCTTGAGAATATAATACATTGATGTGTGTTGAACTTCCTTACCATTATAACTCTTTTCTCACTGGCCAGACTTTCCGCTAAACGTTGTGTATTTTTTTTTTCTCCCGCCTTAGTGAATAACACAACTGCTATGGAAATATTTCCCTCCAATGTCTGTAAAAGCACGCTTTGCCTGCTCCAATCTATGACCGCCTTCGACTTTCTAAACTGTTGGCAAAGCACAAGCCCAGCGACTACTTTTAAACTCAAGGTTACATTATTTGTACTAACATCTTCCCTCGAGATCTCTTGTCATCTTGCCTGCTTACTATATTAGCTTTCTATTTACAGTTTCAGTTCGAACACGACCCAGTGCTTGGGCTGCCCAGAGAGAGAGAGAGAGAGAGAGAGAGAGAAAGAGAGAGGAAGAGAGGATGAACGACCCGTGCAACTAGTAAGCCTCAGAGAATATCTTTCCTTTGGCCTCAAAAGCTTATATAAGTACACCTCAGCTATTAAAAAGAAATTGAATGAAAAGGAAATGGGCTAAAGAACAATATGATAAATGATAAACCACCTGTAAAGCCGTTTGTAAAACCTTGCCAAACAAACAATCAGGATGGCCGGTCGATGTGAACAGAAACCGGGACCTCCCGGATGCATGTCTTACAAGTTACCATGAAAATCGCTCGTTTCCTGACCTCTTTGTAATGGACTTCTATTTCAGGTTTCACGAGACGTAATAGTGTACAGCAGAGTAACCAATATTTATTTTATCACTAAAATGCCTTACCAATTTACAAATACAGTCAGGTGTAACTAATAAACAATTGAATCCAGCTGTTCTATCGTTACAGTGACCATTTTCTAATATAGGCCAGACCGTTCACTAAATTTCTTGTTGGCCTCAAGTGATACATACGAGTCTAATATATTTCGTCGCAAATTGAACTGTCTAGCGCCTCTCTGCAGAAACATTTTATCTTTTTAATAGCTCTTACTCCAGTATTCGCATCGTTTGCCTTTTAGGACTACTTTTGTGACCTTTGCGCTTCACTAGATAAAACACGGAAACAAATAGAGAAACATCAAAGAAACAATGCATTGTTTTCGCCAACCAAGAAACATTTGGAGAGAAAATTTTGAACTCATCAAGTTGTCCATAAGAATAAAACAAAACTTATAAACTATCAGGCAACTGAAACAACAAGAGCTTCGTTAGTTAAATGTATTTAATAAATTCATTATCAATACACATTTGCATTGAATTGCTCAGAAGTATTTAGCGGTATTGAGCGGAAGTGTCAACCTAAAATAGTAGTAGGAGTCAAATAATAATAATAATAATAATAATATGTATGTTTTGCATTAAAATCTCCTCCAATAATAAATTTCCTACCAAGTTCAAAATAAATGGTTAAAATTACAAGGATAAGATTAATTCAAGATTTTTGTAAACAATCTCATTAATTAGATTTTCTATATAGAGGTAAAAAGACATGGACTTGGTAGATAAACCAAATTATTATTATTATTATTATTATTATTATTATTATTATTATTATTGTAATTTTGTAATGTGCGTATGACGTCATCATTATTTCTCGACTGCTCAATGTTGGCGCCGGCCTCACAGCTGACGAATGTCGTTTCGGGATGGTTGGGAAATTCGATGAGAAGTCTCAGGGCATTTTTGTTGCAGATTGCAGCAAATCTACAATATTCAACAAGGAAAGACAACAAAACTTACTCTCCGCCACAGCATTTATTTCCTTGTTAACACTATCGGCTTCGGTTGTGGTTTGGTTGCACTCTGACTGGAAATTAGTTAGGTGTACACAGGATTTCATTGAAACCTCCTCCTCCTCCTCAAGCATTGGCGCTAATTCAGTCTAAGGAAGCTTCAGTACATCTGCAACCTCTTATGAAGGTACGAAGTCCAATTGAAGGCGTTTTACTTTAGATACATTCAGAAAAGATCTAGAAATCCATTGTAACAGTTGTTCACTCTTGTAAATACGACATGAGATTCATTATTGTTGCCATTACAGCATATATTTATTATTTTGTTGATGGTATTTATACCATGTAATAAAGCTTATGTTCATAACATAACGATATACATATCTCTGTGTCCACTTCTAACTATGGCACAAATTCAGAAGTGCGCGGGACTCCTGTCACTCTACTATCAACTTGCTTATAAAAAACGTATCAGTATACTATAGGTCAACACAACCTTAAGTCATGCCTGAAGCTTAGTTATAAAGTTCATATTGCAAATTGTTCCAGAATTTTTTTAAGTTGGTCCTAAATTTATAAGAAACACTAAATACGTATGTACTTTCTATATAATGCGCCCCTCCTCCAATAACCATTAAACATCCAACTCTTCACTTCGAGTTGTCTCTCGTGGTGATGCGATTTCCAACTCGCCCGGCACAGGCCGATTATTTCTCCCAAGCAGAACTGCCGTTTGGCTTTTATAGGCTTAGGATTTTTTAATCCTGATAGTTGTCTTAAAGTTTGTTCCTTGTAAAATATTTCTCCCTCATCCCTAACAGTTGGTTAATAATTGGCAAAGGAGTGATACTGTCTAAGAAATGTAAACGTTTCACTAAAAGGAAGAACTTGCGGTTACACTAATCAGTTCCAGAATTAACGTTTTGATCATATAGCGTACGTTGCGTTATAACAGTTTCAGGTATGTATTTGATTGGAAGTGTTCCGGCTTCTAAGTTGGGGCAACGTAACGTCCACTAGAAATGCTCTGGTCCACTACATTCAATTATGCGTTTGAGCTCTTTCGATGCACATGAGAAAAGCAATTAGCCGATATGGCATTTTGGAACATTGGCGTAATGAATATTGATACAGGGGGGTTACTAGAACGATGATATTGATATGAAATGCTAATTAATTAATTAATTTTATTATGTTATTATTAATACTTTACTCTAAATAGCAATATGCTATTTGTATGTACGTATTTGTGAGATACAACGAAAGGTTTGCTAGGCTACAAGAAAGCATAAGGGGCTGGAATTTATGATTTAGCCTTCGTATGGGGTTGTGTGCAACAAACTCACTGTCAGATGAGAGCCGTTTCTTAAGCTTTAGTTAACAGGGTATTTTCTAGTAATTTCAATGTCACGTGTGTGAAGACAGCCAACAAGGCACGAATATAGCAGTGTATGATGTTTGACGGCAATGTTGGCCAATAATAAAACGCGACATAAACTCCGAGGAGGGAAGCTGCTTTGCAGCATTCTCTGCGATGCAACATTTGTGCATCAAGTCCATGCACGTTTGAGTTCTGAAACAGCGCCATTTTATGTGATATGTATACCTTTTGTGAATTTGTGTATGTGCAATCAGAGTTAATGATTTATCATCGGCTATTAAAAGCTCCTGAAGTATATGCATAGAGAAAGCTAACAGTGGTTTTATTTTATTTACATTAGCTCTTATCACCTTTGAATACTCAGACGAAGACAGGCATCAGCAGCAGCGAAAGGGCAGCAGCATCTTTATTAAATTATCAGCCACACTTCACAAAGATTAACTTTACCCCAACAACAAATAAACTTAGAGGCAATTAGAGTAACCACTTCAGATTATAGATGTGAACGTTTAAAGTAAGATAAAGTAAGCATTAAATATAACGAGTATTTAAAAGTAATGCGGACTGGTATACTTTACTGTTAGTTGACCGTTACGAATTCGCGCGTGCATGGGTGAATGCTGGATGGGTGAGCGGCATGAGAGTGAGAGAGAGAGATAGAAAGACAGACAGACAGGCAGAGAGAGTGAAAGGGAAGAAGGGAGCGATCTTCATCTCACCACTTAGAAATATTCCCAACGGGTCAAAGAACCAGAATTTTGCAAAAGAGCCCGATCTTAGTATTATAACGGGGACGAAGAATATTTTGTTGTAAATAGAAGATACTCGTTGGATGTACTTAATCGTTACGTGGGATCCGTTATTTATAAATTCATATTTTGACACCGTTATTGAAAGAACTAATGTTTTCTAGTGAGCAGCCATCATGACCACATGTAACCCTCGTGGATTTTTCCGGGCGTAAAATTCTTAACATGGCTCCTTTCGGAAGGAAAGTAAAGCCGTTAGTCACGTATCGTAGATTTAAGAAACTCAAGCCTGATGAACAGGCCTCTGGGCAAAATTAAGCGGTCTTTCACGCCCAGTAAAAACGGGATGCTGAGAACCACGGCAGTTAAAGTGCGCCCATAAATACAACTACATTTCCATTTTCTTTTATATGCAACCCTCAAAACTGTAATGTGCCCATAATGTCCTTTGAGAACGGAGACCCCAATCATCACATGTAAGTCCCATTGCTGCACTTCAACCATGATATTTCGTGATGATTGTGGTACTAATGGACTTTTATAAATCAAAGTTAAAACTGCGAGCAACACTTGAGTCTTTCTCCGGAAAGAATAACTAAGTGTTTAACATTTTTAGTTTTCTAAAAATATTTCTGTTGCGGACTCCGTACTGGCGAGTAATTCTGTGCGGTTGCGAGTCGGTTCTAAGTTATAGACGAACGAAAGGTAGGTAGCGGGTGGTGTACTTCGCCTATTGGGCTCCATGGGGTTACATCGAGATACGCAACTGAGAATTGATTCTCAGCGAGCTTGAGATGCCTAGCGGGATCGTCCTTTAGGTCGAAGTAGTGACCATACAGGTGTACGTGCCTAGGTTCCGTGGAACTGCATTGAGACACACTGCACAAGGGGGATACCTTGACGAGCTCAAATGCTGACGGGTCGCCTACTGGAACACGGGTCACCTCGGCCGGGAGTACAGAGGCAGGGTCGTATAAATAAGAACAAGAGACCAAGGTAGAATGAGACAGGCCTGCATGCTACGGAAATGTTGCTTCTCAGGTAGCTCAGACTTAACTGTCTTCCCTCTGATCCGTGTGCCTTATACAGTTACGACTGTCGCGCCTACTGTTTACCCTGGTTAGCACGGTGGCGCCATCTCTCTTTATTATCCTTAACTACTTGTATATAGGGCCTCCAACAGGCGAGCTTACCAACTATGTTCATACCCTCTTATATACTATGATTTTCCGGCCTGGTAGGCCTTTGTCCAAAAAGTTATGTGTGGCTGTTCATCACAATTTCATATAACAAATTAATAAAATCTTAAATTCTAAACTACACATAATATAGAATTATTCCATAACAGTTACTGTCGATAACCAATGAGAGGAGTTTTAGTAAGCAAACAGACCACTCGTGTTAAGGCACCGTTAACACGAGTTTGGGTGACGTCAGGCACCTACTGTGACAGACGCCCCCCCCCCCCCCGCCGCACCTTCTTTCTACAGCAGCTGATTCCGTTACAACAGTTCTATTTTTGTTCCCTGCATAAAGTAATTAGAACATTGTGGCAATACGTTTGTAAATAAGAACCACACATTTTGATCATCACAATCAACATCGTTTGTGGGGGACTTCGGCTGGAAAGTTATCAGAACGACAAACAAGCTGCAGAATATAATGTAATATTAACGAGATTTTTTTTTAAATTATTTTAATTCTATAACGATAAATTGCCGCTTTATGTTCCTGCAGTAAAGAAAATAATTTCCCAGTTATGTTTTAAGAATTTTCATATATTTAGAATTAATTCGGTACTCAGAAAAATTGCGTTAAATATTCCTGCAGTAAAGGTAATGATTTCCCAATTTTGTTAAGATCTTTCATATATTCAGAATTAATTCAGTAATGTTGAAACTACCGTCACATGTATTTACTGTCATCTATAACAAATATCCAGATGCTTTTGAGACAATAGAAAAGGTTTCAGGAACACTGAGTAAATTTCAACTGTTGAACAAAGAACTGTGTACGTGTTGCGTAAAGGAATTCAAGGAACATAGACATTTGTAAAACGAGGAACGCGTTACTGAAGCTAAAACTCTGAAGTAAGTAAATATATTCCTACTACGTCTGGTGATGTGAAACCTATTTTTTCAAAATTTTAGAACTGTTTACATCCAAATCTCATGTGATTTAAGTTCCATGTATTTCGAAAACACGTTATTGCACGTAGTAAAAATGTTAACGAAAAAGAAAAGCCAAACTAACTATTTCTGTGTATTAATATCCTATCTGAATAATCAAGTTCCTTTATTGGACAGTACCAAAACCTATACATACCCTTATTTTCTTCCAATACAGGTGTAGTGCCTTCAACTGTTCAGCATATTTGTTTACAGATAACACTGCAAGTTTGCAGTCGCTTCCCTTCCCTCTTAATCTAGTCTTTGTGCATTATTAATGCTATGGTTGACCTACTATAGAGAACCCAAAACAGCTACGAGCATGGGTTTATCGAATGTGTATGTTTATCGAACAGTGCTAGCCAAAACGCAGCGTTGCTAATAAGGCATAACGACAGAGACAAAGATAGTTGTCCATCTTCTGTTTCTGTACACATTGCATATTGCACCTTTCGTGGTTGTGAGTTGCTAAGCAACGAAAGATAGCAACTAATAAAAACTGAAGAGAAAAAACGCATTATATAGGCTCTTTAGTGCACAAAGTATAATATTGACTTCTTCTTTTTTTTCCTTTTTTTTTTTTTTTTTTTTACAAAAGTAGAAAATAGTCACTATAAGAGAACCATCAAACCTTCTTCCTGGTCACATTATCAAATGCATGAATCAGATTCACTGCTCTGGAGGTGAACAATGACATTCTGCACCATGTCCTTACTTCTAATTTTGCTTTACAGAAATCTTCTTCCTGCAACCTTTTATCATGTGCAGCTCGAGATACCCAGTCCTCTTTCGTGATTCTGTCTAGTGCTTCAAATCGATGTATATTATTCAACTGTACTACGTTATTCTTTTACTGTAGCCTTATAGATTCTGTACTACTGTACTGGCAATGATATGGCGGTAAGCGAATAACTTGACGGTCCATGTCTAGTGCTATCTGGTCTAATTCATACAGGTGCTGGCTTTCCCTTTAAGGAACAACGCTTACATGCAGCTATAGTTTTGTTTCTGTTGCTTCTAGGGCTGCATTATCTGCTTGCAGCCACGCCTACTCAGTATTGTATAATTGAAATATAGATACTTCTTTACAGATAAAATACCTGGAGTGTGTCACTGCTGTAAATCAGTTTGACAGGGACGACCATTTTTTGTAAGTTCGTATCTCTTCAGTGGAACATCGGAAACGAAAAATAGTTAATGATCCTAAACAGCGATAAGTCACTTTGAAGTATTCGCCACTGTTGAAAAGCTCTACAATAATGCATTGGAGAGACACAGTTATTGAGTTTTGTTTCATGTGGGTAAATGAATGCTTACATGACAGTCCGGGTTAATTTTAACCTCCAAATTGCTTCCTGGACAAGTGGATACATGATGATAGACAAGAATGAATATTCGCGGTTGACATTTTGGAATTCGATGTTTTTTTCAATATATGCTTATCTATTTACATTCATACTGTTGGATATCCATGAGATTTTAAGGCCTGCGGCTCCATGTTTTTGTTGTTGTTGTTGTTGTTGCCGAAGGCTCCGGCCAGCTGAAAACTTTCTGTTGGACGGATGACCTACTGAGTGTCTTCCAGCGGGGCGGCATTTTCCTGCTAGAGCAACTAACATAAATTCTCCGCCAAAAGCCTAATCACTATGTAGTTGCGCCATAAAGACTTTTTCAGGCTGGAACACAGACCGTCTATTGCTTTCGTTTACGTCCTAGTTTCAAGATCAGAAATGCATTCTCATCTTGAAAATACTGAAAAAGTAACATTGGTACCGTGGGGATGTAGTGTGATGTTCAGAAGTTTTCATGACGGTTTACTTTAGCATGAGTTAATTAAGTTTCAGTGGCATAAGAGGTCGCTAAGCAACAGCTTTGCTAATCATTTGGTTTGAAAGGAGTACGAGACCGTACCGAATCGCAACTAACAACAGGATCCTCTTGATTCTAGTTCTCGGCAAGGTTAGGTTAGGTTTAGTGTATATGTATGAACAGGATCGACATAAATGATATCAGCTTATTCGGCTTAAAACGAGAATGAAGCGAGCGGAGGCTATGAGGTAGTAGTGAACGACAGGTACCTCTGATTTTGAGATATCGGTGGGGTTTTAGTGTGTGCGTATGTGTGTGTGTGAACTGGGTTGAAGGTATCCACTTATTTGGCTGAAAAATGAGTATGAGTCGAGCGGAGGCCGTTTTTTCGGTAGCAAACTGCAAAGGACGACAGAGTTCTTAATTTCGAGTTTTGGGCGAGATTAGGTTAAGTTTACTGTACGTGTTAGTATACAAATTTAATGGAAATAACAGGTATCAGTTTATTTGGCTGAAAACGAATATGAGCTGTACAATAGGATGATATGGTTTGGAAGCGTAGCACATTTGTCTTATATCAATAACTGTATAGGAAGTTTTAGTTAGTATATATTGGAAAATGCTCCTGAAGTTTCACTCTGAGAACTTACAAAGTGTACCACAAAGAAAATTTTAAATGCCAAAAATGTCTATAGTATTATAATCGAGAAAGTTGAATGGCAAACAATATGTATGCTCTGAACATGACCTGAAATTCAACTAATTTGTGGTTTATGAAACAGTTGCAAGTGTATTTAATATCAATAATTTAGAAACTCGTTTAAATATGCAAAGCAAAGCTTTGAACATATCTCTGGAAAATATTATGGAATAAATATGACACATATCATCAGAAGTCAGAGGCGGAAAGATTTCCCCACTCATGAATCATTAAATTGTAACACAATTCTCATATTTCTGAATATATATTCTGAATAAAACAGGAAAAACAAGGGAAAATTACAAACAGAATAGATATTATGTTCAACAAATAATAAGGAAGGTCCATAAAGACTCTTGGGAGAGATTTATATCAAATTTGGAAAATTATATTCTTGGAAGATAGTCTGTAAGTTATAAATTAAAGACATTTAAACCAATATGGGAGAGATTAAGCATATATAAATACAAGTTATTACATTAGATCAATGGAAACAATTTTTAAGAACTTATGGACAGCCTAGGATGAAAATTACAATCGATTTAATAACATTTGAAGAATTACAATCTGCATTAAAAAGTATGAAAAATAGGAAAGCTAGTGGGCCAGATGTAATTAATGTTGAGCTGCTTAAATATGGAGGAATAATGCTGTAATTTAGATTATCACATCTATATAATATGTGCTGGTTAAACTATGGTATACAGCTGATTTAATCTTATTATTTAAAAAAAAAAGTAATGGAAATAACTGTGAAAGTTGCGCCTTTTAAACAACCACATATAAATGATATGCAACAAATTTTAAAGGTAGCCTAAAGGTTATCACTGAAGTACTTTAAGAAGAAGAACAGTCTGGCTTTAGGAAGGGCCGCTTCTGCAGTGATAATATTTTAGAATTAGAAGATATATTTTTTTGGAAAAGACGAGAAGTCCATTTAGAAACACACACTGCGTTTATTGACTGCGAAACAGGATTTGACAATGTCAACAGGAAACATTTATGGTAAGTAATGCAGAAAAGTTGATACTCTATATAGATTATTGATGCAATAAAATGCCTCTTAAAAAGCACAAAAATAATAATACACGCAGGTATGTCAAAGTCTGTAGAATTGACAACACTTTGGGAGTCAGGCAAGGGCGCAGTCTATCGCCAACACCTTTTAACACACACACACACATACACACACACAAATATATATGTATGTAGAAAACAATGGAAGAAAGAAGATACAGCAGAGTATCATCCAAAAATGAATGACTGGATGTTTTTCTGTATCCGACGATGTATTAATTATATAAAAGAATGAAGAGGACTTAACAGAGATCAGTTTATAAACCATACCAACTAGAATAAACTTATAACTAAAAATATCAAAAAACGAAAAGAATAAAGTAATGGCTCATCGTGGGAAATTTCCTGTACTCTCTAAAATAGTACTAGAAAATAAAACATTAGAACAAGTCTCGCACTTTGAATATTTAGGGTGTAATGCAAACTGGAATGTTGATAGAAATATAGAGGAAAAATTTAATAAAATTGAACCTACATGTAAAACAATAAACAGAATGCGGCAAAATAAAAGAACAAAAGAAACAAAAATGAAGTTTTATAATGGCGGTTCCAGTTCTGATGTTTCGTAGTGAATCATGGATCATGCGAGAAGGAGATAAAAGAAAAATACAATCAGCAGAAATGAGGTTCCTCCGTAGAGTTAAAAGGTGTACAAAGAAAGATCATTTGATAAATGGGAAAATAAGGGGAGACCTGGAAACTTACATTATAAATGATAAAATAGAAGAACATAAAGAAAACTGGAGAGGCTATCTACATCTCATGGAGAAAGGAAGGATACCAGCTTCAGTAAATATCTATCAGCCGAGAGGGAAGAGAGATATAGGACGTCCAAGGAAGAGATGGCAATGAAAGCATGGTTGTGAAGACGGAAAAGGCATTATTGTTTAATCCATGAAGTGCAAAAGAAGAAGAAGAGGACGAAGTAACGCAATTCTGTCATATTCACGAAAACGTTGCTAGAGAATTGGACATCGTAATAAATTTAAATACAAATTATGGGTTTTGATATTTCTTGCCATTGCTCGGTCCCCTTGATTAGCAGTTTAAGTATATAATATTATGGACTTAAAAGTTACTTAATATACATTTACGGTGGGGCTTAATTGCATCGGCTGTTTGCAATAAAGGTGGTACTTTTCGTATAGATTTTTCATGTCTGTTTGGCGTACACATTCTTTTAGTAAAGTGTCAACATCATAAGTGATGTCTGTTCAAGTAATTCTGACGTCGATGATGCCCACATCTTAAGTCATGTTGCTTGAAGTCCACTATTTGTAATGACAAGAGGCGTTGTGGTGTAAATTGCTATGTGCACAGTGGCACTGCTGACAGTTTCGGTCGCGAGTTTATGTCCACGACATAATGAATCGCGTGGTGGAAGGCGAAGAATGATTTTATGGTATGTATGGCGTTATTCTGATATCGTTAAGAGCGTAATGTTGTCATCTGATAGCCATGTGCATGGTGAACGGGGATATTGGTATAGTGCAGCATAGCACAGTGGAAACATGCGTCTGATATGACAAAGAACATAGAACGTCGTGGGATTAAAGCTTCATTTGTGAAATTCGAAAGATGGGAGGATATGAAATTCACGCTAGAGACTTGATCAATAGGGACGTATGAGTACTGTGGCGCGTAGGTGTGGAGGTCGACGTAGATGTGACAGAAGGGGGAGGTTGAGGTTTAGAAGAGTTGAATATGAGACGAAGACGCGCTTTTTTCTCTTCGTTTTCCAAACATTTTCGATGGTTTTGTTAAACTTTAGGAATATTTTCGCTCCTTGAGGAACTTTTGGGAGCTGATATTTTGGTTATAGGCTATCATGGAAGTTCCTTACATGTTGTAACAATTTTTTTCCTGAACTGGGCTAAGTTTGCAGAAATAGACCCTGAAAATTAATTACTCCTGAGGAAGCATCATGAAAATGATATAAGTTGCTACGGCGATAATGGTTGAAGGGGATACCTTTGCTGTGATCTAGTGGACACAAAAAGTACTAAGATGTAACTGGGTATATATAATAGAACGCTACACAGAGGAGGGGAGCAGTCTTTATCACTTGGGAATAGTTGTCACAGAACAAGATTCACGAGTGATATAAAGGAACACGAATCAGGTAGAGAACAGTAGACCAAGAGTATCCTGTTATTAATGCTGTGTGGAAATAAATAGATGTGTAAGCGTATATTTAAACTTATTAGGCATGTTTAATTTGCAACATTTTCTTTTTGGGAATTGAAATGATGGGAACTGTCACTGAAGAACAAGAAGTTTTCTCCACATCTTTCTTTGAACTAGTTTGTCCTTAAACGCTCTTGAATATAGCTGTTATAAGGAACAATTTTTCCCTTGAGAAACTCGTTTGTTGAGTTTAACGTAAGCTTCATTACATTTCGATATTAACCGATTGCTACTTCTTACTCAACAGTATTACGTTTAACCGGTTACCACTACTTACTAGGAACTTTGACGTTGTTTCAGCGCTTAAAGCGATTTATAATCATTGCCTATGTCCAAAGACTACGGCGAAGGGCTGAGCTGGCTGGCTCTGAATAAGGGGATCATGAGTTCAAATCCCGCCGTACAGATAATCAAATCGTTGACTGACAGATGATGAGCTATCTAGCGCACCTCTGCGTTGAGTTTCTCGTCTCTACGTGACTGCTTTTTCGCCTTTTCTCCGTCGTTTAATAAGTAGTACTTTGGTTATTTAATTACGTCTAGAGGTGCTTCAGCGGGGAAGCAAAGATCGTTGCTTACAGGATAAGTAATATCTATCGCAAACTTCTATGTTGGCAGGATACTATTAAAATATGAGTCATAAATAAATAAATAATGATACTAAAATGTATTTGAGACAATTTAAAGGTATCACAGTTATATGCTTTTCTGGCTGCGCTGCACACCTCTATTATAACCATAACTTATACATGTTATATTTTCTATGCGATTCCTCTCAATTATATAGGTATGATGTCTCTCACCACCTTCGCGGACTACAGTATACTAAGCCGGAATGTACTCAGCATTACTTTAGCACTTTACAGCATTCGTGGAATATTCCCTGGTGCCATAATTTTTCGCCTTAATTTTCTCTCAGAGGGAGGTGGTTTATGGGTGATCTGCTCGTAAACCGCAGCTGCGGATATCCAACAAGAAATTACTCTCTGCAATGTACAGAGATATCTCACTCTTGAAATATTATTTAACTCGTCCATTATTGGCTGAAGTTCTATGCTTTTGCTGGCATGAGGGTACAATATAATTTTATTTAATTTCTCTAAAACGTTTCTCACATCTTCCGTCACCTACACGTCTTGGGCTCTCTTAAAAGAACAGGAACTTCTACCCCCCAACAACATTACAATAGCACTGCGTGTGCACTACTATCACACAACCAGCACCTACATCACTAAACCCGAATTTTTCATCTTTCTGAAATTGTGTAAGCAGGGTTTTTAACACAGGTGAATATTGATAGTTGACAATTGCGCCTGTTCCTGACATATACATACCAGGGGCGTTCAATAAGCACTTAGAAAATCCAATAAATTACTCTGGTAGCGTTGAAAAAAGTTTGTATTTCGTAACCGTCGTCTCTTACTAGATGGCTATATCCATTATGTGGTTTCGTTGCCATAGCCGATAGAATCAACAGTCTTGTGCTTGTTTAGAAAGATGGAAATAAATGAGCTTCGTGCGGTGATTAAACATTTTTATTTAAAAGGCTTAATGCCGAAAGAGATAAAAGCCGAGCTGGATGAAGTTCTAAACTCATCTGCTCCTGCGTTTGCAAAGATTTATAATTGAATAAATGCATTTAAAGCGCCCATACATCCGCAAATGAACAATATGGAATAATTGTTTTTTCACACAAGCCGTGTGTAGGACAGGAGTTGGATAGGTAGAGTGAAACTGAAAAATTCAATGCCATAGCCGGGATTTGAACCACGGATCTCCCGATCTCTGGCCGGTTGCTCTGCCACTGAGCTACCATGGCAACATGTCGACAAAGCATTGAACTGTCCTACACACGGCTTGTGTGAAAAAACAATTATTCCAATATTTGGCTATACTATGAATCCTGGGTCTAAAGTACTTACAACATTGTAAACCGCCATTGGGGTAGTCATCTCAAAATAATTTGAGAGCACCTTGTGGTTTGCCGGGAGTCAGATGCATTGAATTTTTACCACTGAGCTACCATAGCATGGTGCCATGGTAGCTCAGTGGTAGAGCAACAGTCTAGAGATCGGGAGATTCGTGGTTTAAATCCCGGCTATGGCATTGAACTTTTCAGTCTGACTTTACCTATCCAATGAATAATATGGTTCCGGACCATAGAAATTACTGACAGAATCGTGTAATGTTTATAAGTGACCGACAAATCAAAGTTCGCGAAATAGTAGAGGTCACAGGCGAATCACACGGTACAGCGTTCTCAATTCTGCACCAAAAGTTATGTCTGACAAGGGTATTAGCAGGATGACTG
Organism: Hymenopus coronatus; assembly: GCA_030762935.1. NCBI lineage: Eukaryota > Metazoa > Arthropoda > Insecta > Mantodea > Hymenopodidae > Hymenopus > Hymenopus coronatus. Next base: position 328,010,539 of record CM060900.1, on the reverse strand, counting down.
CCGCGGTTGCTCTGAATGGAGAATAAACGCAATCGTAAGAGAGATTCGGAAGCTTATTTAGAACTTTTCCGTCGCAATTATTACGAGTTTCTGTATCGATACATAACTGTAAATGAAACATGGATATAATACTACACTCCAGAGACAAAAGTACAGTCGAAATAGTAGGTTTTTAAAGGCCAACCAGCTCCGAAGGAGGAATGGTAGTGAAATCTGCAGCCAAGGTGATGGCCTTGGGTCTTTGGGATGCAAAGGGAATCATCTACACTGATTACTTGCAGAAAGGAAGAACAAAAAACGGAGAGTATTATTTCACCGGTTGAACTGAGAAGCCAAGAAAAAACGTCATCTGGAAAAAAAAAAAAAAAAAAAAAAAGGATTCTCTTCCATGAAGACAATGCAAGTTGCACCCCTGCGCAGTTTCAATGGGGAAAATTCTAGAATTAAGGTTCAAATTACTATTGTCCACTACACTCACGAGAGTTGGCCACCATAACTTTTTCTTTTATTTTCAAACTTTAAAAAGTGGTTCGACGGAAAACGATTCACGTCTAACAAAGAGGCCATCTCCCAAACACATGCATATTTTGAAGAACTTCCGAAATTCTACTTTTTAGAAGGCTTAACAGTTGTAGAATCGCTGAGAAATGTAGAGATTATGTTGAAAAAACAAAACAATCTACCAAAAATAACTTGTTTTTCTATCCTTTTCTAAGGACTTATTGAACACCTTTCTTAGTACGTACATACAGGATATTCGTAAAATCACTTACGATTTGTAGAGGCGACTGGATAGATAAGGTTTTGAATAGCGTACGTTTCAATGCTACAATCAATTGGAAACAGGTGTTTAACGCAACCACTTTTACATAAGTACTTAAATTAGGCATGACTCGGTACACCACATTTCTTAAATTCAAATCATAAGGTAACACTGCTAAGGAAATAAACAAAACTTCTGTTCCTATTTAAACTAGTCGGAAGTTTGGTTTTCTTCTTCCTCACCGGATGGTTATCATTGTGATCCTCGATAACCCACTAGGAAATAACACCATAAAAACAAAAATTTAATTTAATCATGTACTGCAAACACTTTTGCTACACTTAAACCGAAAAATCTGTTTTTCTCTTCGTCACAGCCAGGCTGGTGTTACAATTTCGGTTCAATGTGCCGACCACCAGCGTTGTTGCAGACATTGTATCTACGAATGATGTTCTGGTAAAGTCACTATCATTCCTGGTATCTCCGCAATCTATTGTGTAGCGACCAGGTTTCGTGGTATCAGAACTTTCTCTGGCTGTACAGGAGTCTCGTTGATAAAACCTCTCATACACCCCATAGGAAAAGGTCTAATTGAGTCAAGTTTTATGATCGTGGAGACCGCGTGATTTGAACACCTTGGCTTATTCATTTTTGTCCAAATCGTCGGAACAAGTATTTCCGTGCATTAAGGTTAAGGCGAGTGGTATGTTGTGCTGAAACCACACGTGATAATGGACGTCCAATGTTACATCCTCCACCAACACGCCTCCTAATAACTACTTTAGGAAGATCAAGTAGATAGGATCCGTTATCTAGGCAGAGAGCACGTATCACCCAACCACTTGGTCATTTAAAATATATGCCGAAACTTTGATGCTAAATCTGTATTGAAATCCCTGGTCATGTGTGACATGAGGGTTTGCGTGTGCCCAGACATAGCTGTTTCGGGATTTGCGAACACCATCCCTGCTGAATTGTCATTGATCTGGAAAGAGGATGTGCCCTGAAAATAGGGTTTCGTTATTCCGACGAAGAAGCCGTACACAGAAGGCAGAACACGAAAATATAAAATAAAAAAAAAACAAAAAAAACGAGCTGCCAGTAGTGACCTTTTAGTAGTATGAGGGTAATTGTTGTTCACGCTTAACATCCCAAATGGTAATTTATGAACAACTTCGAATACACGCAAGATTGCTCACGTACTCATTGGCGGGTTCTCACCAATGTGATTCAGAAGAGCCTCTTCAAAGTTGAGAGTATGATGTCTCTTTTGGACACCACAGTGTCTGCTCTTACGGTGAAGGTACTCCTTCCTCTAAGTCGATGTGTAATTGTGATGAAAAGGGTTTGCGATGAAGTACAATGAATAACCATCTTGATAAAGACAAAGAACAGCTTTCCTATACCTTAAGCTGTGTATTCCGCAAATTTATTTTCGACCTGTCACTCGGACACTAACAACACGAGAATGGGGCTCTAATCAGGGGGGAGAAGTAAATTGATATTAGTTGACAGTTGTTCAGAGACTAAACGTCGCGTGGATTGGAGGTACAGGTCAAAAGACACCAGCTGCTCTTATGACGTTAACACCCCTGGTACTGGCTAGCCGCTTTGCACATGAAGGTAAACTGACTTGAAATTCTAAAGGTAGACCAAGACTAAAAAATTAAATGCCTTTGGACCACGGATCTCCCGGTTTCGAGTCGGTTGCTCTACCACTGAGCTACCGGCTAAAGATCGGGAGATCCGTGGTTCAAATCCCGGCTATGACATTGAATTTTTCAGTCTGGCTCTACCTGTCCAACTCCTGTCCTACACACGGCTTGTGTGAAAAAAAAACACTTACATTAATAAATTTAAATTGTTGTAGCACAAAAACGGTACCTTTCGGACGTGAGTTCTATTCAAAACATGACCTATTAGCTCTGCTTTGGGTCAGAACATGATCTGCGCAGACCTTCTACAAGTCTTAATGGTTCGTAAGCCTCATTTTTGAACGCCCTGTTTATCATTGAGGAAAATACATACTATAAAATTAATTACAAAATTGGTTCTAAAATTCGCTCTCAAGGCATAATGGTAAGTTTGTATATTATTTCTAATACACCAGCTGATTACTTATTTTAGAGTATTTTGCAAATGTGAACTCTTACTGTTATTTGTCTATATTTGTTAGGTCGTCTACTACTTGATGAACACTACTACTACCTCTACTACTGGATGTAATAACTCTTATTATTACTAGTTGCCTTGCTTACTCTATCTTAACAATATCTGTAAAGCTTTTTAGCAATATTTACTATTATTGCTGATATGCATGAGTTCTGCATTGAATCATAGCTTCAATGCTGATTAGCGTACTATATACTGCCAATGACTTCGGAGAAATCATCTTTGTATAAATATTAGAATGAAGCATGAAACCAGAAGATTGATAGAGTATTCGATCATTTAAATAGAAGCAATGTGCGGTTTGAGGTATTATCCATTTCCTTCTCCTTCATGTCAATTTTCCCCATACTGCCTTCACTAAAATGTTAAAGGATGACAACAGGGGGCGACACCATGCGCGCTGCGATCGATGCAAATGTATTGTGGCTCACACCCTCCAGGAAGATAAAATTAAATGAAGAAACTATTGGGCAGACATGCCATAATGAACGCACGAAGCTCCTTAGCGTTTCCAACCCCAATATCTCGTCCCATTGCCGAGCCGTCAGAGAAAGAGAGAGATACTGTGTGTGTGTGTGTGTGTGTGTGTGTGTGTGTGTGTGTGTGTGTGAGCGTGAGTGTGTGTGTATGTAAGCGACCCATCAACCTGATAATCACATAGAAATCTCTCCAATGAGCATTCATCTGCGCCAACTTCCCACACTGCCACACACCATGAACCTTGAAGCAGCAAGGAAAACGGAATAAATAGAGAATTATAGAAATAATCCTTGATAGATGAGAAACCGTCCGTGAATTCGCCTGGCGACCCTGGAGAAACTACGAAAAACCATGGTTCATAGTGATCGGTCGCCGGGAGTCTAACTCGACCCCACTCCGTGTTAATCCACACCGTTTGGACTGGCAATGTAATTATTGTCAGTACTCAGCTTAATTATACGTAGCTTCCACATGTGGTAAAAGTACATAACGTGATAAAATTGCTCTCAGGAACTCACGAACCTGAGTGTACACCGTAATAGTATTTTCAAAAGGGAAATATCTCACTTCTATTTCCAGAAATCGAACCTGTGTCTCGTTGTAACGATAGAAAGTCGCTAATGGGAAGGCCTACACTACAACACGCACTGCTGTTATATTTAAAATATTCCAAAAATAACAGAACTTTACAAATCACTCTTTATCTGGTGCCCCTTCCTGTAGTTAAACTGTGATGTTGTTAAGTCCATTATATCAGCGAAAATGTTACATGCTTCACAAAGTCGTTACTAAAATTACGTAAAATAAAGGAGTCTTGTCTCTACATTGGTAACTCCTCGTGGTGAGAATCACCTTCCATCTCCAATAACGAAAGTCGTCACCTAGTATTCAATTAAGCTACATTGCCATAGCTGAAGTGGTGGTATACGAGCGCATGTTTCTCTTAAGCTCAATATGAAAACTGATGTCCTCCGAGGGAAATAACATTTATATATCATAACGTGATGCATGTTAACAAGGCTGTTGCCTGAGCGAGTCATGGTGCTATTTGGTTTCTGAGAGGAGGAAGAGTAATTAATCCATTTATTTGAATGCGTATGAGCGACGCTCGACAGCGAGGCAAATACATAGGTTTCACACATTCCATTTTAATCATACCCCGCGAACTCACACTCCGATAGAACCCCTAATGAACAAAAAGGGTCACATAATAAGTTTATTTTCATGCTCCCGTTACTTTCTCCAGCCGTATGTACAATGTACACAGTGGATAGAGAAGGTATTGTATTCCACCCAAAGATTTTATACAGAGAGTTCATCGAAAATACAAGTTTTGAGGTTCCCTGAGTACGAAAAAATCTTTTTAGAAAAAGGTTTGTGCCTATGGACACCTAAGCTAAAAATCGAAAAGTCGGTCAAACACCAAACTGGTATTTAAGTTCAACGTCTTCCAAGGATGCAACATAAAGATTTTGAAGAAAATCGCAACACCCCCAACTACCTTTACATGGAACATTTTTTGAAAACTTTGATGCTCTCAAAAATGGCTCTAACGATTTTCATTAAAATACCGTACATTAAAGGATATCACATCACAAATAAAATGTATGTTTTGAATTTTCTAGGAATAGCCCCTGAAGACCTCTTTATTCTGATTGAGGTTTGCAGAATTTTGTATAAAGGTAAAAACCGTAAAAACTTACTACACAAAAATGTAGATTTCCTTAAAACACATCATCTATGTCATATATGTTCTTCTTGTAGAGATCACCGTTTTCGAGATATTCATTTTTATTAGTTTCAATTTTAAACTATTAAACCTTTCTCAAACTGGACCATGCCAAACGAACCGAACCAAAATTGTTTCACATGACGACTAGCTTTTAAAAGATTTGAACATCGCTTTATAATAATGTATTCCCTTATTTCCTTTCTACGAGGGTTATTTTAGAAGTCATGGAAACTACTTTATATATTCTGAATATCCAAAAATACGGTTATTGTGATATATAAATTTGAAAACATGAACACAGGACGGGATGTCACCACCAGATTACGTCTGAGTGCATAGGTAGGTACTAATAGCTACATGAAACATTAGTATGAATGAATGAATGAATAAGTGTATTTATTAATATAGCAATATCATACATAGAATTTCAACAGTCGCACGGGTCCACAGACCGTACGTGCTTTTGTAATACACATTACAAGCAATATTAAAACAACAACCATAACAAAGAATTAAAAGAGTAAACACGAAAATAAAAAGACAAAGGAAATACACAGTCAAAAGCAATATTAAACAACAATAAAAATTAAGAGTGAATCCGAAAATAAAGATACAAAGATATTCAAATATACCAATTTAAATTTACAGCACAGAGTACACCTCCATAAATGCACCCTCTTATCATAGATAATTACACTTAAAAGACATATATACACATAATATATACAACCCTAGCACAACAGTGACCTAAGTCTGATATAATATACATGTATGTAGAACATTGTAGTCACTTTTGTTTAGTTGATCTTATCCCCCCCCTTCTCTATTGGCAGCCTCCTCAGATCTCAGCTGTCTTGCCTTAAGTATAAATTTACCTAGCCCGTCCATGTTTTCCGTGCCTGCCAGTAGCGTCCAACATGCTTCTATCCCTACATTCGCAGTGGTAAAAAATTGCGGCAAATATTTTTCCCGCCATTCCTCCGTACCCCTACATCTTGCCAAGATGTGAGTCCACGACTCTTCCTCCTCGCAAATGGGACAGATTCTTATACCATTCACGTCAGAAATTTTCGTGCTCCTCCATGCTCCTAGTCTAATCCACGCGAGCCCCTCTCTAATGAGTTTGGTACCTGTTTTGATGTATTGCTCCATACCCCACTCCGATTTCAGCCCAGACTGTACTTCTAATGACACCTTCTCTGTGCATTGCGCAATTATTTGCTGTCTGTCAATATCACAGAGACGTTTCTTAATTTTTCTCCAAATACTTCGCCTGTTTTCCTGCCCCGCCATCCAAATGTCTCCCATCCCAATGGTTTCCAACCCTTTCTTTAATTTTGATGCCCACGTCAAATTACCTTCCATTCGCAACTGTTCACGGTAGCAGACTGCCCTAATTAGAGATTGGTTTCCGTGAACGATTCTCATCCAATATTTAACTGCTCTGATTTTGCACTCTATCGTTTCACTATGTACCCCGAATTCCCTCATTATTCCGCAGTTTGCCGTACCCCTCCCTACACCCAGAATTCCTTTCAAAAATTGGGTCCTCACTTGATCCAGATTCCCTGTTTGTTCCCACCCCCATATTTCTCCTCCGTATGTCATCGTGGATCTAACTGTCGCTCCGTATACAGTATGAAACATTAGTAACCAAGAGGCTGTGTTCCAAGATGGATACCTCTAAAGTTGATGTCTTCCTCATTGTTGGCAAAGGTTTTTGAAAGCCTTGGGGGATTATTTTAAGGTCGTTAGCTCATGAGAGTATTGCGCGTACGTACGCGCCCATTTTTGTGCATGTGTACATAATATGAATAAAACAATGATCACTATTTACGTATTTTTGAATGTCCCCTACCCATAGACCCTTGTATCCGGATCTCAATTTAGTACCTGCATTGCGAAGAACATTCCAGCAACTTTCAATTATACATTCTGAGTTTTGCTTCCTGCAGCTTTATTGACTGATAAAAATAGTTGTGATGACTTCTGAAATGACCCTCGTACTTATAAGGAAGCAAGTAATAACACCAATTCAACTAATGTTTATCTCGATTAGCATGACGTAGATAAAAGGATAATCTTTTGTAAGAAAAAGTAGTTTGTGGAACAGCTAGTGGCAGTTATGTGATTGGAACACACCAGATTTGTTCAACTGGGCAACACAAATGCTGATGCGCACATAGAATATGGAGTTTGATTTCTTGCACAAGCTCGTATACCGTAAGTAAGATGAAATATTGCTGATATAATTATCTAATACAAACCCAAGTTCACTACAATATAATGCAGTGTCTGCAGCAACGTAAAAACAGTAACTAGATTTTTCGAGTATTCGGACAATAAAATAGGGATCTAATTTAAAAAGTTGTATCCAGATGAGGTAACAAAAGAAGGATATGTGTTATATTTCACAGAACGAGTGGGATGGTTCAGTAATCCGTATTCCAGAAATTGTAGGTTCAATCTCCCCGGCCGGACTATCTGACACATGAACATTTTCGGGGGTTTCCCAAGATCGCCAGGCGAATGCTCTGTAAGATTTTTACATCCCCCTAGTTTTTTGGCCCAAAATGTCCTGTTCCCATCTTTTCCTAATCATTGAACGACCGGGCGACAGCGTTCGTCGGGTTGCGGCTGGACAGTGATTTGCATACTGTCTTAAGTGTTTGATGTTTCGTCGAGCAAATATCTGAGTAAATCAGGATCCCGTTGCTAATATCAATTCAAAGATAGTGTCCGTAACCAAGTTCTTTCCTGTTACCTCCTAGACGAACTCAACAGCTATACTTGCTACGTATCCTCAGATAGCTAAACCGAGGCAACGAAATGATCAACAGAAAAGGTTTGTTTGTTTGTTATACACACACACACAAGTCCTGACATTGAACACGGTGAGCTCATTTTCAATTCCTGTAAATAGTCAGCTCATCACTCGACTGACACACTTAAGAGAACATATAGGACGTGTCTTTCCCAGTACATCAAAGGTCAACTACAATTAAATAATACAATGTGCGAAATATACACATTAACAAAGACACAAACCTTATACAGGGAACGCGACAATATTTAATGGACTTTCCGTGTTTAACTTACGCTGATAATAGCTACACACAAAGACACACAGGGACCCTTTCTAAATATGTTTAATTTTTATTCGAGGTCCTCAAAACCTTACGTCAGGTGAAATCTCGCTATCAAATGTCTTCTCTCCTACTTTATACGTTACCTGCATAGCACTCGGTAGCGAAAGTAAAAACGAACAAACATTTTAAATCTAGGTAACGTGTGAATTCTAAACAGTTTACATATTAAGTGTATATGTAGATAAAGATCTAAAAGCAAATAGAAATTATTATCTGTAGTTATATTAATGTTAAAGTATACCGGTGTTATTATAATAGAACTAATACTCTCTTTGTAAAATATAACTTCTTTGTATTCCGAACTTTTTGTAATTAAATAGAGCTTTTCGCTAATAGTATAGAAACGCATACATTGATGAAACTTCTTAGGTTTGTTTAAGATCGATCAGAGAAACACAAATTACGGTTTTTATATATAATGTAAAGCAGCGGAGAGGGCATCTCACGCAATGCAGTCTACAGAGGAAAAAGAGATGAAGTGAGGGAACGACAGGAGGCTACTGGCTACAAGCAGATGGGTAGAAGGATGGGCGGAAGTCCCTAAGATATCTAAGTCCAAAAACCTATTCCAGAGCTGGAATCTCCGGGGAGGGCGATCACGCGATCCGTCAAACCGACAGCTCTCCAGTATCCACGTGAAATATTATTTCCACTGAGTAGTTTCCTCGCCATCTGTGCGCACCGCCATGCACTACGAACCTAGAATCACCCTTGAAAGCTGAAAGGGAAAGAATGATAACCCACCCCAGATTCGTCTACCAGCCCCAGGGAAACCACGAAAAAACCATAAGTGAGAGAGATTGGTCACCGGGAATTGAAACCGGGTCCTCCCGATTACGAGTTGCACACCTAGCGTATCGCCAACCCGATCGGCAAGCTTAATATAAGAAGTACTTTGGATATTAAGCTATTAATAGTTAAGTTATAGACCTAAAGCATTTTATATTACTGTTGTACAAAAAGAATCAAAACTATTTATTTGCCATAGACAGTTTTCATGAATATTTATTGAATTCAAATATGTCAATTTTACAAATACATTTTGGTCAGTTTTATGTCATATTATTTTACGAGTATGTGTAAGTCTTCAGCAAGCACATCACTTCCCCTGGGGGAATATAAGCAACATGTTAAGCGGCAGATGTGTCTTATTTCCGTCTCCGTCGCCAGTTTTACAGCTTATTTGGTTGTTTAGATACACTAGGTAAAAACTGTTTTATGGGCACAAGCTATTCCAGGGGTCAATTCTATACGTCATAAATCATTTTATAGTTGATTTTATAAAATTTACTGCATCCAAAACTCATTAAACGCTTTATCATATGGATCCAGGATCAAGGAGACGTTCCCCACGGTCTAGGAGTAAAATCTGGTTTCCATGATCGTAGGTTTAAATCCGACAGAAGGCGTTTTCGGGGCTAAAATCCCCAGGAAGGCTTCCTTCGTAAGGGAAGTAAAGTCGTTGGTCCTTGCCGTAAATTTAAGGCACATAAAAGAACAGCAAGCATGATAAAGGGGCCTCTGAGCAATAAGCGGTCTTTCATCTCCAATATATATTGAATGGAATGCTAAGAACGACAGGAGATTAGGGGTGTCCATAGATAAAACTTAATAGAATTTCAAAATTTAAAAGAGTCAAAATAAAAATGGCAGATGTAAATAAATAGAGATGAGATACGTTACAACGATTAAAATATACAAATATGTCCACAACGGGCACTTTACTATAATAAAACAACACGTACAACATTAACATTTTTATTCTTAAGTGAACTACTCGTAATTTGATATTTCACACCTACTTCTTGTTTTATTTGATTAATACGTATTAAATAGCCCAGTGCTATCGCTAGTAGCCGAAAATTAGAAAGTGACAGCGGGATTTGGGATTGTGCATATTAATTAAGTTTTTCTCCCCTTCTCTATGTATTGATTTGGAATTCCATCGAATATTTTGGTTTAATACACTTTTTTTTTTTTAATACCCTACTTTTATTTACCTTTTTTTTTCTTTTTACTTTGTTTTGCCGTATTATTACTGTTTATTACTGTTTTCTTACTTTTACAACACACACATATACAGAAACATATAACTCCCATGCCCAAGGCGGGACTCGAACCCACGATCCCCAGCGATACGAAGCACCAAAGCGAGCGCGGCCATGGGGACCGGCACTTAATGAGCACCTATAAATGTGCTATTATTATTATTATTATTATTATTATTATTATTATTATTATTATTATTATTATTATTATTATTATTTCACCTCAAATAATAAAGGTATCTGAAATAATTTTAAAAAGCGTTTATCCGATAAACCACTGCTCTTAAGTGAAATATTTTTATACCAACCCAAGATGTTAACGCTAGCATATTTATTTTTAAACTTTCTGCCGCTGCTTCGCATATGGGCAACATTCAATAAAGTATATCGTTTAGGCATAACAAATATGTTAAAAGAATAGCGATTCCAGAGTAACACATTTTGTTGCGTAAAAAGCAGGTTCATACAAGACAGTAATCTGATGTTAGTTGCAAAAATACAATACTTGGGAATGGCTGTCTCCTGATATATTTGCAAACCTTGCCGTAAAATACTGCCTTTCGTACTTGAAAATAAAGAATTGCAAGAAATAAATAGTTTATCCTTATCCAATGCGTACCTATTAAATACTTATGATTTCGATTAATATTATGGCTACTCTCTTCTTTCCTTTAACAGGTTGTTTTAATGGTCCTTCTAACCGGTATTAGAGTATGTGTGGTACAGAGTTTGACTGGCCTATGTTCCACTTCGGCATACAGACATAAACTTAACTGCATTCTGTTGCACCATATGATGCTCCAATTTTCTGAAATGTTATAAATATTGTGGTGTTATTGGTGGTTTAACGATAATCATTTCATATGAAATACTATCTCTATATTTGGTATAATTTCAGAGAGGAATGCATCTACGACCTTATTCCGAAAAGAAAAAGGCTTCTAAAATAAATTTCTCGCTGGGCATAGAAGGTGATGAATGAAGTTGGCATCTTCTCAATATTATCCTCACAAGGAGGAGGGAGTGTCATAAGATTGCTCGAGGTGAAACAGAAGAGAGGAAATACAACAAGAATATATGCTCTGTGTTACATTATTTTCATATTATTTTTTACCGTGTCCTTCCCTTTGTTAACTGTACCCTCATACTGTAATTTAAAATTATTTTGGAGTGGTGAGCGAATAAAGTGTAATGCCTCCTGTAGTGCAGAAATAGAGCCTGTACCTTGCCAAAGGAAACATCTCCTTATTGCAACATCTGGCATCGTTGCGTTTGTGTTTTAAATCCATTCTCAACGGATATCTTAAAGTATAGCTATTTAATTAATTTTACTTCAATTTCACGCAGGACCTTCGTTTATATTCTAATATTAGCTTATTTTTCTATCAATGTTTGGCTTATGTATTTAATTTAAAACATCTTAATTAATTAAACGTGATTTCACAACAGATACATTTAACAAAAGCTTATGAAATCCTGACTATATTTGTTGTCGAGTGGTCAGCCTTATGGCTTCTCATTCCAAAGATCCTGAACTTAATTTTAGCTTATGACAAGCAAATTAATTACAAAATTCCCTACCTTCCTCTTGTTGTGCAAATGGTGTAATGAGATGGTATAGTGTGTGACAGAAGAGTAAAATCTAATACTAAACACATCGTAGCCGAGAAAACATCGTTTCATTCTTTATAAAAGCAGCAACACAAAATAATTACAAAGTGTGCACAAATTAACGTATAATATGCTATAGAACTATTACAGTAAAATAGTTATTTCTTTTTGAAGATATGAAGCAGAATATATTCCAGTATGTTCTACTTTTATTCTTTTCGTCTTCATGAGAAATTCTGCAACCTTCTTCAGAATCCACCAGCAGTCAAACGGCAACCTTTCATTCCACTCCTGTAATTCTTGTTAATCAGTCAGTCAGCACCTTTATTTTCTCTCATTCCACTCCTATAGTTCCTGTTTTTCAATCAATTAGAACCTTTATTTTCTCTCATTCTATCCCTGTAGTTCTTGTTTTTCAATCAGGTAGAAACTTTATTTTCTCTCATTCCACTCCTGTAGTTGCTGTTTTTCAATCAATTAGAACCTTTATTTTCTCTCATTCTACCCTTGTAGTTCTTGTTTTTCAGTCAGTAGGCACGTTTATTTTCTCTCATTCCACTCCTGCAGTTCTTGTTTTTCAATAAGATAGAACCTTTATTTTCTCTCATTCTACTCCTGTAGTTCTTGTTTTTCAATAAGATAGAACCTTTATTTTCTCTCATTCCACTCCTGTAGTTGCTGTTTTTCAATCAGATAGAATCTTTATTTTCTCTCATTCTACTCCTGTATTTCCTGTTTTTCAGTCAGTAGGCACCTTTATTTTCTCTCATTCCACTCCTGTATTTCCTGTTTTTCAGTCAGTAGGCACCTTTATTTTCTCTCATTCCACTCCTGTATTGCTGTTTTTCAATCAGATAGAAACTTTATTTTCTCTCATTCCACTCCTGTATTGCTGTTTTTCAATCAGATAGAAACTTTATTTTCTCTCATTCCACTCCTGTATTTCCTGTTTTTCAGTCAGTAGGCACCTTTATTTTCTCTCATTCCACTCCTGTATTGCTGTTTTTCAATCAGATAGAACCTTTATTTTCTCTAATTCCACTCCTGTATTTTGTACTTTTCAGTCAGTAGGCACGTTTATTTTCTCTCATTCCTCAAAATATTTTTCTTCTGTTGTTCTTTTGTACATCGCATTTAGAATATTCCTGAATGTTAAACTCCCCTAGGTTTACTTTAAAACAGGCAATTAGGTTTCAAAATTATTACTATATATTAGTATTTGTATCAATATATTAGTATCTTAGTGTTAATGTCGCCAGTACACTTTTAGATGTTTAGTCAAAGGATTGCTTCCCCTAGAGAATTATCTATGCAGTTCAAAAGACAAAGAAATAAGCTTATTTCTCGAAACCCAAGAACTTCAGCGCGTTGCAGCCTATGACTGTTCCAGATATTCGCCTTTATATTAGAGATGTCATAGTATTTCAATTGGTCATTTCGGTTGAAAAATGGCACATAATATAACTATGAATGTGGATGCATATGATGGTAAATTTACGCACCTCATCAAAGTTTGCTCACTTCACACGCAAAGTAAATTGTTGCACGATAATACAAAAACTGCGCTGGCACAAGCAACTTTGTACATCTGGCATTAGCATTCTATTTCCTATATATCTCGCACGTGACACCTTCACGCTCTGTCTGTTGGAAAAAGTAAATTAACACTTATGGGACTTGCGATTTACAAATGACAAGTGAAAGGTAAAGCAGTGAAGTAGTTCAATTACTAGGACACCACCTATTTAAGTTGAGGGGCTGGAATCTTACGTATGCTAATGACAACTGGTATTCGCTTTATTTTATCAAGAAAGATTACGGTATTAAGGAAATGCTGCTATTCAATTATATTTGCCCGTTCTCCTGCAAATGGGATTGGAGTATTTTTTTTAACTCATCTAGATATAAATAATCAATTTGGGAGTAAAATTAATTGTGTTCGGAAATAATTAGCCTGGAAGTATCCGTTATACTGTACTATTGTACATGTATACAATTACTTGGTCGCATAATAAGTTATATTTTAGCTACTTCAACTAGATCATGTAGGTACAGTATTTCTTACTGAAGTGCATTTACGAATGATCTTAGCTTTCATCAAAACTAAATCATAAAATAAGAGTTCTGTGGCATTTAAAAGCTCACACTAGTCATTTTAATGTCTACAATCCCTGAATACGCTGTCATTAATATAAAAGATTAGCGGCTTTATTAAATTCAAATCAAATATAGGTTTTATCATTGTGAGTAGACTTTTGATACATACGGTTGCAGGCAGGGATGTAAAGATAAAACCAATAGTTAGAGGGTGCTAACAGGCAGAAGTAGGAAAGCTTCTTTCAGCACTGGATTACATTTGTTACCCACCAAGAAGAACCATATTTCAAACGTCAAGACAGCCTTGCTCTTCTGTCACGGCAGTGGCTTTTCCGTCCCTTGACTTCTAAATCCTGAGCGCTCTTGGCAGCCCCTGTATTAAATTCCGCTATGGCTAATCCAAAATGTAAACTCTAAACTGATCCACGTATAACACTTTGTTGCGTGGATGAGCAGCTACGTCATAGTTTCCGAACCAGCACGTACATAATTGTTATCGACCCATTTAGAACATTTAGAGAACCTTCCGCAGCAACACTATTTAACATGTTTAAACGGTTTACGATTGTTTATATGCACATAATTACCGTATAGTTGCAGTACAATTGATAAAACTTTTGTTTTACTAATTCCTGTATTATTTTAAAGCATTCCTAATTAAATTCCTACGTAATGTATACAAGAAATTGCTCAACATATTTCATTAGTTTGTATATTGTCGTAAAGAATTTAAGTATGTCTTATCAGATGAAGGGATTGTGCCCGCAGTTATATAATATACCGGCGCTCATTTCTGAAATTTTATTCAGAGTTGTTTAATGGAAAGTGTTTGGAATTTGACTCTAATGATATCAGGATTAAGATTAGACATGCACGGAGCCCTGGAGATACAAAGGAAGAGCAGCGGGTGTAGGTCTTTGTGGCCCTTTCCTCTTGCGTGACCCCAGGGGGAAGGGGTATCGCCTGCGGTGCCAGAGCAGTAAAAGCGGGCGTTAAACACTACCAAAAATAAAAGGGAGGAAGGGATAAGGGAGAGATCCGAAGGGAGAGATCTGTATATGTTTGTGTAAAGGAACAGTAAAACCAGCAATCATACAGTAAACTTAGGGGGGGGGGAATGTAAACAGGGGATATAGCGCCGGAGTCCTGATTAGACTCCGGTACTGTTAAAAAAAAAAAAAAATGGCGAACAGATGCGCATGGATGGGTTTCTTAACGGTTACATTGAAACGCCTCCGACGCCGCCCTAAGTCCTGCCGGAACCCCAGAGAGGGCACTAAACCTGAAGGTGGGTCCCGACCGATTGCGACTCCAGAATAATCTTTTACAATGCGCAATCGACCATGCATCCGCGACCGAAGAACACAGCTTTAACCCTGAAAGAGACATGCCTAGGAAACGATGTGAATTTTGGGGATCTAATGGACATACCCAACATTCACCTGACGACCTGAGAAATCCTCCAGGTAGGCCAGCCACGGGGATCGAAACCACGACCTCCCGAATCCGGACCTAAGACAAAGCCGTCTGATCCATCCCGTTCGGGACTCTTAAGCGAAATGTACAGTTTGTTTTCTGTATTCGTTTATAATTTCCCTACCACGCATCTGGTAGGCAGAAGAACCATTGAATATCACCCAAAAATTTGATATATAGATTTAACTGGAATGACATGTCTCAGTCCTCTGGATCCAAGAGAAATCACCTTTAGAAAATGTCCCACACACTTGTGTCCGCGAGCATCATAAATACCAATTTCATATCGCATGATTACCGACCTTGGTATATAAGTTCAGTATCTCTGTAATAGGTCACACGAATATGTTCAATACCCCCCCCCCTATTCCAGACTATGCTTTACATGGAACTTTTTCTAGATTTGTCTTATTTTCTCAATAAGGGATCTAAACATTTTTATCAAAATACTATATATTTAAGACTTTACTCACAATCAAATTTTATACTTTTAATATTCCCGGAAGCCCTGTTCCTACCTAGATTTCTTTTCTATAATGTTGTATAGCTCGTAAACCGAAAGACGTACACAACAATTGCTACTCAAAAACGGTAGATCTCTTTAAAACAAACATCTTACTTAAAAGAAGGTTTTATGTTATCAGCCATTTCCGAGATGGAGTTACATTGACTATTTCAGTACTGTTTCATTTTATTGTTTGAGATGTAAGCATTCAGTTGTTTTTCGCCATGTCACGAAAACCGTATGGTGTTTAAAGTGACCCATTAAATATCTGAAAATCCCCTTTGTATCCATAACGAAATGTGTGATGCAACTATTTATGCTAACGTGTATGCGAATTAACTTGAAGTAGATACAAGAATAAGCTTTGCAAGAATAGCTTACAAAAACTACATAAAAAAAAACTTGTATGCTCCATTCACATGGCCTTCTCTCTCTATCAACAAAAGAACTTCTTATAAAAGATTCTTTGGTTTCTCTACACGTACTATGTACATAGTGTATAGAAGAAGTATTGCATTCTACCCAAAACATCGATGTCGAGATTACATCGGAAATATATGTTTTGAGGTACCCTGAGTCGAAAACAAAGCATTTTAGAGAGCGTTTTGTGTTTGTGAACACGATAGCTCAAAAACAAAAAGTCGGTTAAATACCAAACTAGATATTTAAGTGTAGCCTTTTCCAAGGATACGGCATGAAGGTTTTCAAGAAAATCCCCTATCTCAAACTACCCTTTACATGTACAGTTTTTGAAATTTTTAGTAAATGGCTCTAATGATTTTGATTAAAATGTCATATGTTGATGATATTTCAGTGACAAATTAAATGTATATCTTGAATTAACTGGAAACAGCCTCCTAAGTCCTGTTCATTCTCAATGAGTTTTGCATAATTGGTAAACCGTAAGAATTAGCCAAAATCGTATTACACAAAACACTTAAGAGGTCATTAAAATATAATTTGTGTCAAATAAACTTTCACGAAGAGTTAGCCGTTTTTAAGATATTTGCTGTTAAAGTTTTGAGCTTCGATATTAAAATTAACCTTTCGTAAGCATCATATAGTGGGCATACTTTAAAGTTAGTCATTCTTACCTTTATCTTTATTTTCATGTTTTCAATTTCCAAAGGGTCAATTTTACATAAATGTGAACCCCATTTTCATTTATTTGAACCAAGAGCTCATGACCAACTAATCTGGCTTGCTGAATTTAAATAAACCTTTCTATTAACATTTTAATAGTACTTCGTGAATAATATAAAACAGCGATAGTAAAAAGTATCTTTTTATCGATGTTGGACCCTAATGAAAGACTAATGCATATATTTCAGCTTTTATAGACTCTTAGAAAATTATACTCTTTATTAAGAGATAACAACATATATTGAAAACTCTTTGAACCTTTCATATTGCTTATACATAACTTATTGACTGTCACATGATTTCATAAACAAACTCAATCATCTAACGTAACGATACGAAACGATAAATTTTGTACAGTTCTGTGCAGTGACTTTTACTTCAGATGAATGCTGACAGGACATATACCATAAGACTGTTTCATTTAAAGATTAACTCATAATTTAGTATTTCGTACAGTAGAAACTGCTTTCATGTATTTCTGCTTTTAGCCTATGCTTTTGCTTTTCGTTGTTTATATTGTAAATTTCATAATACCCAGTAAGAAATGAATCGCTTTAATTTTAATGTTAAGAAGTCTGTTTCCTTTAAACCGGCTATGATGATTTTTGCTTCGCTTAGTCAAAAGAATAATTATATTGATAATATTAAAACACGCATTTTTAAAAAACAGTTTGTTACAGAATAGGTAGAGAAGATCATGTGAATGGAACACAACAGATTGTTTTTACTTAAGATAAACATTAGCAGAATGACCTTATTAATTAGTCCCACCAGGCTAAAACTGTCGCAATGCGATTGTCGTTGAGATTCGCTTCTCTTTCCATAACCAGGAATAAAACAACAACAAAACACGGCCGACTTCCTGTTTGAGAAACGCAAAGTATTTTAAAATTGAAGCTAATAACAATGGCTAGCTCTAAAACAAAAAATATACAGGACATATATCCTGTGTTTTGACAAAATCTACATTTTTTGTCCGTAAGTTTTTGTCTATCTCTTACGGTTTACCATCCATGCAAAAGTCATTAAGAATTACGGAAACCTCAGAGGCTATTCCCAGAGAATTCAAGCTATACAATGTATTTGATTTCCAAACGCCTTTAATATACGGTATTTTTATCAAACCTTTAGTCTCATTTTTGAGAAAATAAATATTTTCGAAAAATTTTTCATGTTAAGGGTAGTTTGGGGGGTGGGGAGTTCTTAAAAAAATCGTGTTGCATCCTTGTCAGATACTACTTAAACAGCAGACTTTACAGCAAACTAAAATAAGTGAACGGTGATGCAGTAGTGATCGAAAAATATATGAGAAAGTGGTGTTAACTGTTCGGCAGTGGACAACATGTATTATGACAAAATTTAACCCTGACTTTTCTCATTCTTTAAATATTCAAGTACAGAACAATATTGGACAAGAACGTCGTTTAGCCCTAGCTGATTTGTATATTACTTTCCCAAACATTCTCGTTCTTTGATTGGTCAAATTGTGCCCTAATGTCTCGACTATCTTCTTTTGCAACTCCATCTTTATAATGCTTATATTACACTTGAAACTTTCTTTTGTGGTCAAAATCGTGAAGGTTGAGAGCCTTGGTTCAAAGAAACATTAACCCTGAATGTTTCAACACATAAATTTTGTATTTTCAGAAAGTCCAACTTTTAATACTGATTTTTTAGAATATTTTAGATGCAGCTTAACTTCAAATATCAGAAGACTCGAGGTATTTCATGCACAGAAACTTTATTTATTTAATATAAATTTCCAGAAAATATTGACACCTTAACAAAAATAATGTGTAGCACCCTTGCAATTTGCTTCTTATAAGTTATGGACACAGTGGATTAATTAATTAAACATAAGTCTAGCTTTGGCAATTTCAATAACTTTAATCAACTAGAGAAATACCATTTAAAGTGACTCTCTATGTATTTTAATAGTATTTAGAGGAATCAAACAGTCCGATTAAAAGTAAAAACTCCTTTATTCGCTATGTTTCAATAAACATAATGCTTTCCATAAATCACAATTTTTTAATTTATAGGCAAATCCATGAATGTATCATCCACCAGCTTACAATATGTGCAGAAGATAGACACTATTTACAAAATAAAAGTCACCATCTTTCCTTTATTTTGAGAAATCTAGAGCATACTTCGAAAATACAAAGGAAAATTAATTATTAAGAATTCTGCTCTCACAGTGGGCCATTGAAAATTAATGACATATTATTTTGTGTCCACCGATGCAACCTCGTTTGGTTTTCTTCGGATTCTTTTATAAGATTTTAGAGGAAACCTTTTAATTCCTATTCATTAGCTAGGATTTGGGTTTTCTCAGGTTTTTTTTTCTCCATATTCTGAGGTTAATTCTCGGCTTAATAACAATCCCTCATTGCGTCATATGTATAAAGCTCTCTTGTCTCACATTTCAGTATAAGCAGGTTGGTTCGAACTCAGAAGCTCATCTCTTCTGGAACTCTGCGTATACTCGGATGTAATTTTAAAACCATTAACCTACTTATGAGTGAAAAACTAAATTACTAACCTTAAACAATATTGGCTAGTATAGGGTTTTGGTAATAGAGAAATTAATGTATTTTACAGACGAAAATTATTTTGTCTAAGCATACATTACAGCATCAGACGAGAATAATACGATGCATAAAACAAAATTGTTGAACATAAATGTGAACCTATTTACTTTATAAATATAAAAACACATATTTATAATTAATTTTCGATTTTACCTATCAGAATCTTATAAGTTAATAATCTAATCAGAAATTGAACGACATCGCAGTATTATTTTAGCCCGTTCATAAGCGGATAAGGTGATGCGTCGTAATATGTAAGGGACTATAGTAATGCAATATGTTAGGGCCAATCATATCATTCAGAACCTTTCAATAGATTGTGTATTTGTTGTTGTGCCCAATTTCAGAATACGAATAGTTGTATCCGCATTATTAAAAGCATGAAATTGAAACACATTAAAAGAAGATCAGATACATCTACGTTCCTGTTATAAGAGGTTAAAAAACAAGTATATTTATTTTGAACTATCTAATTTGTGTTTTAGACTTAGAAATTCCCCCCAAATCATCGCTTAATCTCCTCAAGTGTAATGTCTAGAAGTACTGCTAAGCTGATTATTTACTGCAAGTTTACAATGAAACTTATTTCTTATATGTATCAAAAGAAAATAAAAAACAAAACATATATACATATAGTTATCCTTCAAACAAAAGAAACCATACTTCTTCACAGATTTCTTTCTGCTGCGTTTTTCCTATAATTTTTTCTGTGTTCATAATACCTCTTTCTGCATCCGTCGTTTTGCACTAGGTTTCCGTTCCCCTATCCTTGACCTTCCTCTCCAGCATCATTTTTTGGAATTCTACTATCTTGCATACTATTTACTTGACTAAACCATTTCAATGACATATAATTTCCTATATTATGCATAAGGAATTTTATGTTTGACTGCCATATATGAATTTTTTGGCCTCGAATACCCTTTTGTGATCCCTTTGTGTTTATAATGATGCGCCATTTTTAATGCTGCACTAATTATTTTTCATACCCATAATAGGTTATGTGAGCAAAAAATAAAACTATTATATTTTTGTTTAATAGATTTAGCAGAAGATTTATCGGAAACTATGTTGTAATGTCCCCTTTGAGACTATCATATTAGCCCTATAGTTTGGAAGGCGTTTAACTCTGGTTGAAATTATTGAATTACAGATTTGGCAAGCCACATTCTTTTACCTTATTAAAATGAAGCATTTTGTTTTAGTTGCGCAGATTACTGTTATTTGCACTAAAATATTCTTTTAACAGAAAGGTTTATTTTGTGAATGTAAACTTCATTATGCTCTCGAACTGTTTCATTTAATGTGGCTTTATTTTAGTTCAAAGTTAAGGCGTATATTTCCAAGGGGTACAGCTTTCAAATGTTCTAAGATTGGTTTATAGGAACACAAGTATATATTTTCAGAGTATCATATTAGCCTTACCTTGGATTCATATCAATATAAAGCATTGACTTTAATGCAATCAAAAGAAAATTATCTAAGTTGAAGAAAAAATCAATTTCACGCTCTCTATATGAAATAAATAGTTAAATTTTATAATTAAAAAAACATCTTATTGTGCTTCAGAAAAGTAGTAGACCATTCTTTTTCTGATTAATTCTTGAGTAAAGGATTTTGTGTAATAGCTTTTAACTTTATGCTTTACTTATCTTTACTTACTATGCCTAAGCAGAAGATCATTGTCCTAATTATTTTAAAGGGGAATTGTATTCGTTTATAACAGGAGGTGCTTATTCAAATGTCAGTCAAATATAGAAGAATCTCACAGAGGAGAAGAAAGATAGCTGTGAAGGGAAAAAAATCACTAACACATTATGTATATAATTTTATACCGCCCCAGACATAAACTTCAAAACTGTATGACAAAAAGGTGTTTGTTAATGACGATGTCAATTCCCAGGATCATATCAGCGTCGCCCTGTCTCAGAATTGTGTCCCAGGAGTTCTTTTATATGCCATTATACGTACTGACTGGGGCTGTAGCTTCTAAGCACACTTAAAAACCAAACCGATGGTATTGGTCATCCAGGTCAACAAACTGCTTGACGTTTTTATAAAACAGCAATAATGTAATACCGGAAATTCGAGGTACCAGTTATATTGAAAGCGCACCAAATGAATCACCGCTTGAAATAAGAAGAAACTGCTCAGCCTGCATGCTTAGAACAATCCATGCGCTAACCACCCAAAAACTCTGATATTTTACACACGACAATAGAGGACAGTTTCGAAAAGTGTTAAACTCCTGTCACTCAAAATGTTATTATTATTATTATTATTATTATTATTATTATTATATTAAACCACTAGGTTTATCTGTTACGGCGTTTCTCAGCAGACATATTAGTAGAAAACTTCCTATATGAAGACTTACAAGAATATAGATAAGTTGGAAAACAGTTCAGCACATTAGGAATCAGGTTAATATAAACACATGCCAAAAATGTTAAAACTAAGAAACATCACTGTGATTACATAAACAGCTGCATTGATGGTTCCCATCCTAACATGTAACCATATGCCCTGTTGTTTTTTTTTTCAGAATGTACAATATTATAAGAATTACCAGAACGTCTTCTACACTGAGCTATTTACAATTAAATATTATGTGCTAGCAATTAAACCAAGGAAAATTAAAAACATATAAGTAAGATAAGTAAATTCCAAAAGTATTCCCAATAATTTTCAAATATTCTCTTCAAATAATCTACTAACAAACGAAATCTAACATGTACACTGAGGATAAAGGAGCAAGTCCGATGTGGCTATCTTCCATCGAGGAATTGGGGGGGGGGGGACAGATGAAGCTACAAAGAAAGCAACAAAACAAACACCAATACCTATATCTCCCTAACTCTATACCATATAATAATACCATATTCAATGTTAAGAAAAAGCTCAAACAATACGAAATGCAATTTGTTTAAAAACAATCTGAACAGGGCATTACAAGAAGTAAAACTCAACCAATCGTCTCCACGTACATATAAAGTTCTCTAGCAGCACAAACAGCAGTTACTCTTCAGCTTCAGAATTGGTAGTGCAAAATTAAAACATAACTATATCTTTACAGATAGAAATCTCAATTTTGTGAGCATTTTAACAAAAGACTGACTATAGACGTCACAGTAATAACATCAAGGATGACTCAGCTGCTTTTCACGCAGCAATTGATAAATATTGTCCTAGGTCTTGTGTCTTTGTTTCTGTTTATATTTAGATTGCTCAGTGGTATTTTCCATGTGGTGTCTTAAATGTTTCAGTTGAGTGAGTACCTGACGGCATACAGAATCGAGATGGAGTTCACCGTGTTCGAAGCCAGGACCTGATAAATAATGTGCCTTTTCTGAAGATGAAGATCTTTTCTCCGCCTCGGCGTCGCAATCCCGGATTGGTCATCTCAGTGGAGCTGTTGAGTTCCTCAGGGTGGCTACAGGAAAGATTTTGGGAACGGATACTTGTTTTAAAATGATAATTGCAGCAGGATCCTGTTTCACTAAGATATTTATTCGATGAAACACCAAACGCTTCAGGTGAAGTCACCTCGAAAAACCTCGTTGAATATTTCTGTACACATTTTTATAAAATTGAATAAGCGCTTGATATACAGCGTGTTTCAAAAATACGGGGCATAATTTCAGGTATGTATTTCCCACATGTAGGCAATCAAGTTAGTTCATTATAACATGTGTCCGGAAATGCTTCATTTCCGACTTATTGCCTTCACAACATTGAAATTCACTGGAACGTTTTTCTTTCCGCAGGTTGTCATTACAGATGTTCAAAATGTCCACCTCCTGCTTGAATACAGACCTCACATCGATGTCTCATTGACCTGCGAACACGATCCCAAACTCCAGGAGTATTGCGTATGTCCTCACAACTTGCCACAATTCGATTCCGGAGGGATTCCAAATCCGGCACCGGAGAGGAATAAACCAATGATTTGAAATGGCCCCACAAGTAGAAATCGAGAGGGTTCAGATCAGGTGAGCGTGGAGGCCAAGCAATTGGGCCACCTCTACCTATCCATTGATCAGGAAACCTTCGATCCAAGTACCGGCGAGGCGTGAGACTGAAGTGTGCAGGAGCGCCATCATGCAAGAATTGAATGTGTTGATGATTGGTCAGTGGAGTGTCTTCGAAAACGTCAGGTATGGTGTTTACCAGGAAGTTTGTGTACGCCTGCCCCGTAAGTCTGTTTACAAGTACATGGGGTCCCACTAATCGATCACCAATGATAGCGGTCCACATGTTGAGGGAGAACCGCACCTGATGATGAGATACAACAGTTGCACGTGGGTTTTTATGCGATCATACATGCTGATTGTGGGAATTTGTTATGCCATCTCTTGAAGTGTGCTTCATCTGTAAATAATACGACGGCAGAAAAGTTCGGATTTACACCACACTGCTGCAAGAACCACTGACAGAACCTAACTCGTGCAGGGTAATCTGCTGGTGACAGGGCCTGTACACGTTGCAAATGTTAAGGATACAATTGATACTTGTTCAACAGTCTTCAGACAGTCCTATGAGGAACAATGACTTGCAACGCTAACCGTCGTGTGCTGATAGAAGGAGTCCTGTCCACAGCCTCCAGAATCTCCTCCTGCACTTCTGGAGTTGTAGATCTTGGTCGTCCCCTTCCCAAACCAGGAGAGGTGAATGTTCCATACTCGCACAGACGGGAATGTAGACGTACAAATGTCTTCCGATCTGGACATTGACGCTGTGGGTACCTCTCCTGGTACAAACGACGAGCCAGCGTAGCATTGCCGTCCGCCTTACCGTACATGAAGTGTATCTCTGCCAGCTCTTGATTTGAATACATGTCGCACAGTCTTAACGCCTAAAGAACACTGAATGTAACCTTCCTCAGAATGAACTATCAGAGCGCCCTCCTAATGTCTCCTTTGACGGCAAAGACCTGCGGAAAGAAAAACGTTCCAGTGAATTCCAATGTTGTGAAGGCCATAACTCGGAAATGAAGCATTTCCGGACACTTGTTATTATTAACAATTTGATTGTCTTCATGTGGGAAATACATACCTGAAATTATGCCCCGTATTTTTAAACAGCCTGTATACTGCGTGTCTAAACTTCAATAATACTGCTTACATTCTAGCACTTATTAACATCACGCTTACATCGCACTTCAATAATTTTGGCACGAAATTACATTGCACTTGATAGTTTGGCACGAAAAGCCTTGCATTGAGTGATGTGAAGTCGTCGTTTGACTGACAGGAAAGACTGTGAGCTTTCTGATTTTAGCTTTACTTATACAGCAAGATAGGCAAAAGTCTTCTTCAGGCTTTCTATATTCTCATTGGCTAACATTTACCCCCTAAACTTACTTTTAGATTCACTATGTCACTTGGTTTCATTGTGTTCTGGTCAGGTGACTCATAGACATAAAGAAAAATACCCTGCTTCTAAATTTTAGGGACTTTAACCGAGGAAGCACTTATAACCCTAAGTTGTAAAAGAAAGTCACGAATTTTCCTGGCTTTTGAGAACAATTCAGGGTGTTCTTTGTTAGGTTTAACTCCGCAGTACCTCACAGCTTTGCCTTGGAAACGTTAACGTAGTTGAAGCGAAGACTTCTGAACTAAATACAGGAAAATAGCACACATTACTCATACAAATATGCAATTGTAATAATAGAAACCTTGTGAATTGTTTTTATGATCATGATAATCATTCAAGAGCACTCACGTAAAGAAATGCCGTCTCAACCTATTATAATTTCTTCCGTAATTAAACTCTTAAAATATTGCACACCGTGAAAACACTACAAACATGTTATGTGAATCTGTATTTTGAATAGCTGTATGAAAATTAATATTTGTTCACATGTATAGCTCGTCGTTCTTAGCTAACCAGAGTCCTTTACAGGCCGCGCCGTGGCCGAGTGGTCAGACCATTCGCCTCTCACCTAGGTGGCCCGGATTCGATCTCAAGCGACCATAATGTGGAATTTGTGGTGGACAAAGCAGGGGCGGCTTTTTTCCGCGTTCTCCGGTTTACCCCGCTATCACATGTATCATGCGGCGCCCTAGTAGTAAAAACGGGCGTTAAACACGTAAAAAAAAATGTTTTGGTGCTGAAGATCCTGGAATTTTTCCGCCACAAAATGAAACAATATTCTATACTACCATAGTTAAAATGTATAAGGTTTTCAGTAGAGGAGATTTTTTGTTAGGCTACATTAAATACTTTTATCAACAAATATGATTCATAGCATGCGCGACGCATGGAAACCAGTTGAGAAAAGTAGCACTCATTTCTGTCAGTTGCATAAAATCAAGGATTTGGGAAATCAGAATATTATGAATTATGAGATTTAGTTCTCGTCCAGTTTTTTGGACTTCAGCTGAAAAGCTTTTGCAGGCAATAATCCAGTTATGGTTCCAATAATAAAGGTGTACGTTGTGCAAGTTTATTACGAGAGAGAAATGCCTAGTACCTCTAGGTACAATCTGCCGAATTTCGACCTCATTTATAATTCTTTCAATTGTTTAATTGCTTTAAATAGGGCAGGCTGGAAGCCGCATGGTATGATACTATTGGAGCATTTTTTTTTGGATGCAGTCGTTTTGTATGTGACTGCAAACGGAATATACCTATAGGCTGATGATGCTACTGAGAGAGTGCGGCATGGGAATAAAGGAAAGGAGACAACAAAGCACTGAAAGCGGTACTAGGACAGACAGATCAATCGCAAAGGCAACCAAAATAACCATACTTCTTTTATGGGAGTTCAGTATATGTATAAATATACTTTTGCGACATTCATTCCTTTGTCCGTTGACCAAGTTTTCTGGGTCGCAGATAGAAGGGGTCGATACTCCGCTATATCCCCGAATGTCTGCACATTCATCTTGAAATATATGTTATTAGTGCCATGGGAACAAGGTCACATTTAAATTACTGGGATGGTGTGCCAAATAAAATTTGCCTTTCAACATCCAGCGAAATACATTATTCCATAAGTCAAATGGATGATAGTTCTGAAGGAACATTGAAACCGTAGCAGACTCCACACACATATAGTCACACATGAATACGGTACCTAATAATTATTTCTATTTGGTTATTTTTCTTGCAGTTCAATTGGTGTGTTCAGTAGCCAAGGGTTTAAAATAACGT
Organism: Hymenopus coronatus; assembly: GCA_030762935.1. Classification (NCBI taxonomy): domain Eukaryota; kingdom Metazoa; phylum Arthropoda; class Insecta; order Mantodea; family Hymenopodidae; genus Hymenopus; species Hymenopus coronatus. Next base: position 327,983,611 of record CM060900.1, on the reverse strand, counting down.
CAGAGGCGGTGCAAATTCATTAAGTTAATTATACATACTACACCTCTTTGTAATGTTTAACTCCCGTTCTTAGAGCACAGGGCACCACAGGCTGTGGTGATGATAAACTAAATGAATTGATTATTGGGAAACAAAAGTTCCAAGCATAAGTTTAAGGCACCTCTCACTGCTCTGAGGACCGAGGAAATCCTGGAAAAGTATTAATCAGGGAGGATGGTTTTTGATAGATTAAAAAGGCAGACGTTGCTTTCATGAGCTCAGTCACTCCTGTCGGGAAGCTCGGGACCCGTTGGGGTCGCCTAAGGAAGAGCTGGAGGCGTTCCAACTCCAACCGTTAGGGACCCTGTCCATGCTTGCGCTCGTCGTCATTTGTATCTGGTCGCCCCTCAGGTCTCTCCGCTCCCCCTCCTTTCCTCACTCCCTGGGATCACGTAGGAGGTGAAAGACCACAAGGGCCTATGTCCGGTACCCGACTCCAGTCTCCTGGAAGCTCTGTTAGTGTCTAATCCTAAGTTTACCACCCTCATGATTCTGGTCAACTTAAGTAAGAAAAACTTAAAATTAAGCCCTGAAAAAAATTCTGTATTATATTTTAAGGCATAACAAAACTAAGTGCACATTATCGTGCACTTTGTACTTAATATTTTATTGCAACTATCAGATACAGCTATGTAAATAAAAAAAAGAGTCGAATTGAAAGAGAAAATAATGTTATAAACAAACGTAAAATGGGGCCCCGTGGTTGAATTATAAGGATTCTATCTTCTTAATCCAGAAGTCCCAAATCAATTCCCGATTAAGGAGTAGTATATACATATATAGCTTTATTTGAAACTAATATGCTCCACACATACTAAAGCACACTCAATGTATCTGTCTCCTCGTTTTCATGATGGATTGCTCGTATCTTTCAGATGTATTAGTCACTTGCATGTTTAATTTCCAAAGAAATATTTGTTAATTTCAATAACAGGATACCCTAGTGTATGGTAGTGCTGCCACATTCATTACTGTGTCCAAATTGAAAGGCTAACTGCCCAAAAAGAACCCAGAGTAGTTTTAGGAAGATCATTGTACAATGGAGCATAAACCTATATTAAACTGATTTAAGAAACACTGGAAATGAAGATTTGATTACTGTCATTCAAAAAACCGAAAATAGTTTTTTACAGAAAACAGCTGTTGAAACTGTCCCCCCTCCATTTGATTTGGGTCCTAATGCGATTTAAAGGTTGACAGTGCATCTGCTTCCTATACAATAAAACACTGATTTTCTCAAAACTATATTTGTACGCCTTCAAAATGCTCCACGCGTCTCAGTTTTATTTAAATTCAACTAAAAATTCTCAGAATGTACAGAACAATCGCTTTTAATATTACAGGTGAAAAAATATCCTAATATCAATTGTTTCTAAAAACATTCTATGAAAAATGGTTGATTTTAAAATTTCTAACTTTTAAAAAGTTACCATAATTCGCTAAACCAGTTTATTTAAATATCACCGCGTGAAGTGTTATTTTATTTCTGGGGCTCAAAGCTCCAGTTCAAAGAAATGCGTACCAATTCTCTGAAATTTTGAGGCATATGGGAAATTTTGATTAGGCAATATATTATTTATATAATAATATTTATGAAATAATTTATATCTGCCAAAATATTTAGCCGATATAAATGAAATTAGGTATTCATGTTAACATAACCTCAAAGAAATCACAGCAAAACTCTCATAAAAACCTGTATTAAGTAAAGAAGTTTGAAATTTCATGTCCAATGACTCCTAAATGGAGAAAGGTTACTCTTTATACTTTTGACACTGGACACCATTATATGTATGCTTAGGTAATATAATTTTCTTTGTATTTAAACATATATACACAGTAGGAACATCGCATGTCTTCAAGGGAATGATACGGTGTGCAGTCTTTCCGCTGGAAGAAATACTCTCTGCCGTGATACTTGAGTTAGGCGTTCATGTAATATTTAATCAAGGAATATTTAATCATCCTCAAAACTTAATTCAGAACTGAAAACAATAATTGCTTAAAACTTGATGTGGATTTACTTTTGTATATTTTTAGACAGCAATCAAAGAGCTTAAAACTGAAATAATAATTATTCCCATAATATGATTTTAATATTGTAGGCTTACTGCAACAATATACTACGAAAATACAATAATTATAGGGATTTATGGGTCAGCATTTATTGAATGTAATTCATTTATTAATGATATAATATACTGATATAATATAATGTACTAAAATTGCAGTATTGCTACTATTATAATAATATACTGGCTGCCACAAAAATAATTCCACTGTAAAAACTCCAGGCTTAGAAGTAAGTAGAATTTGTTGGTTACAAATCGGCTGCTGCTTTCATCGAGGAATACTTGTTTCTTTTGTGATCTTTTCCGTAGTCTAACGACAGTAATTGTGAATCATTTTCGATTTTATACAAAACGGAAAGGATGTATTTCGCAAATTTTGATGTGTTTTAAATTGCATTTTCTCAAAGTTGTGTATTTTTAAAGAGAAGAATGACACACAAAACTCTGGTTAATTTACCTATACAATATTGCAAATAAATGTAATACTGGTGAGTAGAGTTTTAAACATAGCAAACAAAATATATGAGAATCATTATCGTGTTTGTTATGCACGAATAGGCTATGGTGATACAATCGAAATAAACAACTGTTGAAATAGCTGTACTACATTTTGATATACTTGATATGTGTACCTCTTCTTTCAGACACAGAATGGCATTTTCGCAGCTTTGGGCAGGATAGCGTGTTATTGCTTCAAGCTGGATTATTCCATTAATAAAATATCACAACAGGCTGACCCATATATGTTTTACAGTACTATCAACCTGTAAAACATATTTCCATCTCTTTCTCGTAATAAGCTCGACATGACCATGCATTTAATCAAGGTTTGAAATGAAGAAGGGTTTTGTAGCGATAATGTGATTGAAAATTTTCCGCCTATTACCCATAGCAAATTACAGGAAGGTATATTTGCAGGTAATGACACTATATCATAAAATGCACAATGTTTCATTACCCTTCGATGAATGGCATGAACGTTCCTACTTAGGAAAGGTATTACAAAAGTACTTTTTTTAAAACTCGGGTAAATTTACCACGCTCGAGAACTTTACTATGGCATTAATCACTAGAAACTTCGTTAACGCTTTGTAACATTTAAGTGGACCAACACGTGAAGATTGAAGGATTTGGATAATGTTCGTTAACTTTGTTTCTATCACTAAAAGAATTATTTGCTTCTTTCTCTATTTAATAATCGTTTAATTTATTACCTTGCGCCATTTATAAGTGTCTGCGTTGTCATTTAAATATCTGTGCACGATTTTTAAATGTTGTTTACATGTCATGTTTCAGTTATAATCTGTCTCACGCAAGAATATTTCTAATGTCAACATATGGAAGAAAGTGTAGAGATAGTGACACTGAACATACTTAGGCCACTGATTGGCGGAGCGAAGTTCATTAGTGTTTTCTGTTATTTGCTCTTGTAGGATAACCGTCTCTAAAAAGTATAATTTATTAATTGTTTGGTGATCAGAGCTCTACACGAATTGATTTCGGGGAAGGAAACGTATACAAACAGTTGTATTCATTTCTCTGCATACACCACAGATGTGGTCTAGGCTTGTGAATACTGAAATAAATGTATACTAGCATAACGATGTAAATCAGACAAAAGACAGCATTAATGACTTGTTGTTATTGGTTTTATATTATGCAACCTAGATTTGTATTATTAAAGAAACCGTTATATAAGACCTACTTCTATAACAAGGAATGTTATTGTTAAGGGAATAACATTGGTCTCAAAGTACATACTGATTCCGATGCTATTGTTTACCATGCAGAGTCACTTCTGATATTAAGACACCTTACCTTGCATACCTCAGCAACCCAGATCAATTGTAAACAATTGAAAAACAATCGGTGTACGGTGTATCATCGCGGTCTTCACGGATCCCTTGTGTTCTTTAATTTGTCAAAATCAACCACAACCGAGGCAATGTTAAGCAATGGCTGGGGGTAAATCATTCTTCATTGCTTCGCGAAACTTAGGAAGGAAACAACAAAGCATACCCATTATGCTACTGCACGATAATGCTAATTATGCAATATATAGATTTAAAAACTTGCTGATAATATCTTACTCGATTTATTGTCAAGAATTTAGCGCTGGTACAGCGAGTGTTGCAAGATGTAGTGTCAAAAACGTGACGAGTTAAGGGGACACCTGTCTAACTCAGATTCAGAAAAATCTTCCAGTAATTATATAATTCCGAGCCTCATAATAGAAGCTCTCATATCCTGTACGAGGGAGCTGTAGGTTAATACGGAATATGGTCAGAGAAGACTCGGGAACCAACCCTGAGGTTATTATACCCATGCCCACCGTGGATTACCCCCGGGAGAGGGGAATGAGCTGAGATGATAGATTGGGCGGCCGGAACTAGAGACAATGGCACAGCAAATAAAAGAGTCCCTATAGCTTCTAAATTTAAGCACCCCGAGAATTGGGCTTACAGACGGCGTCCTCCGCCACACATAGGGACCATGTCGGCAACTAGCCGAATTCGGGGGATGGAGATAGTCACTTTGAGTAAGTGGTTAGGCAAGGTGCCGGGCACCGAGCAAAATCGTCGACACCTTCAACCCTGACAGAAACAAACGGGATGAAAGATGAACGAAATGATAGTGGAAACGATGGAGGGACTGGAAATTCGGGGGATGAAAGAAATCTACCTAGCATTCGCCTGGCGATCCAGGGAGACCCCCGGAAAAACGCATGGGTCAAATAGGCCGGCCACCGAAAGCATACCCGCGACCTCCTGAATGCGGGTCACAGACGAAACTGACTGAGCCATCCCCACTCGGAGAGTAATGTATGTGTGTGTGTGTGTGTGTGTGTGTGTGTGTGTGTGTGTTTTGTAGGAAAATACTGTTTTAAGGGTAGTTCCGGTGTCACTATTGGAGGCCTGAAGAACAATAAAAAAATCAGTTACTAACAACTAGTCTACTTCCAGGGAAAACTGCCAGTAGTATATTTACACTTGTAGTTTAATAGGTACCAGTAAAGAAAACTTAATTAATGCTGAGTAAAGACGTGACAAAAATAAAAACTATAAGTATAAAATCAAGATACACAAAATAAATTTAATTTCAAGGTTTACTGAGTCCCTCTTAACCAATAAAAATACCAATATTGAAATTCATAGCTAAAGTATATTTCAAGTATAAGTACACAGATTTCCTCAACAGTATATATAGTGTCAAAGGGGCAGAAAGGTTTTATTCCTTACATAACTCGACTTCTACAGGATTCTTTTCTCAAGGGGTACCGTGATATATGCAAGATAAATTCAATAAGTTTTATATTGGTCTGCTCAATAAGTAAGTAAGGATTTTCCCGCATCAGAATTGTCTCAAGATGATGATAATATATAGTGTCTTTGCTTTGTACCAAAGCCTCAAGTTGTACGAATCTGTGCTGTTACTACAGTCTATTGGACTGCGGGAATTTCAGTTTCGTAACTTGCGCCTTACTGAAGCACAAGTGTTAGTAACATATATGTAATGAATACTAGCCTTGTTGTAAGTGTTTATGAAACTGATGGCAATCTGCGCAAAACATCCTTGATATTGTCAGGTGCAATTACTATTTATTTACACGCATAAGTAATTTTGCGTTTTGTTCACAATTTCTACACCACAGTCACACATTAGGGTTTCAGTTTTAAAAGTTTAACAGCTGTATGAACAAAGGTTTTTGAAACTCCCACTTGATGCGAAAAATGGCTGAGAGACTTCTTAGGAGGGCATTCGAATAAAGCACCAATTTCTTCTAGCTTTACCTCTGTTAAAGCATATCGTTTCCGCTTCTTTGTTTTAGCGTTTTGCAGTGCCGTTTTTCTAAGTTCACTGGCTAAACATCTCACAGTGTCTCTATCCGAAACTGGATTACCAGGAAATTGCTGCTAAAATTATCTACACACCTCTCTACATGATTCAGTTAAAGCCTGAATTTGTTGGAAGGCATTTCCGTGGACTAATAAGAGAATATCATTCCTAAGGAAATCACACACAACAGGCGCATTGTCGAAACACTTCACAATACGAAAACAGATCAAGAGCTGAGAAATTCACAGCTGAAAAACGTACCCTTGACAAGTCCTGCTCCACTGAGGTCACTGCCATTTCGGCCAATTCGTATATAAGGCGGTTGTGGACTTTGCTTAAAACTAAGGCATGGTATTTAAGGGTGCTCAACTACAGGGTTATTAGTGCCTTAGACTTTTCTCAGATATGGTACCTCTCACTAGCATTCAACTTAAAATTTAACAAAAGGCTTTTTGAACGGAGCCTAATAAGTAAAAACAGTTTCTAAAAAGTCTTGAACTACAAAGATATTATTACGAGTGCTTAGAAAGTTGGTTTACTGTAGGTTATAAATTAAGCCTTGGTCGACAGCTGTTTATTAACACTATTTTCTGGCACAGGTCGCCATGAAGACACTGCAATCTGAGTTTGACCCAAAACGGATTCATGCACCTACCTGATTGTCGTGATACTATAGCCACACGTTATTTTTACTAACATCACCGCCATCAGAGCTATGAAGTGGGAAGGCACTCATTATTCATATTTGAAGACTTAGCTACATTTTCTTAAGTTGACAAAAACAGTGATGGCTTGTCCACACAACGATGATGTGGAAGCATCTGGCCTGGAAAACTTGCAGGAGGGAGGGAGAAATATGAAACGATGCCGACGTCGCCGACTAGAGGAAATGTGGGCGCCAGAAGAGAAGATGACACACAGTTGGCATCTACCCAGTTTCTACGCAACTATGTATATAACTGCTACTTAACAAGACCCAAAAACATATTTATACGAACAATCAACCATACCGTCATAGACTTGCGTAATGTCGATTCTGTATCACGGCTAGCATACTTTTCTATTGTTTTAGAGACATGGTTACCAACTTAAATCTACAGAGAAGAATAAAATGGATGAATGATGCTTAAATCCTTTAACATTAAGCTAAAAAGAGTTTACTGGACGTAGTCTACAAGAATAAGGGAAATCTTATAAAAGCTTTCATGCAAGCACCTCAACCCTGCACGTTCCATTTATAGTATTTTAGGTTACAATGCAGGTGAGTGTAGTATGTTATTTGTTTGCTATTGGAAATACTTGGTTAAAATTCCTAAATCTTACTTTTACATAACTTTTTCAAGCTTTAGCTTTAGACTGTTTCTTCTGCGTAAGGCTCTCTAGTTTTGACTTTGATAATAATGTTATAAGTTGTGAGAAACTGTAATTTAATACAGTCGTACAACTTCAACTACTCAGTTCAAACTCGTACACACATTTTGTACAACAGAGCTCCAGCAAAAATTATTCTATCGATGTCCCGTTTTTGACAACGCATTTATAGGCGAAGTGATAGACCATTCACCTCTCACCAAGACGTGGAATTTGTGGTGAACAAAGTGGCATAGAGGTAGGTTTTCTCAATGTTCTCCGGTTTTCCCCGCCATCACATTCCATCGCTGCTCCATTTTCATTCCATGATCATCCGTGTTCTCATCTGCGGTGCCTTATGCAGTAAAACAGTCGTTAAACATCATGTAAAACACACTTTACCAAGAAATAATTTAAAATGATGGAATAAACGCTTAATTACATTAGGAGGTCATAGTCATGGAAAAACACTCATGCATGGTTATCAGCTATGAACTCTTACAATGAAGAAAGAAAACAGAAGAGGAAAAAAAAAGTCTCAGAAATCCATTAGGCCTCTTCCGCCGTTCACTTAAGAACATATACGAAAACAGCTAAGAATATTTTTAAAAAGATAACGCTGCCGAAAAATTATATGCTAATTGCATACTTTAACACGTTACACATTTTTATGTAAAGTAAGCTTTTGTCTATCCCCCATGCCTTCTCTATTGTATGAAATTATAGACAATTTTATCAGAATTAAGAGGACTTAATTAATTTCCAATTTCAAAAATCTAACCAAGTGTGGGGCTAGGGTGTCTGCTCACATCGAAGAGGTCGAGAGTTTGAATCTCCCTTAAGGTGAGTTACACGGATGTTCCCTTACCCTAAGAAGACGAATGTCATGTAACTTTAAGCTCCATGGAACCACACATCATTTGAGCAGCATTTTACCGATGACATTCACCGTCCGATATGACCCACCATGTTAAAAAATGTTAAGCTCTAAAAAGAAAAACAGAGTGCATTTTACAATTCAGTAAGTAAATCATGACAAAATGTTTTCATATTAAGTGGAGATTCGAATACAGGGAATTGAGTGAAAATCTTCGTGTAGTATTGATATTTATACTGCACTTAAATACTGAGTTTATAAGAATGTTCAATTATGCTTTGAAGTAGTCAAAGCTAAATAGTTTTAATGAAATTCGTAAACTTTTCAAAGCGATGCAGAGAAGGAAATATGCATTATACAAAGATTTAACTGATTAGGGCTAAAAGACAAGAGAAACTCTCTCATACGTTTCCAAATACTGTGGCGGGTTCAGAAAAAATCAGTTATGCAGTAATAATCAGGATCTATACGGTTTATTGGTATATATTCAGTGACATTCGAAAATATGTATATTTCTTTTTTGTGTCAGTTGCAGATCATTGAAAAAGCATGTGAGGTCAGTACATGGGCGGATATATGTCTGTGAAGTTTCATTAAAAGTTTTAGGAGTTAGACCAAAGAAATATATTATGTGAGAAAAACGAGAAATATGTTTGCGTAATATTTTCTAAAAAACTGAGGCAAAGAGTTATAATTTCTAATACACTTTAACGATGTTCCATTCCTTGCTAATAGACTCGAAGAATCTAGTTACCAATTATTATTTAGGCTCATCTTTTCCCCCTTTTTCTTTCTGTCTGTATTTTTCGCTGTCATGGACACTCTGGCCCTTATTCTCTTTCGCTTCTCTCTCTCTGTTTGTTTGTTTCTGAAGACGAGGGATTGAAATATCTGTCTGTAGTTTAAAGTAAAAAGACCAAATATGAGCTATAGCAAGCAAGGTAGTTAAACAAATAAAGTTTTTAAACCTAAAGACCTTATAACTTTTATGGTATTTGAGGAAAAGCCGGAAAAGTACTTGTGAATAATTTTCTTTGATGTATGATTATTTTTATAAATTAAAAAATATGTACATGTAGTTTCATTCTCTATTGTCACATGGTCAGCTAATCTATATCTGTAACCAACCAGGTCAAGTGGCTCAGACTCCGGGACTTGCATTCGGGAGGTCATTGGTTCGGCCGACCTCTTTGACCCATAATTTTTTTGGGAGTTTCCGGGTTTTTGGGGAAGTTTGTTCATTCACTCGAAATTCCTGTCTCTTCATTGTATCTCTAATTCCATATAGCTGGTCTCTTTCAGTGTTGTAAGTGTAGGTGAGGACATCTAAATTAATGCCCTTACATGGTGGTGAATGCGCTTTGGAAATCCAGATCTCGGCGACGTGCTGGTGTTGGAGTCACCTGTAGGAACCAGGGTGTCCGGTCAGATCTGGAGCGCGGGCTTCTAGCGCTCCCCGTGTCGAGATGAAGAACCGCTTGGACTATGTTAGGGACTCTTCACGGTAGCTCTTTCAACGTGCTCTGGCTTCGACCGCCCATTGATAATAGTCTCATTGCATTTTATCCCCTGGGGTCTGACTAACAAGAAGGCGATGGAGGCTGCAATGTGGAACCCCCTCCAGAATATCACATACATAGGCACCTGTAACTGGCCTGGTATCCTAGAAACACATCAATTACTCCAAAAGTGGAAGTTTTTAACCCATCTCCATCGCCTTTTATCTCTATGAAATTAAATTTCAGCAATTATGGTTGATATTAAACATAAAACTCACATTAACATTTTTCAAAGTTTTCATTATAATCTTGGAGCTTTATTTTTGAAGATCTGAAGACAATTAATAACCAAAGCTGCATGGTTGAAAACCATGTATCTCGGTTAAGCGGTCGCAGGTAAGTACGCAACATGACGGCATTCTATGACGTTTCAAACAAAAAAGTTGTATATGCAACACCCAGAATATTGCTCTATCCACTAACAAGTTAAATCTTCCAACCACGCCATTGCTATAATGGTAAATATTTTCATAGAAATACTTTCAAATAAAACAAAATATAACACGCAACTGTTTATGTTACAACTTGATTTTATACGAGTTCCTGTGAAGAAGTAAACAAAAGGTAAATTGCACATTTTGAACCGTAGTATAACACCGCACACTTCAACCGTAACTTAACCTGAACATGCATGAACGAATATCTCTGCAACGGCTAAAGCTAGGAACAATGTTGTCAATGCATACACATTATATGCATTTGTCTAAACATGGCTTCCAATGATATAGAATTCAAAGGTAGCAGAGTACTAACCTCAATGGTCATTTATAGAATACTTAGGGGTAATTGTTTTATATAAAACAGCAACGAAATTAATAATAATAATAATAATAATAATACTTTTATAACGACATTGTTTCTTTTAAATACACTTAAAGGCATCGGTGTTTGGGTTTGTATCCGTGACCTTGCAGTAATGCAATAAGACCAGACCGACGTTTTATAGACGAATACCGTCTTAAACATATTAGGTACGTAGGGTATTTTATTGATATAGCAACTTTAGGGAAAGTTAAAAATTAATGTTCATGTAAACAGTTGTCCATGTTAGGTCAGACTTCATGAAAGTCTTCGCCTTAGATTCTTAAAAGTGTAGGGAAATGTACGATTTAAATTTTGTTCCCTGTTATTTCAATTTGTATTTCAAGGTAAGCCTGAAATATCGGAAAATGCAGTCAATTACTAAAAAGACTTATTTGTGAATGTAATTGGGGGATTTGTGTATGTTCTAAATCGAAAACGACTCAACACTCATTCCCTTGGTTAGTGTTTCACAGTGTTATTGTCCTTCGTGGTGTGCATACTTCTGATTAAACTTCAGCAAATTACAGGATCAGAGAATAGTTCCACACATATGTCTACCAGATCACCCAACTGCTTCATATTTGATATGGGCAGAGTTAAAAGAGTTACAGAAATCAACGGAGTCATTTGAACTTAAACCCCGCCAGTGGAGAACTGGCGAGAGCGCCTTCCGTTTTGCCCCTCGCAGTGACCACAATCCACTCATCGTCTTCGCTGATAAGCTATACGAGTAAAGCAAATATCATATTTCAGTGATCTCCACTGGTGATTTTAACTTGATATAGCCCCGTTCAGTTCTGAAAAACTTTTAATTCACGAAGGGATATCCGGAGACGTCAAATATGGGTCAGTTGGGCATTCTGGTATGTTGTCAAGCCTCTAGTTTTGAGCATAGCGACCCGATGCTCAACGAACTGCTCCAACCAGAATGACCTCATACTGCGTTACATTATGCTTTTAATGTACTGCATATGATGGGTATACACGCAGCAAGATCAATCAGAAATGAAGCCTTGTCTTGCAGAAGATATGGCACCTCCCAAAGTTTCTGACCAAATTGACTTTAAAGCTATCAAGGCGTAAACTTTATAAGGTAGCTGTAGTGCATTAACTTTGCTCTGATCCTGCCAAAGGGCTTAAGTCATCTTACTGGATACAGAACAAGGTTTAGGAAGGGAAAGCTTGACACGTGTTTGATCTACTCTTCATGTTAAGGTAATAGGTAGCTATAAAACAATACAGAAACAAAATCAGGTAGAACTCACAGTTCTCAATTACCACATTCTTGTTGTTTTCTTAAAACAGATACGTTTTTTCACTGTGATGTGAAATTAAAGTTTCATTATTCACATTGAAGTAATTGGGAATTTTTGAGTGAGTCAGATTCAGTGAAAGTTCTATACTGAATATTTACCTAATTATATAGTTTTTTCGGGTTATATCGCTTGACTGTTTACCTTAAATTTGGAACATTCTTAATTTTCCAAGCATTTTCGATACTATTGTAATCAATTATTTATTTGCACCGTTCTTTTGTGTCCGTTTAGTTTTTGTGACATTGTTATTATATTCCTGCTGACTGTATTTCGTTCTTAATTTTTTATTTATATAGATATGTGAAATAGAAACTTGTAATAAGAATTATAGATTAAAACGGGTTATAGCAATTAATAAAAAAATAAAAGTAATCACATATTGCTAGATAAAACAGTTCTTTTATTATATGTTATTTTAAATTTAGGTTAATATATCCAAAACCAAGTATTTGATATCGATAAACGGAAAAAAACCTTTATTAAACAACGAATGGCTTGCACTCAAATGTCTTCTCTCTATCGTTTATTAGAGACCACACAATTTATTTTTAAGGAAGCTAATTTTCCTGTCTACTTCACATTAATTAAGATATACCTTTGCAGAAATAAATGCGTTACTGTTTTCGTTATGGATATAAGGAGAAAATTTACGACAAATGTTTAAGAACTGGACATTAATTACTAATCTTAAAAGTCCACACTCTTTCCGCGCAAGCGCAAGAGACTATTGAATTTAAAATAAGCTGGCTTGCAATTGTCATTTCCAATTTCTCATTCACCATTCCCCATGTTATACCTCACGCTTACGATTTCGATTTATTTTTTTGCGGCCTTCTTTCTGAGTATAGCGCATTTATAGATAAACAACGGTTACCATACATTTTTACCTTCTGCATACGTATTATGCACATGAAAGTATTGTATTCCAGCAAACATTTGATGTCTAGATTTCACCAGAAAATATATGTGTTGAGGTCCACTGAATCCATAAAAGACAATACTTTTGGAATAAGGTTCATCTATGTATATGTGTGCGTGTGTACGTGTGTATATATACGCGCGCATGTGGATAGCACAACATTAAAACGAAAAGACCGTTAAATATCGAACTTGGTATATCAATTTGGTATTTTCCAAGGATACGACACCAAGATTTTTAAGAAAATTCCCTATTACAATCTTCCCTTTATATGAATTATTTTTTTAAATTTTTTTTTTCTCGAAAATACCTCAAACTATTTTTATTAAAACACTATATATTACAGATATTTACATAACTAAAATGTATATCTTGAATTTGCTGGAAATAGAATCTGAAGACTTCATTCTCGATTATATTTAGCATAACTCTTACACCGTAAGAGATGGACAAAATCTTACTTCACAGAAAATGTAGATCTGCTTAAAACATACAATTTATGACATGTACATCTCTCTTGTACAATTAACTTTTCCGAGATGTTCCTTGTTATAGGTTTCAACTACATAATGTTTATCAAATGGGAAGCCCTATTTCCTTTTATCTCTCTTCTGTTTTACTCCAGCTCATGTAAAGAGAATCGAACTTCAATTGTTCACATAGAGGTCAGCTTTTAAAGGATTTGGCTGTCGCTTTTGCGCAGTGAATCACCTTAAGTCCCTTCTGCTTACGGGGGAACAGGGCAATTGGCACACTAAACTAAGCAATAGTCAAATATTTGAAAAGCCGGTCCTTATCTGGCACGATTGAATTCGGTTCAATTTGTATGACCAGGAGTAAAACAAAACATATTGAAGGGAATGATGACTTCCCGTTTGAGAAATGTGTATGCATTTTAACATTGGGACCAACAACAAGGAATATCTCGGAAATAGTTAACTCTACTTTCTACTATATATGACATACATAGTTTTAGCGAGATCTCCATTTTTGTCTTGAAACTATTTTTAACGTATATTATTTTAATAAACAAATTTTAGAGCTATCTTGTAGAAAAATCAATATTTTCGAAAAATGTTGCGTGTAAGGAAAATAATATTTTGGGGAGGGGGAATTTTTCAGATAATTTAGTTTCGCATTCTCGGTAAACACTAAACTTAGATAGCAGGTTTAGTGTTTCACGTATTTTTCGGTTACACATACACGCACATGCAGACATATACAGACATAGTCTTTTTAAATATGCTTTATTCAAGAGTCTTCAAAACATGTATTTCCGGAGAAATCTTTTTAACGAAATTTGGGGGGAATACAATACCTTCTATACCTAATATGGACGTACATAGTACTTGGTAGAGAAATCATTTTTAGAAAAAGTTGCATGTATGTGAGTGTTGGTGTCATGACTAGCATAACTCAAAAGAAAGTAGGCAGTTAACTTTTCACTGCTAATATATTATTATGCGAGAAACACCTCCTTTATAGTTAAGACTACACTATGGTGAAAAATGGCTACAAATCCGAAATTTGGTTTTGACCAAAAACATTTGGCCTTAAATATGTGATTTTCAAGTTGAAAACAGAGTAATATGCATTAACAACTAAAAAAGTGTATAGAAATATGCTTCAAAATTTACAAAACAGGTCTCACACCGGGTGCTTCCACATGCCCCGTCATGAACCAGGCATGCCGTAACACCGATTATTTAACCTGGGGTTTCCCCAACCTAAACCATCTCCCCACATCCCACGAGCAGCATATTTCCGTCCGTGAAATAGAAACAGTTTTGGCGGCAGAATACAGCTTGACTCGGGCCAAATGACTTGCAGTTTTCCCTTGCTTTATGTATTATTCGGAATTAGTGTAAACAGGCCGTGAGAGTTGACAGATATTATTGATTTAAAAATTGCTGCTGGAGAATATGAAATTCTGAGACTTAAAGTCTCTCAAACCTACGGTTAAGTTATCTCGAACGTAGCACTGAAAGGGTTAAATACCAAACTTGATATTTAAGTTTGCTGTCTTCTAAACATTATATACGACGATTTTCAAGGTAGTTCCTCATCCCAGATTACGATATATGATTTACTTTAAGTTACAGCTGCATACTAGACGGCTGGCAAAGGAGCACATGGTGGACCACCTAGTTGTTGGCACCAACGGTTGTCGTCTCTCTTAGAAAGAGAGAAACAGATAGCATTCTCGCCCACTTTCACGCAAGTGATGCATAAAGCGTGAGGCTTGCAACATTTGGGCCACATGCGTCGCGGTGGGACCCGACGGAACCTGTGATGGGGGTCTTTCTCAGAATTATCGAATAAAGCAGAGGCAAAATTGTGTGTGTATGTATGTATGCATGTATGTATGTGTGTATGTATGTATGTAAGTATGTATGTATGCATGTATGTATGTATGTATGTATGTAAGTATGCAATACATGCATGTATGTATGTATTTTGGTATGTATTTATGTATGTATGTAAGCATGCATGTATATATTACGCAGTTATTTCGCTGCAGGTAGGCATTAAAGAGGTAAAGTTAAACATGTGGTGTGAGCCATTTAAGTTGATATGGATAATGTCTCATTAAACTCTTCGTACAAAGTAATTCAGAATTGTTGTTATTATTTTCGTTTGTGTAAGAACAACTGTAGAGTGATTTATACAAATGTTGTTTAGTGTCTTATGAGTATTGAGAAGTAGATAAAGGTTGGGTTCTCATTTTAATAGAATAACTTGACCCTAAAATGACCATCATAACAACCTCCAAATAAAACACCATTAATTGCATGAACTTTCTCCCATTATATCAATCAGACATTTATTTCTACAACGCTATTTTTGAAGATATTTACAGTCTCAACTTAAATAGTCCACCGTGTAAGTATAAATAAATATCACAACGAATAATGCACAAACACAAATAATACAATGAACAATAAATAAGTATATGAAGACACCAAACCAACTACGAATCCAATTACATTTAGTTCATATACAATTAATAAAAATAGTATGATAGCAATAGTTTCAAGACATATTAATATAACTAATAGTTTAATGCTATTTAAAACTGGATAATATATTTAATTACAACAATTTTGAAGTCACAAATTATTTTACTATTACCAACCATTAATTAACTATTTAATCAGCATCAGCAATAAGTTGACCATTAGCATTTATAGAAACATGAAATCACAAATTTTCTCTCAAGTATTATTCACAATATGTTATCCAACGTCTAGTGCATTAATATTTTACCTATACAGTTTATTTTACAATAAATACCATGACCAAATTAATTGATAAATGAAGCTCTATCCAATTTTTATTTTCCACAGTTAACCTATGAACCACTCTCTTCGCCAAATGTGGGGAATACAGTCGTGGACTCAGCGGATATGTATTACAAGAAAACGGCTCAGTGCGTTATTGGTTATTCTCAGATCTAAGCACGGGATACTTGCATATATAGAGAGTAAGCAGAACTAAACTACATATATGCTTTGAAGGACGGTTAGAGCTGGGAATCGAGTATGGACTAGTTTGCGCACGAAGAAAGTGCTAATTTTTATCCAGAATTGTAACTTTCAGAAATTTAAAGAAATGAAACTACGCTGGTAAAGCCTGTGTTCAAGCCGCACAATTGTTTTCTACAGGAGAGATGCAACTGGGAGGATTTTAGGATTAGGACTCTGCATCGAACGAATTGTAACTACGCCCCACGAGGGGGCGCCCCCGGAAGGGAGGGATGGGTGAGAGAAAATACCTGACGGCCGGAACCAGGAGCGGTGTCGCAGCAACGATGAAGCACCCCGCCAATTGATCGAGGAGACCGAGGGTCCAACGCACCAAGCAGTAATCGCCGACACTTCCCAACCCTGAACGAAACCAACGGAATGGAGGATGATTGTGGGCCATAGACGAAATATCCTCACCCATCCAGTTTGGTCACCTGGTAGTATGATGTTGCGTACACTGAGCTTTGGTGCTTTAAGAATTATTTACTGATACACATCAATGATCCTGTGACTTGTGCGTGAAAAAATTATACTCGGAAATATGTCTTTGTTTATTTGATACAACAGAATGTCCGTGTTTTATATATATATATATACGTGTGTGTGAGAGAGAGAGAGAGAGAGTGAGAGGAGAGAGGTAGTACTGTGAGACCGTTTAATGTAGGTATTTAAAAGTGTCAATTCTTAATCATGTAATTATTTAAAAGTGTAAAGCTAGCTCCTAGCAAGCATAGCTCAAAGTTGTTTACCAAACTTGGCTATTGGAAAGGGGAAGGCTCTTTTTAACAAGAACTCTTTTGTTGGTCACGTACTACCGTGCATGTGCGTGCAATAGAGAAATATGTGAGGACGCAATCGGGTGAAGAACAGAATAGAGAAATGAGCATTTTTCCATTGTATGATGATGGTCACGAGGGAGTTATGGTGCACTGTGGGTAAAGAATGATGCATTATGGGCTACCTTATCGCCAAGTTGGCGGTCATTCTGACCAATCAGACAAAAACAGCCATGACAGTAAATCTACTATAAAAGTATCAAACTGTAGGATGTCAGCTACCCTGAGACTCATAAACTCTCACTCTCAGATACACTCAGTCGCTATGTACGCGTAATCGTTGTTGGGCAGTCAGCCGGTCACTTAAGGTCATGTGCGCGTAATTAATGTTGACAACACTCAGCGCTAAGTTCAAGGCGCATACTCATTGTAAGATTATTATACGGTGTGAAAGTAACCAGTTCAATAAGCGAAGCTAAGTTGCGTCGTCAAAGCAGGAAAGATCCTAGAAATAGTCAGAATTAGTTAGATTGCAGGGCACAGAGCTTGTCTACATGTCATATATCTAGTCAAAAATAAAAGGAATAGATATAGAAATGTGTGCTAACTATTTCGCAAGACCACTCCCAAACTACCCTCATTGCTGTTACCACCCGAGTGAGTCAATCTTCGTGCTGGCTGAGCTACCAACGGTAGTGGATCCTCAAAACAAGGTACGTGGGCGATCTACTCTTTTGGTAGTGGAGTGAGTCCAGAGACACCCGTTAACGTAAGAGCAAAACCACCTTCATGCTTGGCTCTTCAAAGGAGTGTCACACACAACACGTGGAACATTAAAAACGTTCCATACTTGGCTCCCATCACGTGGGACGATAAAAACTACCTCGCAACTGCAAGATGAAGTTAGTCTAATCACGGCATCTTACAATAGCATCTCTGTGTATCAAATTTCTTGCTGTAACGCCTTTTCTACCATATATCTTTTAACATTTTAACTAATATGGCAGCAGTTATTTTCAGTCCTTTTCAAGCAGAATATATGTGCTTTTTTGCTCTTTTTGTGTGCAAATACTCGTATGCATTAATGAAACGGCGTAAAAGCAAATTCCAGACAAGGTTCCGAAGAGCAAATCGGATTCGAGAAATAAGAATGCGTAAACTGATAACATAGCGTTTAATTACAAGATGTGTCATTTCACTGGAGCTTCTCAGCTTAATGACTTATGTTAAAAAGGGAAATTATAGAGCACACAATTTATTGTTCCGATGTAGCTGAACCTTGACTTACTAATCCCAAGCCATGTCACTTCCATGCAACTCTCTGTGTAAAACTCCTCGTGAAATATTGCAGCCTTTCTTTTTTATTAGAAGTTATTCTTTCCTCATTGTTTTAAATAACTGGGAACTTTGTTCTTGTTTTTATGCTTAACGTAACATTTAAATACCTAAACTATATATAATATAGAATTATCTTTATGGAGTCTAAAAATACTATAATGCTTAAACAAAATAATAAGAATCATCATAATACGTCTAGTAAATAATAATAATAATAATAATAATAACAACTTAATCTGCACTTAAAATTCTTCCTGTAGTCCTTTTAAATGTTGCACTGTATGCGGTTTTGGTAAATGGTGGTAATATAAATAAGTCGTTATTAAGGTTTCCTTTTACGAGATACACCAGTGAAACCCAGTTCTTTCCATGACCTGTGTAACGGATATAGTTTCAATCGTCAGCGAACAACTTATGTACCGAACATACAATTTTCGTTGCAACAGATTGTAAAGGTTTCCCTAGTCTTCAAGTACCAGCTTGCAACTATACGGAAGCCAACTAAATTAACAGAGCTAAACGCATCCGTATCTGTACAAGTATACCATGACTATTCACAACAAGATTCGCTCTGTGGCTGAGACTATGGAGGAGCGGATAACTGCGTACGACCTTTGCCACCTCTCTTAGAAAGCAAGGTAGCTAGAAGTGGATCATGTTTCAAGACAGCCTAGACGTACTGCAGGTATAGCTTTAGTGGTAAATGGGTATTTTATATATTATACATAGTGAAAAAACAAAGTTTAAACTAAAGCTATATTGTGCATGTAGATATGAAGGTAGGAGAACTAATTACACTATATTTGATTGGCCAACCAAGGCTATGGACATATATGTGTATTTCTTGGAGCTTTTAACTTTTCGGTGCTTCCAAGAGCACAGTTTCAGTAAAAGTCCGTAGTATTCGAAAAAACTGTAATCTATGTATCACGGGACCTCGGAAAGTTCAGTGTGTATTTTGCATGTGAATATGTCGCACCACAATATGACAGCGTCGAAACAAATCTTTGGAAGCAAGAAAAAGTCTGCGTTCCCAAGACAAGCACACTTTTCCGTTTGTCATGCAGTATGACACCAAAAGTATGTAGGTTTCAAAGTTTGTAATGATTTGAAATTAAATGTGAATATATATATATATATATATATATATATATATATATACACCTACATGGATTTAATTTCAATACTTATAACAAGACTCATATATAATAATTCAATTAAATCTGATTTAAAACAGTAGAAGACCGTGTGTCTGTTGTGTATTCACGTATATACAATAATGGATCAAATAGTATTAAAGCTGGAGTTCTTATTTTGCCATCCGTTATCATCGACAAAATCTCAGATGGCGAATTTCCGAATTAGAGTAATTTTATAAAATCAGTAATGTAGGTGTATTTAATTTTTTCTCTGTTACAGTACGTTTACCTGTGTTTTGGCCAACGGAAGGAGGACTGCCTTCCACAGTGTGAGTCGCCATACAGAACTGCTATTTTTTTGGCAAGGAACCTCTTTCGTCACTCCAGGTGGTATAAATCGCATAGTCCTGGGACATAATCATTACTACTTATCTGGATAAGGCACCAGAGAAGCATGTGAAAAGTGTAGGTGTATTTCGCCCGCGTTTGGGAGCCAAGTATGAAGCGTTTGTAGCCCTGTACTCAGATGTGTGATGACGTTGGCGGTGCTTAAAGAATTCACACCACTACCAGATGAGTAGATATACGTACCTTTGTTGTGCAGACCTGCTTCCGATGAGATGGTGCCTCAGCTAGACTCATCCTGACTCACTCGGGGTGGAAACAATGAGGGTAGCTTAGGGAGTGATCTTATGAAATTGCATAGACACACGCTACTTTCATTCAATTTATTGTCACTAGAAGTCACGAGCACAATCTGCTAAGTCAATTATCCACTAGGAGCTATTTTTATCGACAATTTACACGTATTTTACTTATAACTCTTTTCTCTTTGCGTTAGTTTTATATAATTATGTCTAGATCCGCGTCACTGACTTTATCTATCCACTACTGAGTGCGGCGATAACTAAAGTATCTATGAGAGTTGCGTTTAACTTTTAAGCCGATGTAACTACATGATAGCACCAATGTAACTATGAGACAGCCCTGATGTGTGGCAATCTTCTCCTACTATAGCAAAATTGCTGTCATGGCGGCTTCTTTCAGATTGGTCAGAAAGGCCGTGAAACTGGAGTTGATATTACCCAAAATACATCATTTTCTTCCCAGGGTGCAACATAACACCCACGTAACAAGTGTTACAAAATGGAAAAATACTCTTTTCCAAACTAAAAGGGACTTTACCGTCTCGTACGTGCCTGGACAAAAGAACATTTGCTAACAATGAAAACCTCTCACTCTACTTTCCCTGTTTGGCGTAAACAACTCTCGACTGCTCTTAATACAAGTTGATTTTTGCACTCCTAATACATGGAAAAATCGAGTCTTGGCACTCTTTAAATATAAACTGATAAGCAATTAATAAAAATTACAATGGATATTATAGAGAAGTCAAGATTGGTAAACATGGAGGTGCTTTTGCAAAACTAAGTGGATGCAGGTGCACAATGTGAACATCTTAGCATGCACTGAGGTGCTACAAAAAAATGCATATGCTTATAGAGAAAAGTAGCTATTTTCCAATGATTACCAAAAATGTGTGGTGAATATATTACTTTCTCTACACGCACTATGTACATATTGTATACAGGAGGTATTGTTTTCTATCCAAAAATTCGATGTTGAGATTTCGTCTGAAATATATGTTTTGAGATCCCTGAATCCAAAAGAAACATCTTTGGAAAAAGGAACGTGTGTGTGTGTGTGTGTGTGCCCGCGCTTTTGGATAGCGCAGCTCCAAAACTAAAAGGCCATTAAACACCACATTTGATATTTAAGTTTAACATATTTCAAGGATGCGACATGAAGATCTTCAAGAAAATCACGCAAAAATTTTCGAAAACTTTGTCTTTTTCAAAAATGTATCTAACAATTATGATCAAAACAACATATATTAGAGATATTTACATCACAAATAAAATGTATATGTTCAATTTTCTGCGATTACCTTCTGAAGACCTCTTCGTTCTGGATGAATTATCCTGAATTTTATATAACTTCTAAACAATAGAAATAGCCAAGTACTTACTATACAAAGAATGCAGATCTCGGTAAAACAAAATTTATGCCACTATCATTTTTGTGTTAGAGTTGACAGTTTCCTAGATATTCCTTGTTATTGGTTTCAATTTTAAACTAGGAAACTTTTCTCAAACGGGGGTCACCTTTCGTTTATCTCTCACTTGTTTTACTGGCAACGCAAAGCGAACCGAACTTCAATTGTTTACATAGCGGCCAGCTTTTAAAGCTTTTAATATCGTTTTACCCTAGTGTACTCCCATATCTCCCTTCTGCTTATAAGGTAGAAAGTAATAAGACAATTTCTGCTAATGTTTATCTCGATTAGTATGATGTAAGAGTAGTCTGTAGAATAGAAAAAGAAAGTCATGTGAATGGACCACATGAAATTGTTTTATTTGACCTCTCACAAAAGATGTGTGGCTGTCTTGGAGAACAACATACAGCTGCTCAGTCGGCAGTATGGCAAACATTCAAAACGGAAATATAAATGCATTTCAATAAATTAATAACGGTGGCATTTTAAGCATTCAAGCATTTAACTAAAGCATGAAAACTTGATAGGCTAGCAGTCTTATGCAATACATAATGCATTTCCCTGTAACTGTGCAATGCGTATTTTCCCACAAAGTTATGCCAACCGAAAATACACCTCAGCTAAATCTTCTAAACTTACAGGAGAAGTACTAAGCAGCTCACGTCGAAACTCTGTTGAAACTTCTTACACAGATCTTGTATATATAAAGTAGAGCATATAGTATGAGTTATCAGTTTCAACGACGAGGTACAAAAATAATCTTAAAATTCTTCATTGTGTTTCATGCTCTTAAGCTTCATTTCTCGTGACCGAATTCTTAAATACTGGATGTGCATTATGACATGTCTACAACGTTCATTAATTTCTCATTTGCGGACGATTTGTTACCCGAACTTAACGATGGGAGCTATGTTAAGCAGATGCTTTAGATAATCATGGTTTAAGAGCTAAACTTCAAGTTGTCTACTTTTTATAAATACCGTGATTTGAATATCATACTACAAAACTACTCCGCTCATCAGATAATGAGAGAACTGACTTTATCCTTGGGCTAATACAAAGAAGAAGTTCATCTGACTCAGAGTAAAGGAGAATAGTTGAATTTCTGAACATATGGGACTACACAGCCTAGGACATAAGTCTTGTTCAGAATAATGTGCCAAATCACTTTACTCCAAAATATAATCATAGGGGGTAATTTAGTTCTGTATAATATAATACTGTGTTTTTTTTTTCATTTATATGCTGTCTTTAACAGCCAAGGTATTATCGATGGCTTTGCCTTTGGATCATCGGCAATGATGTTAAATGCGTTCTTCGCTCATTAACTTTAAATTCACATACACGTTAAGCTCTAATACTTGAATTCTCTAGTAGGGACAGGGAGCAATCCAGACTGAAGAGAAATTAACTGCCCTGTAGTCGGGACTTGAGGTTTGGAATCTAACATATTAACTACCAGGCCACAGAGGCACTTATTGTTGCAGTGCTGCTAGCTCCAAAATATATAGAAGCCATCTTTTCCCTCTTCAGATGACAAATGTTCAACGATATACTTTTCCGTAAAATGTAGGTTATGAACTTATAGGACGTGGTCCAACAGATGAAACCTGAACCCAAAATTTCTCCCATAACTTCACTGGGCATCTTCAGTGGAAAGTTGACGGCCGTCACCGGTGAGAAAATGCCCAGAGAAGTTATGCTTAAACGTCGGTGAAGTTTCATCTGTTGCGCCGTGGCCTACAAGCCCGGAACGCATCAGTAGTTTTAATGTTTTCAACCACTTATGTCCTACATAAGCTACCAGCAAAGGAAATTTGGTGCGACTCCTACACAGAATAACTCATTCGCTTGACACTCTTCAGCATCGAAAATCGGTGACTTTCATATAAGTGTAAACTCCGTAATATCCTGATAGCTTAAACTGCTTTTATTTATCTTTGAATTCGTCTGAGGTCAAAGCTGGCCTCAAGAGAATATTAAGGAAGTGTGGTACGAACACGTTTCTGGGTTAAAATAAACGGGCTATGAGTAGATGCAATGTAGACGAATAATCGATAGTGTAGAGGTCACCAACTGTTGCCCTTTGAGTAAAGCTAAGGGAGCAAATCTACTCGATGCTCCTGCAAATCGCCTACTGTAAACTGCGCGACCAAAGCAATTGGGAAAGTAAGAACAGATAATTCGTTTAGTGCTGTGGAAATGTGCAACATTTATCGTTTGAAATACTTAATCAACTTTTCATAGGCTAATACACCTTCTTTCGGTTCATGATTACTAGAACAATTGCTCTCTGATGACTTGGATTCGAACACATACATATTTTCATAGGTTTGGTGGTGATATAACCTAGGTGGCCCAACAAGTATTATTATTATTATTATTATTATTATTATTATTATCATCACTTTTATTAATACTGTACGCTTATCGGAACAAATCAAAGTATAAATACATCGAAATAAAAAACATATAAACACGATAGGTAGAATTTCACTGTAATATTATCATTAATACCTTTACGCAATATGTGCTTTGTCGCATTCTTTGTTGAGGTTGACTTCTCACGTTCATGTAAATGGTCGTCTACCATAGAGCTGGTCCGAATTAGTGCCGGTGAAATACTATTGAATTAAATGTGTACATACCTCCTTGATGCTCGGTGATGCGCCAGGTAGAGCTCATCGGTGCTTGAACACACAAAATCAACTCTTACTGAGGGGAAGAAAAATTACATGGGTATGTCACATTAGGTACACTAACAAAAATAAATACTTCAACATTTTCGTCAGAATTGATGCTTTTTATTCCTGATCATAATCCGTCGAGCGACTCCCGACATGGTTCTTGTAGGTTTAGTAAAATTACGCTTATACTAGTGCTACTTCTTATGCAGTTTCTTATTTCCACAGTCGTTAACAGCTATTTCCACCTTTAGGGAATACACATAAATATCTTACTTGCACATCCAAATAACACGGTAACTTCACTTCTTCCCGTAAGATTTAATCTGATGAACGTCACAAAACAGAGAAGAGAGAGTACAAAACATAACGTACATGCAGCGTCTTTCTCGTGTGCACACCACTTTTATACCCAAAAGGTCCAAGATTCGCGCTCATCTCTGATTGGTTACCTCTCTTTATAATGGAGGAGTCCCGAACTCCGAACTTTTGGGGAAAAAAACCTGTGTGTGTAGAAATTCCCTGCTACTTACACGTTTAATACACCAAAGTCTTGCTCTTACAAAAGCGTTTGTATTTTTCTGCATTGACAAAAGAAGTGGCTTTGGCAGATAAAATAGCAAATCCTTACCCTCGCAGTTTGTGTTCTGAGATCTGGCCAGTCCTAGTACTAAGGCAATTATCTTTCCTATGCTAAACCTGTGCAAATTATATACAACTATAACAACAACTCGAAACATGAAAGCATTGTAACAAAAATGTATAAACGCGAGAACACACAGTGTTGCACTATATAGTTTTTAATATAATTGTGAAGTATAAGTTTAGCAAATAAAACAAAACAGAAAAACATCGTAACGAAAAACTTTATAACGCGATAGGATATAGTGTTTCACTGCATTATTGCCCTTAATTAGATTTATAGTATACGTAGTAGAATAGACCAAAACATGAATACGTCGTAACGAAAAACATACGGAGAATACGTGGTGTTTCACTGCATTATTGGCACTAATATTATTACGCAGTATACGCTTAGCAGAATAAACGAAAATATAAAAACATCGTAACAAAGTATGCAAACACCAGAGCATATAGTGTATCACTGTGTTCTTATCATTTATATTTTTACGCATAATATGCTTAGCAGAATAAATCAATACACAAAGACATCTTAATGAAAAATACGGAAACAGGAGAGCCCATAGTGTTTTGCTTTGCTGTATTGTTATCATTCATATTATTACGCTTAGCAAAATGAATCAAAATATGGAAAAAATATAATGAAAAATTTGCGAACACGATGGCACGTAACACAGTGAAGCTATGCCTACTTTCATATCCATATGTTTTTCGTTTTGGTGCCATAATATTTTGATACATTCTGTTGGAGTAAAACGTGTATTAATAATGATAATCATAAAGTGAAATAAAACGTGCTCCATATTTTTCGTTACGATGCCTTCATGTTTTGGGTTTTGTTTCGTAAGCAAAAACAATAATAAAAACAACAGCAACAACAACAACAATAATAATAATAAATAAATATGACAATAAGTGCTCCCATGCATGGTTTTCTGATACTGTGCCTTAATATTTTGATTTAACCTTCACTGGAACTTGTCTCTAACGCTAAATAAGTAATACGGTTACATAACTTGGTATTGGTGGATAATGATAGGGGAATTTACTCTTTCAAAAATTAAAGCTCTCTAACTGAATTGGAAAACAATGTTTTCGATTTCTTTACTGTTCTTGTGTAGCATCTTGGAATCTAGGTACCAGTCTGGAAACTGCCTCTGGATAACGAACGGTGACTCACTCGCTGTTTTCGCTGATATGAAAGAGGTGTACAACGAAGGTCTTTCGCGCTATTTGTAAAACCCGCCACTGATGGTGTTTGCTTCCGTTTGCCCGGTTGATTTCAGCAAATTTTCTGTTGCACAAAGTGTTACCTGCAAATGTGAAATACGACGCTGTTGGGCCATCCGTTAATTGCAAAAAATTATGAAAATTATTATAGTATTAAGATAATAAAACAACAAACTCCTTAACTTGGTTAAACCCACTTTAATTGCACTATATTTCTCATAGTATGACAATTAATTTGTAACGAAAAAAGTCCTGTTTATAACAGTGGATATGTACAGGCATTTTAACCATTAATTGGAATCCAACACAATCTAAAAGGAACGTTCTTCTCAATCGTAACTGTCGTACTTACTTGCATGGCGTGCGCAATGGCGCTGCAAATTGCATTCTCTAAGTGCAGAACTTTGCCACAAACTAAACACTTATTCCGCCACTTTTTATAAAAAAAAATTTCTTCCTGTTACGGAGGCACAAACACAAAGATGACGGTTTGCATATTTTTTTCTGCATCCAACATTATATATTGACACTATACGTTTAAGGAAGAGAGACAATCCCTGCTGTCACGTGTTTGTAGTTTGCATACACGGAGCGAGGCATTTTGCAATAAAATCAAGTGATCTGATGGCGCCTGCTATAGTGAATACCTCCTACCGCTTGGACTATACTACTCGTATCGCCCAGTGGTGCTAGAACGATCAGAAAGAAGTCGAACACATTAAAAGTTTACAAAATGATTTGCTACGGCCATGTATACAGAGATGACCAGACTGACCGCAATATCATCGTAAAGTCCAAATGTCCACTCAGAACCTTACATAGCGCACACTCTGTACATTAGGGATATTTTAATATAACTTCCAATAGAGCAACATATCTATTTATAAACCATGTTCCTTGCAAGTTTACTTAGCACACAACTAATGAGACGTATTCCTACGCTCTTCATAAAAAGTGGGATGGCTCAAACGGCTTCGTCTACATTCCGCATTCGAGAGCTCACGCGTTCGATACCCATGACCGGCCTACCTGACCCATGGTTTTCCTGATGTTTTCCCACGACACCTACGAATGCTGGGTGGGTTCATTACATCCCCGAATTTTCCGGTCCACCATTTCCTGTTCCCATAATTTGCTAGTCATCTGACTCAGGGTTCAAGGACCTGGTGACGGTTTTTTGGTTGATGGCTGGTGGATGGTCGCTTGTGCACTCTAAAGGTTTATCCTGGCGTCGTCGGCGGTATCGGTCGATCGGAATCCGCCTTCGGGTAATGGTGCTCGCTTTGGGGAACCGCCGATGGCTCGGGGTACATAAACAGGGGTTAGACAGCATAGGATCACCGTCCATGCTCTGCCCCCCCATCGTCATTCGGATCTGGTCGCCCTTCGGGTCCCTATCTTTCAAGGTACCCTGTCCTTGCAGGATCCTAATTTTCCGCATTCTATAATCTGTCATTAACTAAACTTGTTAGCGCTATAGCTGTGTCTTTCTTAGCACTTGAAGAATATAATAACCGGTTGACATGACACAACACGAATGAAAGGAAACACTTACACATCCATTCAAGCAAAGTGTCTGAATCACGCAATAGTAGAATAAATTATGTTTAACTCACTGTTACAAGGTATCTGCAAGAGGAGTCTCAATCCGTAAGTGCACATTCAATGATTTAGCCCTATCTTCTACTGGACACTGATTTTCCTCTGGCATGTAAGGTTAAAGGCCTAAAAACTAACGAAAGGAAGGACATATTCGAACAAATGTATTTATAAGGTCCTTATGAATTATCTTTACGTTTTCTATAGCAAAGTATGCACAATGTATTGCAAATTCGCATCTCTATTTGACACCACTAAAATTGTGTTTATTGTTGGCGATTATGTTTAAAGAAAAAATCTATGACAACTCAAAGAATAACAAGCTTTGATAGAATCACCATATCCCCAAAGTACAGTCAAGTGGGTGGAATAGTGCCGATGCTTCGGGTTTCCTATACCGATTTTCTTTATTGAATGTTGGCAGAAACCTCTAACATTTGTTCCACGTCAGGCATGATTGAACCAGTCTCTCGTTGGGTTAAATTAAAATCCAAGGTTCATTATTAGCCTATAAACAAACTCTTATCTAGGTGTGTGGCTAAAGAGAAGGTAAGCATGAAAACAGCTGCTAAGTTTTTGAAAAGCAAATTTCGTAAAGAGGACACCTGACAGAGTCGGTCACGTATTGTTACGCTGTCAATAGTTCGGCACTAAAACATTAGCTTGTGAATAAATATCGGTTTTAGGTTCAGAGGTGAAGGAAAATGGAAGAGTATGATAAATATTACGTACAATGCCAGAACCAATTACGCACTAGGTGGGTTCAAAGGCAGTCGGATTCCGCCATCATATAAGAATTAAAAATGCTATACGAAGATCTGAGGAATCTTTAACCGCCTGTCGATAACTTCAATCCTAATGTGGCCTTTACAAATAACAGAAGTACCAGTAATAAAATATTTATCGTCATGTAATCTATGAGGGTTTGTGGACCCCAAAATGTTCTTGTACCACCTTTGCATATAAAATTAGGGTTAATGAAGGCTTTGAATACGGATAGCAACTACTACAAATATATCTGCAAGAAATGTCCTGGAAATTCTGATGCTAAACTTAAAGACGGAATATTTGTTGGGCCACAAATTTTGAGGTTAGTTTCTGATACCTAATTTCAAGAAACGATGAACTGAAAAACAGGCATGGATAGGTTTTAAGAGTGTCTTCGAAAACTTTCTGGGAAATTACTAGGATCCGAATTACAAACATTTTGTGGAAAATATGCTTGAGAACTTTCGAAAGCCGGGCTGCAATATCAGCGTAAAAAATGGAAATGGCGTGTTATTTATGGACGCTCTTTAACTGCTGTGGTTCTCAGCGTCCCATTCTATACTGGGCGTGAAAGACGGCTTAATTTTGCTCAGAGGCCTCTCTTATCAGGCTTGAGGTTCTTTTACGTGCCGTAAATCTACGACATGGGACCAACGGCTTTACTTCCCCTCCGAAGGAAGCCATGCTAAGGATTTTTACACCCGAAAAAATCCATCGTCCTCCGCCGGGTTTGAACCCACGACCTTGGGTATATGAAGATAGCATGGTAACCATTACACCACGGAGGGCGATGATATCAGCGTGATACTATATTTCCTACACTCCCATTTGGACTGTTTCCAGAAAATCTCGGCTGTGCCTGTGAGGAGCAGGGAGAAAGATTTCATCAGGACATAAAAAAATAGAAAGATGTTACCGGTAAAAGTGGAATGTGAATATGGACACTGACCTTTGCTGGTCGTTGAAAGGAGATGTATCAAATTATTTCCACAGTAGGAACTCTAAAAAGCGTTCATTTCAAGGCAGCCTATAAAAAAAGCTAGTCTAATGTTCAAATATAGGTGATGATGTAGAGATATTAGTTAATTGTGAACAATGTTGTTTTGGCAGGTATGGATTTATTAACTTTTATTCAATATAACATAAATATATAAAAATTCACATTTTACTATTTTTATTTTATGAAAAATTGGTATGTGATATTGAAAAACTAAGTCATATTTTGATCCAGCACACTCTAATTAGAGATAATAGCATATTAAAATAAGACCCCTGATAATAAGATAAATTTTGCATACCAGTGTTACAGATAATTGGAACGTTATAGATTTCGCCTTATATTGCTTGTGCGATTCATATGTAGACTGCATAACCACATGACCAGGATTTAACCAAGCTATTCATACGTTAAAATTATATGCTTGAGGTTCCCGGCCCTTCGTAAACTAACTAACTGCGATTCATATGTAGACTGCATAACCGCATGACCAGGATTTAACCAAGCTATTCATACGTTAAAATTATATGCTTGAGGTTCCCGGCCCTTCGTAAACTAACCGGTCACCGGAATTTACTATAATAAGCGTACGTCATGCAATTAATATCCACGAAAAGGCACAATGCTTGCAAAGAATTACAGAAATGAATCTACGATGTCATCAGTTGTTTCTGACCGTTTAACCAGATTAGCGTTTCTCTGGTTGCGAGGTAAGTTAAAAATTGAGCCAAGTGAAACGTATGGTGCTTGAAGAAAGTAAAACAAAAAAAAATAATAATAATGATAATAATAACAATATAATAATAATAATAATTATTATTATTATTATTTAGACAAGCCGAAATATTACGCGAGACGGCCGGCCCTACGCTGCTATTCTAGGCGTTGACCCATTCCTCCCTCCTTGAAGACTGAAATGAATGTACGCTTGTCAGATAGATCTTACATTCTGTCCGCCAGGTGTAGCAGGGCATTTGCGTCTTGAAGATGGCATCATCCAATTCCAAGGATAAGAATTTCTTGAAGCTTCTCCATAGAGATTTCAATAAAGCGATTCAGCTGGGATTATACCGTTCTCACACCTAAGTCAACGTAAATTACTTGTAGTCGTAACGGCACGTTACAACCATTCCGTACAGCAGATCCAGATAACAGGGGAGGAGGCGTAGAGAAATAACACCTCTGGAGTCAAAATGCAGGCAACAGTAGTCGTATGACATCTTAGTGACATTGATCTCCAGATACCTTGGAGAAGAGAGTGCAAGCAGCACCCAGACACCCAGGACACCTTCAGCATTAATTCCAGGGATTGGAATGAAAGCAAATAAACAACTGCACAGCATCATTTCCACTGCATAGCATCCTAAATAACGTCAAGACCGCATTATCCGCATCCCAAGGACGCCTTGGGATGGTAGTTTTCCGGCCGCCTCTCCCTTTATTGTTCTACCCGCCAAGTTAAGCAGCATCGGGCATGGTCACGACTCGGACGGGTGACCATCCAGTCGTACTCCGACCAGATCTGCAACACTGGCTTCCCCCACCCCGTACCTATATCCCTTCATGTCTCCCCGCTAGCCGGCACTGCTTTCCTTGACAGCCCGCAAGCGGCTGGCCAAGGTAAGCAGCATCGGGCCTGGTCCCTCTCTGGGTGGGTGGCCACTCAGATAGGTAAGCCAGCCCGCGCCGGCTGCACAGAGGGAACACCCTGCCCAATTACTTTGACATTGACAAAAACGCTTGCATAAGACTACATCTACTTTATCACACGGGTAAATCCGCAAGAAAAGCGGATAGGTACCGTGGTGATTTGCCCCCGCCCGAGTACACTCGGGCGACTAGTTCCTGCTCCTGGCTCCTAGCTCCGCAAATCTCTTTAGGAACATGAGTTTACAAGCTATTAGGAGTAAGGTCTGTTAACCTGATACCTTCTATGGGGCAGATCTGGGACGCTAATTACGTCCTTCAGGATAAATGCACACATTGTGTCGAAATTTTGTCCAATACAAGGAGAGGTATGGCATTTAAGCCATAAATAACCATTAGGCCTTGATCATTGGCATAGTCTAAATCTGCAAAGTAGGATATTGTGATAACAATTATTTTAAGAATTCGCTCTAGTGTTTTATGTTGAATATCTAAGATAACTTCGCACGCATATTGTTCGAATTTTAGGACAGGGGAGCACCACGGGCTGTCGGACTCTTCCAGCAGTTACATACCTGCGCTTGTTTTACGAGAGGTATACGTTTAGGTGAGGGTTGGATAGGTCGGGCGTCCCCGGGGTCAATGTTTTAGCGTACCCGGTCAAGGCAGTCACCGTTCCCTTTGCTTAAGTCAGACTGGTATCGCCTGAGTAAATGCCAGACTCTCTCTTGTTGTAAAGCGGCCAAATGCTTGTGGTGCGGTTACGTCTGGTGACTAGCTCTGGTTTACCAACATGGGATTTTTGAGCATGATTTCCGAGTCGTGACTAGCTCAGGGTAGCATTAATATTGTTACATGGATCTCAGGACTAATATTCAACGGGCCTTGTTGGTGTCATTTTCCTTTTCAACACTTTATTTCCCCGTTTCCTTTTTCTCTTAACCAAACCTCATCATATACGCACGCTGGTATTACATACCGTAATTTGTTACGTTATTTAGCAATAATACTTCAATATATCATTTTACTGAGTCAACTCAATATTTTTCCCCTTGAGTTACTGACATCACTGCTAGTACCCGGCTCTTCTACGAGGAGCGTAATAGCAGACCTCCCGACTGAAGCGAAATGCTGGACTCTTCTACTATTAGTCATTTTCAAAATTTCAACTTCTACTGGCTTCAAGCATCTGCCTACTTTTGGCTTTACCATGAGATCGTTATATTGTTTCCCATTGGTCGTCTCATATTTTTTTTTTGTTAAGCAAATCCACTGATTTCATACAAAGGCGCAGTGAACTCCTGTGCCTTAGATAAGTAACAGT
Source organism: Hymenopus coronatus (assembly GCA_030762935.1). Lineage (NCBI taxonomy): Eukaryota > Metazoa > Arthropoda > Insecta > Mantodea > Hymenopodidae > Hymenopus > Hymenopus coronatus. Next base: position 327,951,111 of record CM060900.1, on the reverse strand, counting down.
AAATTACTTGTTTTCCTATAGGTTGTCTAACTGATGTTAATGACCTCCCCTTTTGTTCGCCTAATGGGTCGGAGGTAGTGAGGAAAAACTCCTTAACTGTACTTCTTTCCTTCGCTTCCATTTATACTCTAGTTTAACATTATTACGACTAACATAATTTTTATTTTTACCCTCATTACGAAATTTTATATTGTCTTCCTTGCGCTTCTAAACTTGTCTTTCGGAGCAGTTTCATTTTCTGCTCTTGCTTAACATGATTACCACTATCATTTTAGTTATTTCCCTCGTTACGAAATCATATATTATGTAAAACATCCCCCCTGACCTTTTCATTAAGCTTTTCAGCCGGAGTTCCAGATCCTGCTCCGGATAATACCAATGGCGATACAGTCGCTGCTGCCTGCACTACCTTAATACCATATTAACCTGAATGACCCGGGTGGTACCCAACGGGTTCAGTTCCCTTAGGAACACCTCATGCCGAAGTGGCAACAATGCCCGGGCAACTCATTATCCGCTCAATGGGTTTTACACTCGAGTACAAGGCTCCTTGTCCGTTCACTTTCCAGGTGGGCCTTTACTGCCACCTCGCTTCTTGTGGGTAAAACTACAGCGGCCCTTAGGTTTACTCTGCGGATCCCCGGATGTTCATAGGGACTGCGCAGTAACACATCGTCTCCACCGATTCGTAAGATCTTCCGAACAACGTCGACCGTTGCCTCATGGCTCCTGAGGATATATATTCCCAGTAGCATTTCCTCGGTCGCCCTCACGGCAAATATCCACACACGGTGCTCAGTCACAACGTGAGCTATAGCAGAGCCTCCTTCTCTATAGACAAGATCTCGACCGATGCCGTCACTAGTTAGTAGGACTAGTTGTTTTTGATGGCAAGACATTCACCACGCCATGTCTGATATTCTCACGGCTGCACCTGTCTACTAGTATCCGGCACATGGCGGAGGTGTCCTGGTCCACTGAGAGGTCATCGTCGTCTCTGTATTGTCTTCTGTATCTGTCGCAGAGTATACATCTCGTTTTCAAGGTCGGTGCTCCGGTTGTCTGGCGGCCTCCATCCTGAGTATTGAGCTTAACGCCTCGTGAATGGTCTTGTAGTCGCCGAGTATAAGGAGTTTTCATATTTAGGCGTTACACACGCCGACGACAAAGGAGTAGGCAGCTTTCTGGGACACGTAATTGGTAGATGGGTTCACCAGAGTCTTTTTCACCAGCTGCTCAATCGCCAAGGCGAACTTCTGCATCATCTTCCCTGGCTGTTGCAGAATCTATATAAGCTGGCTGCGGAGGGTTGCAGCCAGGTGGTAGATCTCGAAGTGGTTCTGGAGGTCTTACCAGATTTCTCTGCACATTGCGACGTAGGAATCGCATTCAGTACTACTGCCGCCTGTCTCTGGTGGCTTGCTATCAGTCGTGCGGCTTCCTCTTTTGACAATCGGTTGTCGGTGGTGACGGCGGAAAACAGTCGGCGAAAGACATGGAAGATGGATGTTCCGTAGGACTTGGGTGCCTTGACGCGTGTAGATGTTGTTTCGCGTCTTGTCGTCTTGAGCTTCAAGTCTTTCATCCATCCGGCTAGCGTTTTTTCTATCATCGTATTCAGTTTTTTGGCGCTTCCGACAAATCTTCCGTCCAGAATATTAAGTCGTTGGCCGTGGTCTTTCATACTTCCATTAAGTTCTTCCACCTTCTCCCCAGAGTTTATACTTTCTGCCCTAGTCCTTCCACGCTCTTCTCTAGGTCGGTCAGTTATTCGTCGATTTTGTTTTCTATCTCCTTTAGGTTTTCCAATCCTTATTTCATTTTCTCTTCCATCTTCTCCATGCTAGGATCCATTTTCCCAATATTTCCCAATATTCATCTCCTCCATCGTAACGTTAGATCCCACTCCTGGCGGCAGTTTAACAAAAAGTTCTGTTTCATTGCTTCCACAAACTACTCTTTGTTTTAATTTAATTATTTTTTCACACAAGTCATATGTAGTACAGAAGTTGGATAAGTACTTATGCTAACTACTCTTTATTTATTTCTGTGGTATAAATTAAAGGATGTTCCCAAATAAATGTCTTTCTTCAATGATTTCGCAAGAGTTCTGTAGTAATGTGCGGCTACTATTCCACGCTACGCATTTCCGGTTGAAATTCACTCAACCGGGCACGCTCTGCATTTCCCGTTGAAATTGATCGGTCTTCTGGCTTCGTTCCCCTTATTGTACCTGTCGATCACGTGACACGAAACTCCCAGAAGCAGTATTATCACAAACTCAGTCAAATGTAACAATGGGCGGTTTCAACGTCAAAGAACGGGGCGACAGCAAAGGTGTCCACTCTCGTAGTTATAACAATCGCAGCTGCGTCGACGGCACACGTGTCCACTAACGCAAGTGTAGCAATAGAAGGCAACAATCAGTTATGACTTACGTAGCAAGCCGTTCATGGAAGTGCTGCGATTACCCAGGCAGTGCGTAGTCACACTATGCTTTTTATAGCGATAAATGGTAAATACATATTTTTTTTCTGTTTTGAAAAGGAAAATGTGCATTTTCTTCTGGAAATGAAGATGGAGTATCGGTGCAATGCGATGGCAGCGGAAAGCACACCTCTGCGCCGCAAATCTCACATGCGGTCACTTGGAATCAAACCTGGGCCGTCTAGGTGAGAGGCGAGTGGTCTAACTACTTGGCCAAATTTATATTGTATAATTACAGCATTTAAGCAACTAAGTCCAATAAAACTGGTTATAAATTAGATGTAGTAACATTACTGTTGGCATTGAAAGTAAAAGGTGCTTACCACGCTTTCTGTGAAAATGCGGATACGGAGGGAATATTCTCTACCTACTGGTATAACTTTGTTGTAACAGACAGAAAGACAACTATGAAAAACGAACATGTCACAGCTTGCTGAATGTTGCAGTTTGGTGATGTGTGATGCTATTCATGACATTGATTTAAAATAAAAGTTTATGAATTTTTAATTGAGGGCTTTTAACAATGTTATTTCGGCTACCTATCAATTTTCATTTCAGTCATTCGTTACTCTTTAATTTTGCCCTAACATTAGAACGAAATTCGTGCCAAGTTATCTAAGATATTCAACACAAAGTACTAGAGCGAATTCTGAAAATAATTATCAGCTCAATATTGATTTAAATGCAACTATAAACAGCATTGGAGAAAGTTCCGACACAATGTGTGCGTTTATCCTGAAGGACGTGACTAGCGCTCCAGATCTGCCCCGTCGCAGTATCAGGTTAACTGACCTTGCTGCGCATAGCCTATAAGCTCATGTTGCTAAGGAAAGTAACGGATAATGCAGTCTTAACGTTATTTAGGATGCTAAGCAGTGGAAATGATGTTGTGCAGTTTTCCGTCAAGGCAAGGTCATGTTAAAATCGACTTTCTCTAGCTGCTCTACAAACTTCGTACTAAAGATTATTTTTCTGTCTACACAATGCTAATCCAGATAAACATTACCATAATGTTCTTATTACTCAATTCCTTCTAAGTAGTCAGGAACTAAGGGAATGCACCAGGCTAAAGTGATAGTCAAATGTTTTGAACGCTATCGTTATGCGATTGTCATTGGAAATTGCGTCTTTGAATGACCAGGAGTAGAACAAAATAAAAACGGACACTTCCTGTTTGAGAAAAGTGTAAGTATTTCAAAATTGAAACGAATGGCAAGAAATACCTCAGAAACGGTTACCTCCACAACAAAAACGTAAGGGACATAATTTGTGTGCTTTGACGATATATACATTTTTGTGTAGTAAGTTTTTGTCTATCTCTTACAGTTTAGTAGTTAAGCAAAATTCGGCAAAATGAATCCAGAATAAAGAGGCTATTCCCAAAAACTTCAAGATATACATATTATTTGGGATGTAAATAGCTTTAATATACGGAATTTTAATCAAAGTAAATAGGATCATCTATTCCTACTGTAAATGTGATGGGCCCAAACTACAAAGCATAGAAATCCAACAGTTGATATAGCTCTAATTATAAGAGCTATTTTTAAGAAAATATTTCCATGTAAAGGGTAGTTTGTAGTGGGGGATTTTCTTGAAAACCATAGTGTCGCATGCTAGGAAGATACTAAATCTTAATACCAAGTTTAGAATTTAAAGACATTTTCGCTTGTGGGCCATGCTGTCCACAGACACAATCGGACCTTTTTCTAAAAATGTATTTTTAGGACTCAGGGAACCCCAAAACATATATATCTGATGAAATCTCGGCATTGAATTTTTGGGTGCAATACAATACCTTCTCTATCCACTATGTACATTGTACATGTGGGCTAGAGAAATTAAAAACAAGACAATATCAACAGCGTGCGTTGATTATGTCAAGATGTACTCGAAAATTGTCACACAAGAAGTTCCAGCTTGAATCTATACAGAAATTCCCAGGTCTCACCGTTCTTAACCATTTCTAAGTTGTTAAGGAGATTTAAATAACGGGTCGGTGTTAGATAAAAAGAAGCAGATAGCTAACGGTTCTAACCGAGGAACAGTTGTACGAGTTACGGAGTGCCACGGAAAGAATCCCAAAAATTCGCAATACTTTTATGGCAGCATAAAGCAGTCTGCTTACAGTGAATGCCAAAATCCCTGTGACTATTACTGTTTGAACAAATACTTTGAGGAGAGTCGTGTCATTTTTTGCTTTTTATGTTTGTATTCAATAAAAAAATTCCCTGAATAAAAAAAAATTAATAGTTTTAAAAAGTATATCTGTGTGTGTGTGTGTGTGTGTGTGTGTTTGTGTGTGTCTATGGACACCATGATCCCAAAACGAAAAGTCGGTTGGGCTCAATATCTTCCAAGAATAGGCCACGTAGATTTTCAGAAGTATTCCCTACCCACAACTGCCCTTTACATGGAACATTTTTCCAAAATTTTGATTTTCTCAAAGATGGCTTTAACGATTTTTATTAAAATATCATATGTTCAAGATATTTCCAATACAAATGAAGTTGAATTTTCTATGAATAGCCTCTGAAGACTTCTTCAATCTGGATGACTTTCGTTTAACACGTAAATCTAAGAAATGGACAAAAAATTACTACAAAACATTGTAGGCCTCATTGCGACACACAATTTATATCATATACATTTTTTTTTAGAATTAACCATATCCAAGATACTCCTTGTTATTGGCTTCAATTTTAAATTACTTAAGCCTTTCTCTAGCGGGAAGACAACTTTCATTTCATCTCTTTTTTATGCCGAGAATGCAAAAGAGAACCGAATACTAAGTGCTTCACATACCGATGAACTTTTACCGCCTTTAGTGTATTCCCCTATTGTCGTTATAGTTACAATAAAGAAAATAACAAAACAAATTCTGCTAATGTGTATCTCGGTTATAAGCTACATAAAGTATGTAGATTGGTCATGTATTACGTAATAGGTTTAACAGGTAGTATGTTTGTATGGAGCGCAGGCACAATGCTATCATTTCGAACGCTCTTTGTACCGAAAGCTAAGCATAAAAAACTTATAGAGATATTTTACACGCTGGCGTTATTTGGGAGAGAAACTACTGTACCGACCACCGCGGCTACACGAACGGCATTTGCACTGCAGTACATTGGGAAAGTTGGGCAACCAGTCGCGTAATTCAAGAGAAACCTGTAATAAGCATGAGGTCTCAAATTATGCAGCAATAGGTGTGCATCAGATGAATAAGGTCGAGGTGGCCAAGTCAGCACTACGTTGTCGCTGGTTGCGTGAAGTAATGCCGACCATTTTCTGGCGCCTGGCAGCAGCCTTGCCTATTTTCAACGTCAAATGTGTCTATCGCAGTCATGCTTCTTTTTCAAGTATGCTGTGTTTCAAAATACCATTGTACTATGTTAGAAAATGATTCACATTGACAGGGTTTGATCAATTCATAACAGTCGTACTCGGCCAGAATCAGTCATTGGTTCAGGTTACCGCTGATCTGTATTCTTTTAGTGCGCTATTTTATGCATTTTGCATGGTCTGTGTACAGTGTTTAATGCCCGATTTACTACATATGGCACCATATGCGATGACACTGGGGAGTCATGGAATGAGGATGGAGCACCGGTGGAATACAATGGCGGGAGAAACAGGAGAATCCGGAGAAAATACACCCCTGGGTCGCTTTGTGCACCACACATCCCACAAACGGTCACCCGCCTAGATGAGATGCGAGTGGTCTAACCACTCCAACACCAGCTTGTCGCCGAGAGTTGTACTTCCTAAGCGCATTCACCACCACGAAAAGCCACCTCCACCGCTGTCCTCGCCGAAACTTAAAACCCTGGAAGAGCCCGATTGGGTGAAATGGAAATGAAATAAAGGACCAGCAAGTATGGGAAATGAAGAAATTTCCCCAGCACTCGCCTAATGACCCAGGAAAACTCACGAAAATACTATGGGATAGGGAGGTTGGCTGTAGGAAGAGAGCCGAGGCGCTCCCTATGGCAGACTCATATGTGCTTGCTGGACTCTTATAGCTTTCTTTAAAAATGACAAAAGAGAAATATTTCAGAGGACTGCCAGTTTTGCTGAACAAGATTTCATCTATAAAGAAATGGATGACGCTTTAGTTGATTTGTTTGCAGGAATATCTAATGAAAATGACAACAACCAAGATTATTTTAAAACTTAAAGAATCTGATGTGTACAATTCACATGACTTTCTCCATATCCCTGCAACAAATAATTCTTAAAAAGCTTATACTTCTATTTACTTTATGCTAATCAGAAAAAAATAGCAGAAATAGTCTTATTACTCGCTTCCTTGTAAGTAGAAGCGAAATAAGGGACAATCGTAGGTTAAAGTGATAGTCAAAATCTGGTTGCTATGTCAATGAAGTTCCTTTGTTTATATGGATAGGAGTTGACAAGTTCCTGTATGAGAAAAGTGTACGATTTTCATAGCGGAAACCAAAATAAGGAATGTCACAAAAACGACGAACTCCACGAAAAAAAATGTATATAACATAAATTGTGTGTCTTAAAGTGTTCTACATTTTTTGTGTAGTAAGTTTTTGTCCATCTCTTACGGTTTAGCAGTCATTCAAAATTTAGTAAAATTCATCCAGAATAAACTACTCTTCAGAGGCTATTCGCAGAAAATTCAAGATATACATTTCATTTGTCATGTAAATATGTTTAATATCCGAAATTTTAATCAAAATCGTTAGAACCATTTTTGAGAAAATCAAAATTTTCGAAAAAAGTTCCATGTAAAGGGTAGTTGGGGGTGGGGGGATTTTTCTCAAAATCTTCGTGTCGCATCCCTGGGAGATACCAAACTTAAATACCAAGTTTGGTATTTTACCGACTTTTCGTTTTTAAGTTATCATGTTCACAGACACACGGACACACGGACACACACACACACACACACACACACACACACACGGACCTTTTTGTGAAAATGCCTTTTTTGGATATTGGGGACCCTAAAACATATATTTCCGGTGAAATCTCGGTATCGAATTTTTGGTGGAGTGCAATACTTTCTCTATACACTATGTGCATAGTGCGTATGGAGAAAGTAAAATGTATATAGGGCTATTTTTACACAAACAATGATGAGTGACTATTATCAGATATTGATTGTGAGGATGATGATGATGATAATAATAATAATAATAATAATAATAATAATAATAATAATAATAATAATAATAATAATAATAATAATAATAATAATAGCATGATCAAATAAATCACCACTTCATCGATTTACAATCCTAGAAACTTCCCGAGTCACTCCCAAAATATATCCTGAAAAGCCCTTAAATCACGCTCACCCACAAAGTTTCACTGACAAGAAGCGGTTATAAACAGTAATGCCACGGCTAGGACACCAGAAATAAATTGGGAAATGCCACTTTACACCAAAAATCCAGTTTACAAATCGGTGTACCAAAGGTTTTTTTGAAGAAATAAATGTACGTCCTTAAGGCAATATAGAAATCTACAAGATGGTTCCCAATCTTAGTATGGAAATGGGTGTTCTGTTGTGTCTCCAGGACACACATTGTTATAAAAATTACCAAAACCCTACACCGTCTGAATAATTTGCTATTCAAAGGTCCTTAGAAGTTGTTAAATCTAAGGGAAAATATGTAATCTATTCAGACTTCTACAATACATTAATATCTCTTCAAAATCTTTCATCAGTTACTCTATTAACCATAGTTATTCAAAACATATACAATAAAATTATACTTTTAGGTACACAGATAAATTTAATGGAATAGATGGTAATGAAGAAAGCAGATGAAGCAGCAAAGAAAGCAACCACACAACCCACAAATTATCCTCATGTTCATGTCCCACAGGAATATGCTACATTGTATATTAAGAAAAAAACTGATACATCAGTGGAAATACAATTGGTCTGAAAATAGTCAAAACCGCAAACTACTTGATGTTAATCTCATAAATCATTTCCAAGAATCTATAAATCTCTCAGACTTCGTCAACAGATGTTACTCACCAGATTAAAAACTGGCCACACAAAATTAACAAATTATTATCCATTTAACAGACAGAATCCTCCGTTTTGTGGACATTGCAACAAGTCTGACAGTGAGGCACATTATTACTGAATGTGGTCGTTTCTCCAACTATAAGATCAAGAAGCAGATTTCCACAAATCTTTAGGCAGCATTGGATGAACCACTGAATTTACTATCACTATTTAAATTCCTAAAGGATTTTAAATGAACTAGTTTATTAAAAACTTTGTAAAACCAGTTAATTTGTTTTAAATATTGTAACAATGTTAGTGTATGTTGTTACTACAAGACCTATGCTGTCATGCGATAATTAAATAAAGTATATAAAAAAAATCAGCTGGGACTGGTAAACTTACTAGTTCAGTAAACCCGTATGCGCTACTGTACGAGGATTTCAGTACATTTAGTAAACGAGACAATGGCTGATTTCCTTAAGTTCGCCTTTCTTTTTGTGTGAGAATTGGGTGGATGGGAACACGTGACCGCTTCAACATGTAAGCATTTCAATGAAAGAAAATTGGGAACAAGGCCATTTTCCCATACTGCGTTTGTTTATACTCAGTAGCGCAGTGAATGGTTATTCCGCTTCCTTCAACATACAAAAGTTCTGTTTGTCGTTATAAGAAACTTAAAAATCTTTTGTTGTAATAAGGGTTTATTTCATAAATTATGTGCAACACAAGATATACAGTAGAGAAATAAAAACTCTCTGACATGCCAATTAGCCAGCCGTAACAACGAGACGGGAGGGGGTTGAGACATATTTCTAATAGTGCATCCTTGTCTCTAACAAAAACGGAAGTAACACGGTCATGCTTAAACCATTCTCATAACAAAGAATGCTTTAAGCCTTTTTAAATGAGACAGCTTTGCTTCGTATAACATTTCGTAAAACACATTTAAAATGAGTGCACCGGTTTTCTTTGTTAGCTTTACCCTAAGAACGTGTTTCCAGATAGTGGCATATTGTCTGCTGTGTTTGGTAAGCCTTTTTTGCCTAGCTAAAGCAGTAATAGTATGTTTACTGATTTTGGATCTCTGCATTCAGCATTGGGCCGCAGTGTTAGTCATCCTTTTTTATTTTAAATTACAGCCTCCATAGCACAAGGAATGTAGGCTTAGACTACACTGATTTTGCAGCGGCGTAAACTGGAAAATAATCGCATTCCTAATTACATTATACATCTGACAAACCAAGGGGGACGCAACTAAATTATACATTAACTAGTTCACAAATTTACGCATTGAGTTACATTTCATGTTTTTTCGCCACATTTTTGTCTTATATTCTGACAATTGTAAGATATTGAGGAAACAAACTGAAAAAATTGCACATTTTTAACGGTTTCCAATATAAACTACCCAAATTTGACGATCATTTCCTTAGTATTTCTATACATTACTTACTTGCACCTTCGATTGTTTTCTCATGATTTAAAAAACACCAAACCTTATTCTGTTTCACATACATTTTGACCGAATCGGCATCCTCTTTGTTCAAATAGGCAATCCGTATTACATCAGGTGTGGCAGCATATCTGCAATGTTTCGTACTTTATGCAAGATTAGTTACTTCGTTTTCAATTACTCTATTTTGTAACGATCTTTCTCTTTATTAAATGTATACTACGTATAATACTAAAATTCTTATAATTTGAATATTAATGTAATATTTGCAAATATACTGTGTGACAATAATAATAATAATAATAATAATAATAATAATAAACACTCCTGTTGAAAGTGGTATTATGATATGGAGAAAACTAAGCAGAGGTGTTCTATGGTCAACGAAACATCTTAACAACTGAAACTTTTAGTTATTTTCACGCTTGGAGTCTTTCGAAATGTATCACTTATATTTCGGAAACTACTAATTTTGGACCGTCGGATAATTACAATCTAAAATAGGATAAGTTCATATTTAGGAAAAGTATATTTAAATGCTGTCTACCAAAAGACAGCCAACACGGAATGAAATTAATTTTTAGCTACTTCAAATTATCAGAAGAACTAGTTACTGTCATTGTATTAATTCGTTGAAAAAAATAAGCAGCAGTCCTAAGTCATTCTGTAAAATTTGAAAAATAAATACCTAACTAAGTGCGCGGGATTTAGGAATTCAATGAGAAAACACACGTTATACTTAAAACTATGCATTATATCGCAACAGACGCGCCTAATGTTTAGGAGGCAGCCAAAATACCGCAGATCTTCCTAACGTTCCACGTTTAAGTTGCGAGCATCTCCCCTTGGAAAGCGTTCAATATATACTATTATTTTCTCTTTCCACTGGTCTCGGGGTCTAAGCTGCGAAAGCCAAAGCAGACATGAAGCTATACCTCAATAATCTAGGTTTAGGACTTCATCAAAATGCAAATACAAGCCAAATGTAGACTCAATTTGCCCTCTCGTTCTTCCTCCCGTTTCCACATTCCATCCTTTTCTACCAAACCCCAATTCCAGCGCCCAACGGCCAGAATGACGCTGGCAATTCTCCCATATCCCTGCACGTCCCATTCCATCCAGGCTGGTACACATGATAGCCCGCGAAGGAGGCAGTTCCCTCACCTGACAATTTGCTTTTATTTGCAACGTGCTAATGTTGAAATTGCAGAACAGTCGTTGACATTTTCTTCTTGTGCTCAGAAAAGCGAAATAAACTCGGTTATCCCTTGTTACATCCCTATGTTTGATTTCACTAGAATCAACATACATGTACTACAAAATATTTCATATTATGTTACATTTCGAAAATATTTGAACTCGCAGGGTTATATAAAATATCCTGTATAATATCTATTATGAAAATCTCAAAAATACAAAGTGCATCAATGGGAACAATAAATATATCTTTAAATTGCAATTTCAATAACCAGGCCTTTATTTCAAAACGAATCCTTTTCCGTGTCTCCTGATGTGTTCAAGATGATTATTTATTTTTTGTCTCAATGTACCAAAAGATACAGAAGTTTATCCAGATATTGATTCCCCTAAATATCTTCATTATAGGTTGTGGTATCTGTAACCTTGCATTTTTAACTAGAAACCAATAATTTCTAAAACACTACACAAACTGTAAATTGCCCTAATGTACTACACAGTTGGCGAACTAAAGACTACAGAAATAAATAAACACTTTAAATTGAGCTTTGGATTAATTGAGGTAATAGGTGATATATAGACAATAAACAGGGTCAGTAATATCATACAATTTATGTATATAATAGTGGTATAATTAAATGAGTCCGTGAAGTTTTCAAAAAAATGCTTCTCTTTTATAATTCACCACTCTCAAATTTTGGCATCCTCACTAAAATGTTACCATTATTATACATATCAGCGTTACGGTTGCTTCCGAGAAGCCAAGATTTGACTGCAGCCGCTTGGCTGCCATATATAACAACTGAAGGTCAGGTAGGTTGTTTTCATTAGAATCTGACATCTAGAACGCAATGGTTCCCATTAATAAAAAGCGCCTAGTGCATTCCGGTGGGCAGGACTGAACCAATTTGCATATACCAGGCATGTCGAAAGGTATATCTTACGAAACACTGACGTCACAACGCCGTTTCCCCCGAATCCAATCAAGGAGGAGAAGCATGGTGAGTGACACATACTATCAAAAATACGTAAGTAGTAATGTGTGTTTCTGTGAACAACATAACTAAAAATGTTCAGTCCGTTAAATTTCAAACCTAGTATTTAATTCCACCTTCCTGAAAGAATGGAGCACGAAGATTTCCGAGAAAATACCGCAATCAAATGACCGTTATATGGAACATGTTTTGGAAATGTTGATTTCTGGAAAATGTTTCTTACGGTTTTGATTAAAATTCCATGTGTTTAAGATATTTTATAACAAACTAAACGCATATCTAAAATTTCCTGGGAGAAGCCTATGAAATCCTCTTCATTCTGGATGACTTTTCGTTAACTGGGAAATCATAAGAGATAGGCAAAATGTTAGTACATAAAATATGTAGATATCGTTAAAACACACACACACACAAAGTTTATGTCCAATATAGTTTTTTATGGACTTAACCCTTTTCGAGAATTCCTTGTTACTTGTTTAACATTTCTAACACAGTTTTAATTTAAATGTTTTTTTTTTTCACTCAAGCCGTGTGTAGGGCAGTCTGACTCCACCTATCCAACTCCTTTCCTACACACGGCTTGTGTGAAAAGAATTAAATTAATACTAATTGACGATAATAGTTGGCTACACTATGAAGCCCGGGACTTAAAGGACTTACGACATTGTAAGCCGCCGTTAGGGTGTGTCATTCTAGTGGTATACCGGGAAGCATGGGAATCAGTTGAGAAGTTTAATGTCATGCCGGCATGTTCCCATGATAACGCAGTGGTATGGCAACCGGCTAGGGACTGGGAGATCCTGGTTTCAAATCCAACCAATGTCATTTAATTTTTTAATCTGACTGTACCTATGCATTTATCACATATTTTTCACAAATGAAAAGTTGTCATTCGGTTTTATCCCTTATTTCTATCAAAGCAGCAACACCTAATTCAGATGAAAAAGGCATTGCGTTTACAAACAGTTCATTATGCCGCATAGCGGAATGCGGCAATGCTTTACACGGAGTTGAATGAGTTATTGCGCCTTCCCCTATGATCCTTCAATTTGGCCATGCCTGGTGTGTACTATAGTGCAGCGAACCTCAACCGTCGGTCCCCAATATTACCAGCTGCTATTAGCAATTATTTTTGACTAAGTATTATAGTTTATACGATGCATAGGCCTTGAACCTTTAAGTTGGATTCTAGACTGGCAAGGTAGAAATTATTTTACATGCCCCGTGATACATCAATGAATAATCTAAATCCACTTTCTTTTATGTTAGGATTTTTTGGTTCCTCCTTTATTTTAGTAAAACATCAACGTGTCTAAACCTTACTACTTTCATCTGGAAGAACATCATATTTGTGTAATATTTTAGGAAATACTTTCATACTATATTTTATTCTGCCGAATTAGATAGTAATAAGGTGGTTTATATTATAACGAGAGCAAAGATGACGATTTCTGCAACGACTTTTTCACAATTAATTAGATGTTGATTAAAAGCACTTACACACAGCAGAGTTTCTCTTGATGTAGCCTTTGCCATGAAACACGGAGTAATGTTGAAGGAGCAAGAATAAGGAATTGAATCTTTTCCCCCGTCGATGTTCTCCGTCGGTGACATTGAGGTCTTAGGAGACGATGGGTTAATGATTGATGAAACGAACACTTTCCTCCTCACAGAGAATAGATGTGTTACCCCGCACAGGGCATACAAGCGACGATATCAAGGAATCGATTGGTAAGTAACAAACAAGAGGTATGAAAAGCCGATCCCGGTGGCCGCGCTCGCTAAATTTTCTCGCTTTGGCGCTTCGTGGTGCACAGGATCGTGGGTTCGAGTCCCGCCTTGGGCATGGGTGCTTCTGTGTTTGTAAATGTGTCTATGTATGTATATGTAAAAGGAAAACGTTAAAAATAATAAGGTCTACTGAGGAAATATAGGAAACTGGAAAAAAAAATGAGAAAAAAGGAATACAGCCTCCGGAACTGCATTAAAAAAAAAAAAAAAAAAAAAAAACAGTCCGCACACACCAAGACTTAGTAGGAGAGTTATCGTTAACTGAACGAAATATGATTTAAGTCCTCGGATTGCAACAGTCTGTGGAGGTACAATATTAAACATGTATATTTAAAGAAGCCATAACATGAAAACTGTCATTAATGATGTACCTACTGCCAAAAATACACTGGCTAGTGAAAACTTAGACGTTTTATATATTTACTTACTTTTTTATTTACTATATACAACAAATTGAGTTTTGTTTAGCTGAGGCACTGATTTAACCAGGACAGAGACAACAGAAGCAGGATTGTTAGAATGGTCAAGCATATCAAAATGTTTTGTTTTTTTTAACCACGGCAGTAATTGACAGGATCTAAACTACGCCGCCAGTGTGGCGCAATTTCGTCCTGTAGAAGTTCTTTTACGTACCATTAAATCCACTGACATGGTGCTGACGCTTTTAAGGACACTCAAAAACCACTTATCTGGGTCGGGTTTGAACCCACGAGCTTGGGATCAGAAGACCAGCGCCTAACCAACTGAGCCAGCTAGATCAACTAGAATGATCAACACACTGCCTTTTGTACTTCTTAGATTTTTTTCAAGCAGTTTACAAAAAATTGGACCACCGCAATTTGGGCGATGTTATATTTTATGTCTGGGCTATCGTTATCTGGGTTTGGAGATGCTTAGCTAACCAGGTCCATGACTCACACAAATAACACAGTTGCTCAGTTCTACATGCTGGGAAATCCGAAAGTTATTCTGATGATTTATTACTTTTAAAGCACTCTCCTCTCTTCAATTTCGCAAGCCTACAAATGAAAATAGAAAAAGTTGTCTCTTTGCTTATGATAATTGAGGATAGTCTTCTTCGACTTCTCAAGAATACAGCTCCCCGAATTTCATTCTCTTCGCAATGGTAAGACTGCAAAAGTAAACCTTTCTAACAATAAATTACTCTAAGAAAGCAAACATTGATTCTTAGTTAAATGTTTTGCGTATGTTGGAATTCTGTTAAAATTAGGTAATGGGACAAATTTGAAAATATATAAAAGCAAATCCTTCCAAAATTCATTGCTAATCAACGTTGTAAGCACTTTCTATATAAACTATTTTTGCAAGTAAGTTATTCCTTTCAAACGGAAAGATTTCTCCTAAAAAACAGATTTTTGAAGCTCAATTGTTAATAATTTACGGGTTGAGATTGCTTGTGATTATTCTTTGATTAGCAAAACCTCAGAAGTGACCGACGGGCTCCAAATAAATAACTAAGATATCTACAAAGTACAAAAAATTCATTGTTTCAGATTCTGCAGGTGAGCTAGCTGACCAATCAGTCGACTCCTACTTCCGAATTGGACTCCAAGGTAATAAGGGAAAGGAGAAATAGTGATACACCTATCCCATCCATTTTGGGAATTACGCAGCAAGTGCATTAAAATTCAAGTCCACTTTTGCGGCTGAAAAATGTTCCGAAAAGAATTGCACTAATGCTTAACATTAATACGTGGTTTAGCATATTTTGTTTTCTAAACTCCTTCAAAGCACCCAATTTATATTGCTATGTACACAACTCGAGTCACCTTGAATGCATTATTGTCTTCCATTGTATACGCATAATTTAAGTTGAGACTGTACAATAGGTATTTCATTGCATTCTTCCACAGTCATTGAGAATTTTCGTTGTTATTTACGTTGGTATACGTACAATTGCAAAGTGCTCTATAAAATGTGTATTAAATTATGAGGCGTGCGAAACCAACATAAAAATTCATTTAATTCGCCCTAAAATTAGCACCACGACGTCTTCTAAGTAAAATACGACCAATAGCATTTGCTTTCCCCATGATATCAGGCAATTGTTCTTCAGGAAATTTCTTTCTAGAATGGTTAGTTATGAACATACTGTACAGCCTCAACTTAAATGGTCCACCCTGCATTACAAGATAATGCATTAGGAGTGCCGACTATGTACTAGATATAAAATTAATTCAAGCTGCTAGGACTAGATCGGTTTGGGCTGCTCTAAGTCATTAAAGAGAAGTTAAAATACATATTCTTTATAAACATTGGAATATACCTACACGCCATATGCGCGAAAGAGTCAAATTTACAGATGTTATTCTAAGAAATATGTATGGTGGTTATACTGCATTAAAATTGTAAACACATTGCCAAATATTATTATATTTAGGTACAAGTTTACTAAAATAAACCACAAAGGTGCATAGAATTGGAAGATGTAGATAAAATAAATTTCGCAACTCTGAATTGAAACCGGTTGGTGTTCAATGAATTGAAGAATATAGGCCTCTGGAGTAGCTTTCCGATTACTAAAAAAATGTAATGTATCTTTTAAACCATCTATCCCTTTATGTTTTCTAAAATTTTTATGTTAGTTCATAATTTTCTAGGTATTAAACCACTCGTTACCAGTATGAAATAATTAATGTATAATTACTACTTTCTAGAGGCACTTACATGTGGTTATGTATAGAACTCTTCCTTAATGTCACAAACGTTGGATACCATGTAACTTAATTCTATGGTGAGATGTAATATTTTCAAGCAAAGATTCTACGCTTCGGCATTTTAATGGAATGTCCAATCTTATGTAGTATCTTTTGCATCGAAGTAGTCCAAGAGCTGAAAGATCTCTAGCCTTTTATCCTTCTCAGCCTTCTCACTAGTAATGAAATGTTGCTCTAATGTTGCATTATGGATTACAGCGTTCTGAATCAGTTCCTCTCTCCGTTCCCCGAAGTTGCAAACAAACTGCAGCCCTCAAACTCTGAACTACACGCTCAACAGCGTGGCTAGTGGTTTACACAAGTCCTGTGTACTCATGTTCTGCTCGTACTCATGCCTGCCCTGGAAAATGTGAGAACAGATCAGAGCCCAGCAAAGTTTCATCCTCGGTGATGTTCCCAATAACACTGTTCACACAACAGGCTAGGACAAGAGGAGCACACAGTTAGGTTGAATGAGCAATACCAAACCGTAAACACTGAAAACCACACTGGGAAAATATCATCGTTAGTTGCTGTTACCTGTCACAGAAGGTATTCGCGAACGCAGTAAGTTTCGTAATTGGATTAACATATATTTTGCTCGGAAGCGAGGGCTGATGGAAAGAAGAAAGTGCTTCCCGTGTGTCTTTTTGCGGTGTTGTCAACCAAAGAAAGTTTTTTTCTCTCAGGCCCTCGGCCACTATGTTCAATAGGTTATCTAATTTACCTCGAACTAGCGCAATTATTCAACGAAACACAGCGCACGTACACTTGCGTGATCTCGAGACCTACAGACAGAATTAAGCTTTGCATTGAAGCCACTAATTGTCAGGCCGCATAGCGTACTTCATGTCTCAATGTAGTCGCTGTGCACTGCTTCCAAATTTGCGCGAAACATACCGAAAGAAGGCCAAAAAGGTACACGCATATACCTTTCCTTTGTATTGCAATACATATTTCGGTCCAAGGGAATGCAGCCATGAATAAGAAAAGGTGAATGTAAGTGTACACAGCATCTGCAATGTTCTGCCTTATAGTCTATATCGGCGATCTTCGTAATATTTGGGTAACCTTGTTAATTTTCGTTTCATATACTTCTACATATTCGCTGCATACCAAGGATATTTTCTCGCGTATAGAACCAAAGAAAGGTTATGATAACATCTGACACTATATGAAGCAAAGGCTGTTAATAGAACTCAACATGCTGTTTAACACATCTGTTTCGGAATGTCTTTTCCAGTCCAGAGGTAATCACGAAATTTTAACCAATTTAATTTTTCCTTTCGGAAATTAAAAGTAGATGCTGACTTCAGGAAACAACTTTGTCAAATTTAAATCAGCTGTTCTGACAAGTATAATACTGAAAGAAATTATATTATCATCCTAAATATAACATAAATGGGTTTATCTAAGACAGACGCGAGGAAATCCGCCTCTTTGGAATAAGACTCTACCTCTCCTTTGCTCACTCTTATATTCCCACTTTGTTCACCTTTAGCACTGTGCTATTAGCTGTAGTGAGTATCGGAGGCGAGTATGGATTTATAATCGCCAGTTATGGATATACAAGAATGACACGGGCTAAACTTACCTGTTCCTACCATAGACAAATACCCTAACTGGAAACAGTTTGCAGGACGCATAATATCCACATTGTTCTACATAGAGATGTGAACAGCTATTTACAACAGTAAACCAGAGATATATATATAATGGGCAATCTAATTTAAATGATAACTATCTGCTCTCTATATTCTGCCTTGCTGGAATTACTATACAACCAAACATACAGCACTTAATTGAAAATAGGTGTCAGCATTCTATTATGCATTGGAATAAACAACACTGAGAATAAGTATATTCAAAAACTTTTGCAACTCATGTAATACATGTGTGCAGGACTCGCAAAATAAGCTCCTTATTGCAAAATAAGCTCTTAATTGTTGTTAGTATTTATGTGTAGGATTTTGTAGGCACTGTATACCTTCGTGTGTTTCCAGATTATATATGTACATACCTAGGTACGAGTATTTTATATACTTAAATATTTGTTAGTGCTGTAATTCAATTGCAGTCAGCACAACTGAGAATTAACGTGTTTTTATGTCGCGTGCGTTTTTAGTTGAGTAATTATGATTTTGAGTGATTTTAAAGGGTATAATACTAATGTGCACAATCTTGAATTCACAACTGTTATAATTTCTTCTTTTTCTCTTTCACTTGTTAGACCTTTTTAGCCTGTGTCATATCCAAAATATGTTATATACTTTAAAATTTGTTTTGCAGTATTAATGTATGAATTTATACATACATACTGTTTTCAGTATCAAATTATGCCGCTGTAGTTAATTTAAGGCAGTGGACATTACATTATGCCACTGGCGACTTCGTAGCCAAGGCTGTGTTGAGAATTGCGTTTGGTACCGAGCGAATACCCTCTGCTATGTGGAGCGGGTAGAGGTGTTCCACTAACCTACTTTCCAAGTTCCTTAGGCCTTACCCAAATTGCAAATATGTCATTTTTGTGGAGCTTTGGTGCTAACAGCCATAATCGGCTTGAGGGCGAATGCCATGTTACTAAAAACGTTTGTTTATATCTGACAGATATATAATAATGTTGCGAGTTGTTTGTGGTACAGTTTGCTCGATTTGCTTTAACAGTTTTTTTTAATTATCGTTAATTAAATATTTTGTGTTCACCCAAACATTAATTTCACTGCAGAACATTTTCAGGCTGTGATTCTTTTCGACATAGTCTCCGTTAACGCCTAAGGAATGTGAAGATCGGCTTAGAAGCGCATTTGGTGAAGAAGCACCATTTAGCACAACATATTAGGATTGATCTTCGAAATTAAAGGAGAACGACTTCATTTCTTAGCGCTGAATTTGGTGAAAGACGCCCAAGAACCGCTGTTTCTGAAGAAAATATTGCAGCTGCCCAGGCAATGATTGGAGAAAGTCTAAGGATCTTATTCGAATATATTCGGGCAATGTAGGTGATTGTTAGGCATATAATCCAAAATAATATTACATCTACAGATGTTAGCAAACTTTGCTAACCCACTTTAACCGAGTCCCTATAAAAATAACAATCCATTGATTAGTGCAGAAAAGTTTGGTACTTAAAATATTTCTTTGGAATATCGTTAATGAAGATCAATCTTGTATTTATTGTATGTTCAGAAAGGAAAGGGCAAACGGGCTCATTGGGTCTTTTAAATGGAACCTAAGCCGACAAAATTTCGAATAATTCGCAGTGCTGTTAAGAAGACGTTTTCTAGTTTCTTTCATAAAATAGACCATATTGCTACTAAAGCAATAGAAAATAGACCTACCCTTAATGCCGATTAGTATACAAATATATGTTTACCGAACATTTTTGAAAAAAAATTCACGAAAAACACCTAAAATGAAAAGTAGCTTTACATACTGGCAACACATCGTCGCGTACAGCATAACTAACAATTGGATACCCAGATGCCTTAAAGATCAACATTATAAATCCTCCACCACAGAATCCATATCTAGCACCATGTCTTCAAGTGAAGCAATGGAATAATACAAAAGCTTGGTTTCTAAAGTTCCTCACGAAGAGTGTATCTTTGCTTAAAGGACTAATATCACAGAATACAAAATGTATTGATATTATGGTGGAATATTTTGAAGAAATATCATTTACAATTTTCAAAATAGTTCTTGTTTCGTTTTCTAAAGGTATTCATTTTCAGCCTCGTAACATTGATGTGTTCCATGTACTCTGGCGTCTTGTTTTAACTACTAATATATGTGATGGAGACACTAGTTATATTTAAACTGCAAAACAATTTCCTGCAAGAAATTCTAATTCAGATTTGTGAAAGTGTATATTCTAATTTCATTTTACATTTATACACTATTAATATTATACCTACGTATAGTTTTAGATTCGATTGCGTCACTTCGAAATTTAAGATCGACACACCACAGGATACTAAAAACACTTTCCTTTTCAGCTGGTTTATAAGATGCACATCTGAAGAGACTTATAACTGGTGATATTATGAAAATATTTTCTTAACTTTAAGTTTAGTTTGCCAGGAAAATATTTAGAGTAAATATTTTAAATGCTGTTTGGTCACTATCCAAAAGTATCACGAAACAGATAATTAGTTATAATTTGAAAGCTAAAAAGCGGAAATAAATGAAGGCCTATTCCTTGTTCTAAAGTTAGAAGAAAGTCTTTACTTTTATAGTTCAGAAGCCTCCACAAAAAATCAGATGAACTCCCTTTAGAGGTATGTGATCGGACCCCAGCACACATTGTTTAATAGTGTTGTGAAATGACGGCTTTCATTGTTTACCAGCAGTGAAGTTTCAATCAATCTACTCATCGAATGAGACACAGTAACTTTAGCGTGCTTCAATGTTGCCTCAAAGTATATATAAATTACATGTCTCCGTTATGACAGTTTTGCGTCAAAACGTTCGGTTCTTGTATGAGTTTTTTCTAATTCATGATAATATGTTTTGAGTTATATTTTTTTCTATATTGCACTGCATAACCAAGTTACCCTTATGTTACATCTTGTGGGTATGAATAAATCATAAAAATATTATTAAACAGAGTATTATTACTATTATTATTATCATCAACACAATCATTATATTCTTTATTGCTTTAATGAAAATGAAGAAGACCAACTTAAACAGCTATTTTACCCAAGCCTGTATACAGTATTATTCAACTCAAAATAATTTCCATTCAATAGCTCAACAAATAACACTTAAAATTCATAAGAAATGGTGCAATATATTTGCCGTCGATATGTTTAACAAAGTACCTCTAGAGGCCCGCCTTATTAGTTTAGTAAGGCTTGCGACTGTTTTATGCACGTATTTTGGAATTAATTATGCTAATTATAATTTTCAGAGACTTTTACTAATTCTTTATGTATTGTGCTATAGTTTCTTGTATGGGTTATCTACAAAAATGTATAGTTTTTAATGAGTAACTCCTATTATATTTGTATATGCATGACAAGCTCAATAATATTAATAATAATAATAATAACATGAAATTATGTTCATGGCAAAATATTGTGTTATTAAGATACTTTCAGTAAACAAAACCCTCATTATTCCATAAAGGAGAAATATTAAGTCACAAAATAACAACTGCCATAAACACATAATTCTTCACACCTTATGTGAAGGCCAATCAGAATTCTGAGATCAAGAAAATGAGAACTGTACGTTGACTTCGCGTGCTGTCTCGTTTGCCATAGTTTCCTACTTATTTTTATTTTTAACAGTGTTTAACGCCCGCTTTTACTATCATTGCATTGCAAGCGATGAGACACGGATGATACAGGAATGAATCTAGAGGACCGGTGGAATATGATTGCGGGGGAAACCGGAGAACCCGGAGGAAACCCACTTCTGCGCTGCTTTATCCACCCCAAATCCCACATGCGGTCGCTTGGGATCAAACCCGGTCCACTTTGGTCAGAGTCATGGCGAATTTTCTAATTTCTTTGCTTTAGAGAATAAGATCCTAGAGCAGTTAAATGTGGAGACCATGGAAAAATCGAAGTTTTTTTATGAAGATAACTGGAAATTTACCATCTCACATATTATGCAAAAACAGTAAGTTGATATATAAAGGGATATATTTTAATAGAGGTTGCAGCTTTCCAAACGGCAACAGAAAAAGGACGCGTGCTGTAAAACCATATTGAGGATTTTTCAGTGGCGCATGCATCTCATATATAGTATATTCCGTAGATACAGATTTAAACACATCTTCGTTTAAATGTTGACATTTTACGTTTCTATTTTTAAATATATCAGAAAGAAAACCGTGAACGTTTTAAAAGAATCGGAATACAGACTTGAATTCAGGGGGCTGTACTTTAAAACTACACTCCACCATTTCTTTTCCCGAACCAGGAGAAAAGATGAGTTCGTAGCTCATCAATGGTAGATACAATTGCAAAGATGTGTTATTTTGCATCTCTTTGGCAATCACGGGTTTAATGAAGTTTGCTTTCGTTTGTTTTTGGGCTGAAGTTAGAAATACCTTTAATCTGAGATTTATTTTATTGCCCTCATCTCTTTAATAACAAATATATGTGTATGACAGTTGCTTTGAAAGAGATATATGTTTTTAAATAGGTACTTCATTTTAAAACTGAGGAGTGCAGATTTACAGAGGAAGATATTACTTTATACAGTGGGGGCATTACTGTAAACGACGTTATTAAAGGGAGGAAAAGGCATCCATAAAGTAATCACGTTACAAAGAGTTACAAGCTCGTATTTGGCACAGGAAAATCAATTACAAACAATGTAAGTGACGGTCTTTCTCTTAAACTCAACTAATAATTATATGTGAACCACAGGTTCCTTTGAACACACGTACAAATAACTTCCTTGATGTTCATTGGCCACATATATTCATCTTTTGAAGTAAAGGGATGTGTTCTTATTATCAAAAAAATTCGTTCTTCAAAAGAATGTCCCTACAAAATGACAATAAATTAACTGGCAATGATTCGTTTGTGGCCGAGTGTCCTGTCACATACACAAAAACTTGTTTCTCATATCCCTAGTATAGGAAAAATGAAATGAACACCGTCTCTTGTTTTCCTTCCAGTAGATATGAAAATTCTGTTTTACCTCTATTAAGTTAAGTTTAAGAAAATGTGTGACTGCTGAAAATAACCAGTACTATATATTAAGGCAATTCAGCAGGGTCATTCAGGAATATATCATAAAGTGTAATTTATGATGTTTTATGCTAAAATGCTAATAAAAGAATTGTGTTGTATTGTCATAAATAATATAATTCTGCATCAATACACTGAAAACACAGGTTGGCAGCGGTAATGGTGCAGATATTTGCCTTGGTAGTTGAGAAGAGTGTAATAAAAACATCATATCAAAATTGGGTTAATTTTCACATTAATAGTTAGCTATTAAAAGCAGCATGTTTTGATTGGTTAGTACCTAGAGTACGCGTGGAACACTCAACTCATAGCAGATAGTGTTCAAATAAATAGGTGGTTCCTTTGTAGGTTAAGACCTTTACTTGAATGAAGCGCAGCGGTGATATCAATGATTCAGAGACCATCTGTATGGAGAGATACTGAACACGTGAATGATGTACACTGCATTTTAAGGAATATGCTCTTTAATAAGTAATACTCCGAGAAAGAATAGCGCACAGAGGAAAATCCCTCATTCATACTGATCGAAAACTTTACATCCTGCATCTGGAATTAGCCTGCACCTTCCGGCAGACAAATTTGGATGACCTCGTCGGATTTGATCCTCCTTAGCCTCCCTTTCCTGTGACACTAATACAAGGTAGGAAATTATAATTTCAATTTACCGTTTCAAGAAAAGTAAAGATCAATAGTTTTTAAGTGTCCTTAAAATGACACTGTCCATAGATTTACTGGCATTGAAAAAATCTCCAGCGAGACAAAACACCGGCGCACGTGCTTGCTGATAATCTTGGCAAATGACAAAGTAGACAACAGAAAATATAATTACTTAAATTGATAATTAAACAAACCAAGGTTGAATAGTCATTCATAAGATAATACCCTCCAACAACAGCAACAACCTTAGACAAAGAATACTCATTAGCATTTTCCCAGACCATACTAGATAAATCGGCTGTATATATCTTAGCAAAAGAGCTCACGTCTCATCATCTCCTGGAAGATCCCGACCAAATAAACATCAAAAACATATATTGATTCATTAAAAATGTTTCTGAAGGAACATCTAATGTCATATGAAGGTATACCATCATACAGGATCCTCAAGATACCTAAGCCACCAAAACACAAAATAGCACACGAAGAACGTCAATCACCATAAGAAATTGCCTCTGACGAGAAACACACTGTCATAGCAGCCGAGGAAGGAAACGCTACTGTAGTCATTAACTCCAAAGATTATGAGGAGAATATGCACGCGCTGTTGAAGAGCATATATCAAAATGAAGAAACCCATTACCGCAGTGGAAAAAATATCAGTTGATATCTAAAAGTTTTGCATACCGTTAGAACTTCACAAGAAACTGATACCTCACCACTCATGCACTCCGGCTAAATATTGTTTGCTAAAATCCCCAAAATGGAGGGTACCAACCAGACCGACTGTTAATGTATTTATCTTTCCAGCTCATGTTCTAGCAAAATATCTAGTCAAAGACCTCCTAGAGGTAACAGGAAAAGGCGTGATTCCAGTCACCAGGTAGAAATTATTGTGCATTTTCACTCAAACTGTATAATATGTAGTATGGTCAGTTATGATATACAGTCCCCTTCACGAAGATACCAACCATTAAGCACAACATAGGCGTTTGCTTTATTTTGTACTTTAGTGGTATTCTCGCTCTTTAATGTGCTATTCATTTTATGTGGGGGAAATCAGGTTCCGTTAGATGGAAACAAAGAAGGAAAGAAAGAAAGTGCAAAAAGAAACATTAATCCGAGATGGTCTGCGTCTGGTAGTTGTAATTTTAAATGTTTCTAGAGACTCTTGTAACATTAGTAACCGTTTTTATAGAGCAGCACCTGATTGTAGTTCTCAGTATTGTATTTTTTAATTAGTAACAAAATTGTATCTCTGCCCATTTTTATTCTGAAGTTATCTTTCACAGATAACGTATTAACTGATGTCATTCGCCTAAGGATATCTTTGAAAAATATGAGGAATATTAATTTATATAGTTTCATTTCGTATAATGCTGACATTCTTGTCCAATTCTTTGGGAAGTTTTAAAGCCCTTTCCCATTTTGAACAATATAGGTGTGTTATTGTAAATCAAGCTGTAACAATCACTGTATCATATAATTTTATTAATTGCAACTTCGTCGGTAGTTTCCAAAACTATATCTATATGAATACAGTTCTTCAGTAAATATGGGTTAATAATTTTGAAAGATTTAGTTCGCTACTAATTCATTTTCCTACACTTTAAACAAGTTTCACTGGCTCATTTTTCGTAATGGCGGCCCCGTTTATAGTTCAAAACAATAATTTTGAAATGTCAAACAGAGAAAAGATTCACGCATTAAAATTATAAACCTAATTTTTCTCAAATACTTATTGCCGCTTTTGGTAATAACTTATATAATTTCGCTTACAAACCTTTTGAGAATTCTTAATATATGATACACAGGAAACTCAAGATAATATTTTAAAAGCATAAATTTCACTTTACCTAGTATTGATATCATTTTGTTTTCGTAACTTTTGCTTACTAGAACTTAACATACGTGTTTTCATACAGGAAATGTCTTTAAAAATTTCACATTAAGAACTATAACTATAGTAATAGTATAATCAATGATATCTCAGCTATGGAACAATGGTGATTTATAGACTGGAAGGTACATTAGTGGAGTTATTTTTAGAAAGGGTGCTATATTGTATACGTAACAAAATGTTTAGTTAAATAATTTCCTCTTAAATGATTTAATTAGGAGGAACAAGTAATATATTGCTATTGTTGATGTAAAACCCGGTTTTATGGAAAACATTCGAAATTAAAATAACAATTTTTGTCTAATGTTTACATGCTTACCGCTAAAGTGGGTGAATAAATAATGCTTTCTATGCTTGTAAAAACTGTAACTTTCTTACTAATTTGAAAGCCATAATCATGATTGAACTGATAAGAGGGAATTTTATGGAACTCGTTAATGAAATGTGTTTTTAAAGTGTTCTCTTGGATATTCTTGTATAAAAGCTGAAACACAAGAACTCTTCTTTATAAATGAGCTTTCAACTTTAAACACAGTATGTTCTGTTCAAAATTTTGATTTAATAGAATAAAAAATAGATATCCCTTGTATTTATTTATTGTTAGTTTGTTAAATATAACCCAAAGCTTCTGTTAAAGGACTCCGAGCTAGTGAGGTACTGAGGTGAAATTTACATATTTAAGCATTAAGCGCATGATTTGTCATTTAAGAACTCATATAAAAACATCCATTAAGCAATATTCATAGTAGGACATATCAGCAGCTAATGATTTTCAATCATATAAATTAGTATGGCGAATAACCTTTTACATCATTATCTGAGGTTATATTTATAGTCAGCTTGCTAATACTATACATTTGATTCACACATTTAATCATTCCTAAGATATTTGAGCGTAAGGCAGGCTCTATAGTAATTAGTAATAGTAATAATAATAATAATAATAATATACTTAATAACTTAACTAATAATAATTAACTTAAAAATCCTTAAATATAACAATTGGCTGGAAAACAATATATAGCTAAATATATCTGTTATATTATTCATAACTGGAAACTGCTTACATATATAAATCTGCTGGAAAACAATTTTGCTTCCTAGAAAGAGAGAAACGATGGGTAATGCTCCTGAATTACATGCCCTGTAATTGAAGTAGACGTTCTATCTACTACACTAACGAAAGGGGTTAATCTCATCAGGAAAGTTCCGTATTGGCAACATGGCAAGCCTTCCTAACCGACTCTGTCATTTGTGTGTGAAATCCTAATGAGCTTAAAGAATTAGCGTAGTTACTCAGTGACATTTCCATTAAAGTGTAGTTATCTTATTTGCTCTAGTACATTCTCCCTTTCAGGACGAGTAAGAGCTACCCTTATGATGGAAACAGTTCTCCTCCTTTTTGGTATTAAAACATTGTGGTATAATGAGTTTTATTCGCATCAAGAGCAGAATATTACGTCTCTAATATCTATTCGAAAGATTCCCTGATATTTTAAACCAGGTGAGTCAACCGAGCTTCTCAACGCCACGGTTAGCTGAAGTCATTAAAGTGGAGACTCATGAACGGCAGGTTTGTGGTTCAAATCCAGAGGATCGTCCTCCCTGACCGAAGTTTTTCCAGGTTTCCCTCAGTTGTCATAACTGATAAATGACGGATCGGTACACTAATCTTTGGCTTGGAGCGATGTTATCGCAAATTTGCTTTCCCAATTATAATTTCCGTTCTATTTTACCAGTATACTTCGCATGTATTAAAAGAATTTCACCTTCGCCTTTTAAAGATATGCATTCCAGAAAATGGTGAATACTCCTCAGCTTGCCACTTACATTACAGCTAATACGTCACCGGAAACAACAGTTGAGCTGGAAGTCGATGATCGAATGTGAGGGTAGTGTGTCTGTCTCACAGTTAAGAGGGCGCTAGTTCGACTCTCGTTTAGGGTGAGTTATCCGGATAAGATTTTGTTTTTAAAAGGTTTTCTCTTGAGGAAACGAATATCGAGTTATATTAAGTTACTTGGAAACAGAGATTATTTGAGCACCATTTCACATATTATTTAATTTTTATATGTAAAGATGCCCTCGGATTATGGTTTTCCTTAACACTGAAAGCTGTAAGGTGTTTTGCATTATTTCCGATCTTTACCATGGTACATTGAATATCCCGGTCCTTTTAATAAGTGACAAAAGGTAATTAAATACATTTTCCTTAAGAAGACCATCTTCTTGGTTCAATAACCTCAGAATTTCATACATTATAAGAAAGCTACTTTTGTCCTCTTCGTTACTTAAACCGGTTTATACAGTTGATTCCTTGGAGATTTCCGTGGTATGCAGGTGTTTCCTTAATCTGCAATTTCATTTCAAATGCCTCAGGAACGCTCGCCCCACCTAGAGGTTCCAACGACCCCCAAGGCACGGTTCGTATACCCTGAAAACCAGCTGAGGTACAGAGAAGTAGCGACAATGTCGTCAACAATTTCAACCCTGAAACAGACCAAACATGCTGAAGAATAAACTAAATGATCAATAAAACCATAAGGAGGGTTAAAAATTCGTGGGATGGGGGAAACCAGTCCAACATTCGCCTCATGACCCGGAGAAAATCCTGAAATAAAGCATGAATCAGAGCGGGCGAACCCCAAGGTTTTCTGAATGCGAGTCGAGCGGGCTAAGGTCCTCGCTTTCTTTTTTGGACACAAAGACCGCGCGTTTCATAATGTGCTTTATTTCATATCGGCACAATCAGAGTCATTCGGTCACTTTCAACAAAAGTTTGACGATAGTAGGCTCGGCTGTCGATTAGCGACTAGCGAAATCTTTGGTCAATTGTAAAACTGGACAAACTATTCTTTAGTTAGTTTTGTACCACACTTCAGGTTAAGGCATGTGAACTAAATAAGGCCATGTAGACCAATTAACCAAATACGCTTCCTGAAAAAATTGTCTGCATAATTTCGTTAGATGGTAGCATCTTCTTGAGCAAAGTACTATAAGTTATTACCAAACATAGTTTTGAGAAAAATTAAGTTTATAATTTCAAAGAGTGAATTTGTTCTCTGTACAGTTCAAAATTAAACTATAAATATGTCCGAAATTACCAAAGTGAGCCAGTAAACTTGTTTAAAAAGATAAACAAAATAAATAGTAAAAATAAGGGACTGTTACAGTTTAATTTACGATAATACGCTAATATTGTTGAATATGTGAAAGTACTTTAAACCGTTTCAAAGAATTGGATAATAATAATAATAATAATAATAATAATAATAATAATAATAATAATAATAATAATAATAATAACAACAATAACAGTTTATATACGAAATGATTAAAACCTTATAAACCAATCGTCTTCACATTTGCCATAGATATGCTTAGTCAAATAACACCAGTTTTTTGCAAATGTCTGTGAGAGAGCAATTTGTTACAACGTACGAAGTGACAGGAGTGAAGAAAAGAGGAAACTTTGGAAATACCAACCCGGCATTCCACGTAATACATTGAAAAAAAAACTTAAAATTTCGTCGTGCTGTTTCACCTCAAGGATTTCACGAATGCGAGCCACGAACATCTATTTCCCATAGAACAGCTTCCCAGGGTTGCTAGACATTGCACTTTTTGTCATCGTTGACTATTGTTGACAGAAGTCATATAAGGGATTTGAGAGCTTACTATCAAATCTGGCCTGTAAAATAATTATTGGCGATTTTATGTTTATTGCCTTAATTTTCAAAATAGTTAAATACATTTACCAACTAATTATCTCCTTAGATTTCTGTATTCATGATCCTGGAGTACGCTACAACGTGGTATAACACTTTAAGGGTATACAATCAACTATGAGGGTTTATGCTGACTATATGCAAGAGCAACACTTTCGTTTTAGCATTAAGGTTCATTTTATTACCTACCTGATTGTCAGTTACAAATCAATCTTAACAGACCACACAGTACCTGGTTACCCAACTGCCCCGTATTTAAAGTGTGCAGTTTGTTGCGTTAAAAGAGTTGCAGATCTCAACGGGGCTATTACCAGTTCAAACCTGCTAGCGAACTGGGGAGAGCGACCTTCGTTTTACCGCTCGCAATGAGTGCGACGTACTCACAATATCTGCTGATGGCACGACGTATAAAGCGAGAGTCTCTCTCGCCAGTACTCCACTGCCAGGTTTTAACATATCTGCACACATCGAATAAGGTGCAGTTGGGCCACCTGCTATTACTAAATTCAACAGTGTAAAAAGTATATAAAAATTCACTCTGTCATTGTAATACCTACGGTAACCGGCATTCGAAAAATCGGCAAGATCGGCGATAATTTGTTTGTGTAAAATGAAAAAAAAAAAAAAAAAAAAAAAAAAAATTGGCAAATGGATCAACCGTCCTCTCCTACTCACTAGGTGCGAAAACAGAGAAGCAACTTATGCGCGTGGACATGATTTAGCCTAACTAACGAATTGGTAAATACATTCGTTTATGACGCCAAGTATTGTTTGCTAAAGTATGCTATATTGTAGTTATTTTATCATCATCTTTATTATTATTATTATTATCATTATAAGCATCTGCAGCAGTATTAGTAATAGTAGTAGTAGTAATAAGTATTTAATGTGGTTTCATACTGTATAAACAGTTTCCTGATGGCATCCCTTTTATGTTTTTTATTGGAAACAATGAGAGCGAGAGAAAGAGAGAGAGAGAGAGAGAGAGAGAGAGAGAGAAAAGAGCGAGTATGTGAGTGTGTGGCACTATAAGGCCAGGAGTATATACGGTAAAAATAATGATAAATATGATAATGTGTTAAATTTGTCATAAAATTGATGTTCATGAACTACATGGGTATGTGTTGTTTTAGAAAAAGAAAAGAAAAGTAAGATATTATTGTTCATTTTCAGTATCCAGAATGAGATGAGGCTTAAATGAACAATGGTTGGCATCTATATAATATTTTTAATTTTTGTACTTCTATAAGTAAGCTTGCAATTATTAAGCTTTCATATTTAATGTTCTTTTTCATTATCATATTATTATCATCATTTCATTATCATATCTGTTTTCAGAACCCCACTTAATTAGTCACGTGATCACTAAAATAAACTAATTATAAATTGACTTATTTGTAATACCTAGACTTAAAAAAGCCAAGTAGCCTCTTTTAAGAAGATAGACAATTTTAGTGTATCTAATATCTCTTGAGTTATCAACAACCTTAAAATTCACAAAGTGTTAAACATTTGGCCCAGTAGGTGTGAATTAACAGCGCACTAAACCATATTATGATCTTATTTTGCTCACTTGTCTGAGAGATCTTCAATGCATCTATTGAGAGCTCCTGGATACTGAAACTGAAACCAACTGAAGGCATAAATGTTTTATTAAACTGATCTTAAACTCAAATTTACTGTCTGCCTGGCATAGTTAAACTGGAAAAATCAATTTCTAAAAGACTTTGGTCTTTTTGGCATTTTAGCTGTTTCGTTCCATTCCCTAACGTTCACGACCGGAGTGAATTTTGGTACATCCGCTAAGATTCAAATACATGCTATTAGAAATTTACGCTAGAATTGTTCACTGCTTGCACTCTGTCTTTAGTTACTGTAAATCATTTCACGAAAGTGAATGCCTCACAGTCAAGTAAACGTAAATTAGCACCTGAAATATAGCTGTATCGAATGGAACCATAAATTACGCTTCATATCTGCGAGTATTACTTCCTCCTCCCTTCGAAATTTTATTTAATTAATCGCATACGAGAATATATTCCCTTAAAGCACTGTTGCAGTTCAGGCACTGATGTGCACTTAAAATTAAAGAATAAATAATTATACCTACGAAGTACGTTACAGCAATTTTTCTGCTGATGTTATATTTTGGATGAATAATTAATACTACCACACAATGGTGAACGCTTAAACAGGACATTCTCTTTTAAAATTATTATCGTTGCTAAGTTTGTGTCACCTTTTCATAGAACAATGGATTAATAGATTGTTGTGGAGTTCGCTGTCCCTACAACCCACAGAGCGATTTGATTACGCGGTAATCCATACATCCATTGTTTCGGGAGTTATCTCGATTCCTGTTGACTACACAAATCTAACATGGTTTTTCGTGGTTTCACCTGGTCGGTGGTTGAATGTTGGAATGATTTCTCAAACTACATGACTTATTTTAACACATTTTATCTCCTTCCGTTTCTTTCTCGTTTTCCAGGCGTGCCTTTATGTTTCGACCTGTGAGGCTTCCGAGCAGACTCTACAGAAGCTTGCTCCAGGAAGGTGTGTTCTCCGTGGACATATGAGGGTTTCCTATTCAGACGGACTTCTCATCGCCCTCCCAGAGCAGCTTCAGTAATGCAACAGAAATTTGAGCCAGTAACTGTTAGGGACTTCTTCGCAACCTGTGGCCTATTTTCCTGTCCTGTAGCCTTCTGGGGTTCCTTTACATTACCCTCACTTACCCCTGAGGGGTGCCTGTTGCAACAATCCTCACTAGATGCAACACATGAAATATCACTCCCTGTTGTATATCCTGTATCCTATTCAACATACCTTAATGCCCACTTAGAAAGGAAGCAATGAGATATCCTAATATTTATTTTGCCAAAGACAGAAAAATAATATGACCCAAAGTTTTGAAATATATAAACTCAGTTTTTTTTAAATAATTATATATAAACAGAAATTATCGAAATGCTTGACAAGTTTTGTTGTTTACATCCGAGAATCTGCAGAATGAATATTTGAAAAGTTATAGTAAATCTTCATTACTATTGTTCAATGTAAACCGGTTATCACGAGAAATAGTATTATGTCATTCGTGTTGAAAGCATGAGAAAGACATATACATATTCAAATCCATATCTTGCGTTTCATAAAAGCAACATTTTATTATTCTGTTTTCAAATCGTCAAATATACGCAACTAAGCAAAATAATGCAGGTAGAGCTGCAGGTTAGCTTTGTAAATAAATAAAGAAACGAATAGGGTTGGAAAGGAGAGTCTGACTGAAAAATACGGGATTTGAACCGCGGTTTACGTCTGCTTGCTGGCACCACCAAACTACCATGCAACATACCGACACCACATTAAATTCCCCAACTAACTCTCATTTTTTTCCGTTGAACCACAAGGGGATCTTAAATTACTCTATATGACAGACACCAAAGGCGAATTACAATCCGTAAGTAATTTAAGTCACGGGCTTCACAGTTTAACAAACTATCAGCTACCTTCAACCAATGGTCTTTCGGGTAAGTGCTGTACATTGGAACGTTTCAGCTCAATTTGTGGAGGAATTTTTTTTTGATAATATGTATATTTTGATTCCAAGAATTTCAAACCTTCCATAACCGAGGTCAGAAGCTGAGAATAGCCAAGAAACCACATCATGATGAATCTTTCTAGATTCCTTTTGAGACATTTCTGTGTAACCCATTAGCAGATGGACTTTAACGTATTGATTTTTAAACTGTCTGCAGCCTCTGTCAATTAATAATATCTAATCGGTGCCGGTGGCGCACGGAAATGAATAGAT
Organism: Hymenopus coronatus; assembly: GCA_030762935.1. NCBI lineage: Eukaryota > Metazoa > Arthropoda > Insecta > Mantodea > Hymenopodidae > Hymenopus > Hymenopus coronatus. The sequence goes on along the minus strand of CM060900.1, from coordinate 327,917,664 downwards.
TAGAATTGTAGCTGCAGAGAAATTACTTTTAGAAACATGGGCGATGATTTGAAGAACACTTTATTCTGAGAGTTGGATAGACAGAAAAACTACCGCTTGGTTCCCTAGTATTATTTCTAAATAGCAGCATGTGAAAGTTTAAATCTATTCCGAAGAATGCGTCTTATTTCTAAACCGATAGATGGTATTTAATGTCAGTTTAAAGCTCTGGATTATACACTAAAATGGGCTAAGGGATATGTCCAACATGAAGCTTTAACGTTACAGTCTAAAACTTCCAATGGAGTGCATTCATTTGCCTTTTCTGTCAGTTTTTTAAATAAACTTACATAACTTGTTCTTTAATCCACATCATGCTAATCAAAATAAACATTAACATAAATTGTCTTATTACTTAGCTCAGTATAAGTAAAAGGTAAATAGGGGAATGCATTACGTTAAATCGACAGTCAAATCTTTTAAAATTCCCTTCTCTTTCTAGGCCAGAAGTAAAAAAAAAAAAAAAAAAAAAAAAAAAAAAAGAGATACGAAAGGGATGAGGAATTCCCATGTGAGAAAAGTTCAAACATCTTAAATTTCAAACCAATAAGGAATATCTCGGAATGGTTTAGCAATTATGTAAAAGTCATACAGAATAAAGAGAACTTTAGAGGTTACATCCAAGAAATTCAGGATATAGATTTTATTTAAATATCTTTACGATATTTTAATAAAAATCAATAAACCATACTATAGAAAATTGAACATTTTGGAAAATGTACAATATCACATCCCTGAAAACCACTGAACTTACATACTAATTTTGGTATTTAACAGACTGTTCGTTTTTAAGTCGTGTGGTCAAAGGCACATGCACAGGGACCTTTTTCTAAAAAATGTTTTTTCCTATTAAGGGGCTGCAAAACGTGTAATTTCGTGAAGTCTTGGTATAGAATACTTGAGTAGAATACAGTTCCTTCTGTGCCTACTACGCACAATCTGATGCATGGAAATGTGACTATGCTTTTAGTGTATTTAATGTTGACGGACCCTTTTCACCATTTGTGTTCCATGCCAGTGTCGTAGATTTGCAAATCTTCTATTGTTCTGTATTCAAGTCCGGCATATGCATTGACCGATAACAAAGGTCGTGATCAGGGTGAGCAGCGCAAGGAGAAGGACAAGAAGACAATTTAACACAAGTGGAACGATTGGCAACGCCACTTCCTGATTATGTCCGATTGATTGGTCTAGTTACTACCCACTTGTCTACTTGACAAAAACTTGCTTATGAATGCTTTTGTATTCTCGGTATGATTTGTGTATATAAGCTTTTATTTAAATTGCTGTATTTTTAATGAAATTGAATGATTCTAAATAAATATGTATAATGTGAAATTTTAAGCTAATACATGTATATGAAAACACAAATTTGCTTCATTCCTCATTCCTCTGAAAAATATTTTTCAATATTCGTAAAAGTATTGGCAATCTGGCGTTTGCTCCTTTCATCAACAATCTCTGATAATACAATCAAATTAAGATAAGACACATTTTGAATAGCGCATCTAAAATTATCAGGGCCTCTGTTTTGCCTCCACCAGCGCCATTGCGAAACATAGGGCAAGCGCATGTTACTAATCATACCTTACAATAACTGTCCTTTGACAGGCGTGGCAGAGGACAGGTGCCTTTATCTTACCAACATAAACACCTGTTCCTTATTTCGACACGTTTCCGTCCACCGGACGTAGTGATAGGGCAAGTAATGACGTAAGAAAATATTAATTATATAATAAGATAAGAGATACACGTCCAATAACATCGGAGTTATTCCCCTGTGAATTTCTGTTTATATATTCCGCCTCTGTATAAGGAATTCTCCATGACAGACAACATAACCAGTAGTGTGATGTATTAAGCACTACTCTCAACATTTTACTGTTCCATTGCCCTATCCTTAATTGGAAGAAGTGACCCATATATGAACGAGAATGTTCAGGTTGATAATAAAATATATAGCTCCACCCACATCATGCAACATCTCTTTAACTCCTGGCTTAACATTTCACCGCAAAAGAGTTGTGTCAAATCTCGGTAAGAAATATTTTTAGCAAAAGATTTTAATAGCTAACTTTTATAAAACATTCTTATGTGAAAAGACGCACAGATCAGGTTAGATCCGGATAACGACAGCGCAAGCATGGACTGGATTCCTAGCGGTTCCAGGTTGAACGGCTGTGACGTCGCTCGGTCCCAAACCACAAGCTTCGAGCCCGTGGGGGTTCCTTGAAGGGGCCCTTAACTTGAAAGTACCCGAAGGTGGGTCCTGATAGAGCAGTGCAGCGACAACGCCAGGAATAAATCTATAGAGTGCGCAAGTCACCATCCAGCCGCTACGTGCCGAACACCGTCGCCTGGCCCTTCAATCCAAGACAGCTGATAAGGAAGTGGGAAGGACGGACAGGAAATTCGAGGTGTATAAAGAATTCTCCCACTATTTTCCTGGCGACACGAGGAAACCATGGGGCAGGAAAGCTGACCAGGGAGTCGAATACACGACCTCCTGAATGCAAGTCGCAGATATTACCGCGGCGGCACCTCACTCGATAATGCACAATAGCAGGCACTACGTAACACATACTTCTATTTCTATTTTTCTATTACTGCACAGCTATCGTTTTAAATGTTGCAATAAACAAAGTGCTGATTATCTGTTTCTTTTCAAAACACATTAGTAACACCATAAGAAGTACTTCTTGGAATAACTATGTAATAACTAAGTTGTGTATTCTCCTGCCAATTTATTTTCGATGTAGCTACATCGAACGTTACATTATCTTGTCATCGGACCACTTAGGAATCAATCTTAAGCCTCATATGTTCAGGTAATCCTTAGGAGCAGAAAACACAGTTTTCCTCGAATGACAACACAGTAAACGGAGTTAGCCAATCCATTAGATTCCCTCGCTAAATACAAACTCATTGCAGATTGCTCCTTGGAGATATTGGTTCGATAAAGCATGACCTCTTAACTTGGAAAGCCTTTTCCTCGAGAAGTTTCTGGAGTAATCCTACCTCTTTAATGATTGCGGTGTTCCTCCACCATCTTTCACTGTCAAGCAGTGCTTGCTCAGAGCGCTGTTGTGCTTCACAGTCTCCTAGAGAGTTAATACCTAGGTATTATGATAGCCACATTTCATTTTTGTTTTGTATTTTTAGCTACTTTAAGAACATAAAGAACCTTATGTGCCAATATCCTATTGCTTTGCACAGTTCTTCACATTTTACTGACCAAATATCTAACTGTGGAATGGGTATCGAAATATCCGTAATGTCAAAGTAGTTGACATTTATAAGTGACTAAAACAAATTACAAATGACAATGGATAATATATTCGTCGGATTACCTACATTTGAAATATTTATACTGAGAGACGCATTTAAAATAGGTTATACTAATAAGGTAAACGAGCTAAACTGTTGCATCATTTGAAGCAGTATTTTCTCACAAGTATCATTCAATGTGTTTTGCTGGTCCTTGAATGTGAGTATTATGTTCGTATTTAAAGGATACAAGGAGTGACATTTTTACTATAATCGGCAAAAAATCAAAACTTTATTTTTTAATAAAAATAGTACACATGTTTGGACGTCATTGGAGAATCAATATTAGGTTTCCTTCCCTTCTTTCCGGCTCTACAGCTATTTAAAGATCGTGAATTACACCTGTTTCTCTGCAAACTATTTCAGTGTGCAAAGATTCTTTTTTAATGTATTTCTTTTTTAAAACTACGTTTTCACACTCTCAAAATGTCTCATATATCTCAGATTTTGTTGCAATAGAACTAAAAGTTTCCAGAATGTACAAAAGTATCTATTGCAATATTAAAAATCTGATGTGTTCCAATCACATAACTTTGTCTAATCTCGGCAACAAATTATTCTTACAAGGTTATTCTTCTATCTACTTCATCCTAATCAAAATAACATTGACAGGAATGATCTTCCTACTTGTTTCCTTATAAATAAAAGGGAAACAAGGCATTATACTAGGCTAAAGCGATAATCAAATGTTTTAAAAGCTGGTTGCTATGTGATCGAAATTCCTTTATCTGGATGGTGACATATTCCCCTATAAGAAAAGTTTATTTTAAAGGTGAAACCAAAAAAAAAAAAAAAAAAAAGGAATATCTCAGAAATGTTCATCTCTAAAAAACAAAATAAATAAACACAGAATAAAAAACCTAGAAAACCGTTTATGAGAAGTGTTTTAACCACATCTACACTCTTTGTATAGTAAGATTTTGTCCATCTCTTACGGTTAACCGGTTATGTAAAATTCAGCAAAATTCATTCAGAATAAAGAGGTCTTCAGAAGTAATTCCCACAAAATTCAAGATATAAATGTTATTTATCAGCTAAATAGCTATAGTAAACGATATTTTAATCAAAATCGTTAGAGCCATTTTTCAGAAAATCAAAATCGAATATTACTTCATTTAAAGGGTAGATTAGGGTGCGGGGATTTTCTTGAAAATCTTCCTGTTGCATCCTTGAGTGATACTAAGCTTAAACACCAAGTGTCGTATTTAACGGACTTTTCACTTTGAGCTATTCACAGGCACACACTGACCTTCTTCTAAAAAGTGTTTTTTTTTTAAATTCAAAGAGTCTAAAAACATATATTTCTGGTGAAATATGAGTATCAAATTTTGGGGTGTAATAAAATGCATTCTCTATACACTATTTGCATAGTACCCACATGTAGAGAAACTAAAAAGAACAAAATTATTCTGACACTAGAAGTAATTTTTCAGAATGCATATTCCAATGAAAACATTATTACCTTTTGAGATTAACGCTCCTAACTTCTTAAAAATGTATAGTAATTAACTAAACAAAGTTATTAAGATATCCCCGTTTAAAATTTCTGCGTGTGGCTCAAACCTCCAATTTAGAAAATGCCAACCAGTTTCCTAAAGTTTTGAGGTGCGTGGAAAAGTTTGATTATGCAATATATTTGCATAATAAAATTTATGAAATAATTTAAGTCTTGCAAAGCATTTATCCAATTGGAATTAAATTTGATATTCATATTAACCTAACTACAGCGCAATCACAATAAAATCTTAAGTAATATCTATATGGATACTTCGACTTAAAACAATGATAAAAATCATATCAACACTCTTCAGCGAAATCAACCTTTTGTCTTAAACATTATCTCCTATCCCAAAAATGGGTATGTTATTATAATGGCCTGTTTTAAATGTCACATGCTGTATAGTATCTGTCATTAATTGTACTGAAGGTGCATCATCTGTTTTGAGAAGGCATATACTAAAGGCGTCTTACAGCCATCATAAATACCTGTGCCAGGCTTCACAGTTTAACGGATTTGTGATCTCCTTGTAGTTTACCAAGAAAATCTCACGTCAGTTGGGAAATCAAACTCCGTGTGAGTATGCTGCCATAGTACTAACTCAATGGTTCAAATCCTGGCTATGGTATTGAGGTTTTTAAGCTAACTTTACCTTTCCAACTCCTGTCCTACGCAGAGCTGGTGTGGAAGAAATAATTGTTTCATAATGCACGCATTTGTTTCATCGAAAATATGGAAAATTAAATTAAACTGCCATTGTTGCCGAATTATTTAAGCAGAATAAACCTTCCTTTCTATATTGGCTTAATTGGCTTTAACATATATATGAATAAACCATTTATTTAAAGAGATAAATAGAGGCTCCCATCAAAGCATCTTAACGAAAGTACCTTCCAATAGCCTAAAAACCAAATTCTACCATATTGAACATCTTAATTCCTCTGTGACTTTACGTTTTATTCCTCAAAAGATAGCAGTGCCCGTTTGGCAATAACCGCAAGCTAAACATGTTGCATATACATAAACATGATATATAATGCTAAATTAAATACAACCATAATTCATGTGGACTGATTACAGAAATAAACTCCTGCCGAAAGAAAACATAAATATAATCTCCTTGCCCTTCATACGTCATTACAATCCTACATACAGACACACGAGAACACAGAATGGAAACAGAGAAAAAGACAGTGCATAACTGAACTCAGGAAACCAAGGGAATTGGTTTTGCCTTTAGCGAATTGCATTGCAAAATTTCTTTGACATGCCTACATATGAACAAATTGCGAGCATTAAATCAAAGGATTCGGCCAACATTTTCCTTTTCTTCTGCTGCTAAAATGTGCTGCACAGGTCACAAAAAAGTAAAAGGGAAATCATTGTATTTATTTTTGCTAGCTTACAAAAACGTTCTTCTTTGGGCTTGAACTCCTGCGCTGCAGGAAATCCATTTGTAATATTAAATAATTTTACATTTCAAAGGAAAACAACATTTTGTTGTTTGAACTGAAAAAGGTCTCAAATCCAATACTGAATAGTGTATTTCTAAAATTGGCACAGAAAGAAAAGAATAAATAGCATAAGGCTTTAGAGAAAAAGAAATCCTACCAGAAGGAATATTGTATTTCTATTTACTTGAAGTATAAATTAGTAATAAATCAATCGCATTTAACTATTGTTTCAATATTAATACAGTTTGATAGAATACCCTAAGTACTCTAACATCGTATGCCGTGGCTTGGGATAACATATTAGCTTCTGATTCCCAAGGTCGCGGTACTTAGCATTGGCTTACGAAAGTAAAGCCGTTAATGCCATGGCATAGATGAAAGCCTGATAAAAAGGCCTCTGAGCAAAATTAAGCAGTCTTTCGGGCCCAATATAGAATGGAGGGCTAAAAAACACAGCAGTTAAGGAGGCTCCATAAATAGAATTCAGTTTAATTTAGTGCCATAAACAATAAAGTATCGGTATGGGATGTTATGCCACAAATAATTTAATACATCAATTATTACGGTTAAAGGACCAGTGTCTAATCACCAATTCGTCATTATTTGCATATATACATTTTTTTTCCGAACCGAATCCACATACAAAAGTAAATAATCTTGTATTTTTAAACATCTTCACTGATGACTTTTCAGCCTCGCAAAACTTAAATATATAAAATTGAATATTTAATAAACGGCTATTGGTATAAAAATATTATTTTCAGTAGCAGCTCGTGAGTATACTTTGGGTGTTCACACAATTTTAATTAGAGTTCCCTAGAATTGTGAAATAGTATGAGCTGCATGATTCTTGTACTTACCTACAAGAAAATTGATACAGGTGCAATCGCTATTAACAGCAACAACGTCGACGACATTTTGATAATAATAATGATGACAGTGATATTAATGTTAATAATAACAATAATAATAATCATCATAATAATAATAGTAATAGCAGTAATGATGATGATAATAACAATAATAATAATAATAATAATAATAATAATAATAATAAGTGTGAAATTCGAGTTTGTGCATGTTACCATCATTCCAAGGGAATATACTTTTAACGTTGTTTACTTGCGATTAACGCATCAACCCTGTTGTTATTGCGAGTATAGGTTACTTTAATGTAAACTCAATAGCAATGCCACCAAACTACGCTATTTTAAATATGTCAACTCCCAAGCAGTACTTCTGCTGTAGTGCGTCAGTCATAGTTTGAGGCCATCTACTGACTTTGTCGTAAAATTGTGGTGATAGAATAGAACATATGCAAGATAAGCTTTTTCCGCTAGTGCACTTCTTCACTTAAGCATAGTCCATATGTATATGACCCCATAAGTTAATTACGTGACAATAGTTGCGCATATGCAGGAGCAGCTTAAAACGTGCACAAGCCAGAATGTACTGGAAACGCTGCTGCGATATCTCGTTGTATTTAGAGCAGTAACGCGGTAGATTCAAGCGCCCTGGATTTTGAGCTAGCTCATATATGTACGTTATATTTAACAACATTCAAAGAAAAACCAATCATTAAATCCGCAAATTGCCAAAACTTGGGGTGTGTAATGTGTTCTTGTGCGCTTATGCAGTAGGCGCCTCTGGTTATTTCTAATAAATGGTACAAAGAAATAAGCGCAAATCTTCTAAACCAGTTTTTCTCTGAATGAAAAAGACTTACGGAATATTCCGAGACAATATAAGAATATTCTATTTTTATTGTAAATGTCTTCCTCGCATCTTGTACTCAAGATATTTATATCTAATATTGTAAAAATAAAATACATTTTGCAACGTTTGCTTTTCAATGTTGTCTTGAGTGAAAGAAATAGTTTAATTTTGTATCCCTGAACACGGTGTAATTTCAAAATGCAATATGGTACTGGTGGGAAGTGGCAGTATAGAAGCCTTATTTTTTCAGTACTCTCATTCGTACCACTCACTATTGAATTAGATTATGGCATCACTTACGCTTGTATTGTATTTTTATCCAAACATTGTTATTGACTTCAGTATTGTATGATGCAAATATAATTTTATATACTATGAAATTGCCAGAAATTGTATATTTCTATTTTAATTACTATTGACAACCTCCACTGACTAACCTTGCTTTTTGTACTAGTATGCTGACTGAAAACTGCATATTTGGTACGAGTCGAACCACTTTAAAACAACCTTTATTTTACAGCCAGTAATATGCTGATGGTAGAGTATGGCTAGACCCTGGGTTCATTTTTCTTGACCGTGATTTAAAATGGGGAGGGTCTAGTTTAGGATAAGCAATACGGTATGACTGGATGATGATGAGCCAGGCAGAAACACCCAGTGTAATTCCTATTTTGCAAATTTTCTAAACATATTATTATACTCATTTTAAACTGATATTGCATTATAAATATTCAACTTGTGGATGTGGACAATTTTAACAGTAGCCTTAAAGCAACAAAGCTGCAGTAAAATGTCAGAGGTGAAACAATAGTAGCTCAGAAAGGAATACTTTAGGACAATGAGATTCGAAGCCACAAAAATGACAGTTATATGCTAATTAATGATCCAGGATTCATTGAAATATTCGTGTACAGCAGAAATCTGAAAATGCATATTTTGATCCCCAGACTTCTTTACCCTAAAAGAAGTTTACAAAGAGAGACAAAGCTACCTCTGTGCTCTGGTGTTTACCATGATAACCCTTAAATTCAGAGGTTCTGTGTTCGATACACAAGAATTTGTTTTAGTGAGGAATATTCCTCATTCTGCCTGGAGAATTTAAATAAGAATATGAATGCGACTTTAAGATTCTGTGTGTGTATGAGAAAGAGATTTAACTTTCAAATAAAACGCAAAGAAACATCATAAGAACACCATTTTAACCTGAAATGAAAACAAGTGAACATCCTTGCTGGTGAGCCGAGTCCGAATTCTGATGACATATTTTTAAACCATTTGGCCTTAGTCACCTGCAGTTGTCCTCAGTATTCTATGGATAACATGATACTTTCTGGTTCCAAAGGTCCCGTGTTCAAACCCGACGAAGGGCGATGGATATTTTCGGACGTAAATATCTTTACCACGACCTGCTTCGGAAGGGAATTAATGTTGATCTACGGCACGTAAAAGAATCTCGCCTGATAAGAGACCTGAGAACGAAACTGATGAATTGAATGGAATGGACAGAATTGCAGTCCTTAAAGTGCATCCATAAATAAACCCTGCTAATTACTAACTTGTACATAAATACTTATCACGGATCCCAGATTATGAACACATATTTCTTAGGTAATAGTTAGGTCATTTTATGACATGTTCAGTTTTTAGAACTCTTTCTTTAACTCTTTGTTTACTTTTTTATTTCTTTCTCTTTCCCTTCTTTTATTTCCTGTTTTCTTTATTTTTTATTTCAAAATGTATTTTTTTCCCTTTGTATATGAAGGTGGTCATTGACTTGCACATAATATTTTGTATTATCGCCACTTTGCATCATAATAACTTTCAGATATAAACACATTCGTACCTAATGATTATTCTGGAAAGTGCTGTTTGTGTGCGAGGCAAGGAAACAGATATTGTTGTACTTTGTGTCTTTCCCTGTGTAGTTTGTATAATCTGAGAACTCAAAACACAATAACAACAACTCTTTCAGGTTTGACGGTCTTGGCGCTATTTGAACCGCGGTCATTCCGTTCACAAGTGCATGCCTTGACGACCTCATCTACCCTTGTCGGTAGATCTTGATACACTCGGGCTCTTGAGCCGCATATTTTGTTTATATCATTGGTTACATGGTCATGGATGTTTCGCGGATCAAAGTTGTGAAAATGAAAAGCAAGGGAGAGATGGAGGTAAAAGTAGCCCTCAGAAAGTTGATTAATGGAAGGGCTGTTCTATTACTAAGCATTCTTGATAAAACTCTTAGGAAGATTTATACAAATAAGTAACGTGAAGGTGTGGCGTAATTACTTGATCCCTTGACAAGAGCTGATTATTCAAGCAAAAGTAATGAAACCGCTATGCTACATCATTTACCTTTAATGTCAAAACAGGGTGGTAGACTGCGGCTCATAAATCTTCCTCTACTAAATAAATATGGGTCCTGGGACAAACTAAGCGTGATGCACATCATTATATTTCATTTTCGTGCAACTGCTACGTAAGCACATATCAAACAAATAGGTTATAGTGGTACAGACCTCTCTCTATATTCATGAATGTCTACACCGGCAGTGCATATACTATACTACTAATTTATACCTACGTGAACTTGTTCAGCATTCTGATAATTTGTTTTGGAGACTGTTATATTCATTTCTGGGAAGTTCTTATGTTGTCATTAGATTTCCTCTAATATAGGGGTTCGTAAAAATACAGATATCTACTTAAATACTAGTAAAGGCAAGCCTAAGATACGAATTTTGTAGGAAGCTAGAGTCAAAATGTGGGATGTAAAAAATTAATAAGCATTTTCAGGTTTGTTATTTTATAAGCTTTTACATTTTTGTGATGTTGCAATCACAATGTGCGAAACCTTCGAAAACACGAGAGATTCGATATCGATGTTTCACCGGAAACACATTTTTTGAGACTCCTAAATCCAAAAAAGCATTTTTAGAAAAACGTCACTGTGTGTCTGTGTGTATATTGTCAGCAAAGCTCAAAAACGAAAAATCGGCTAAATACACAACTTGGTATTTAAATTCAGTATTTTCTAAAAATGTGACACCAATATTTTCAGGAAAATTCCCCCAACCCCAACTGCTCTTTATATGGAACATTTTTTCAAACTTTTTATTCTCTAATAAGTTGTCTAACGTTTTTTTTTATTAAATTACATGCATTGCGTACATAAAGACATGTATATGATACATTAAAAAACTGTTAGAGAATAACACCTGAAGTCCTCTACATTTTTATCGACCTTTGCAGAACTGGAAAACTCAAAGAGATGGACAAAAGTTTCCTACACATAATCCGAGATATTCCCTGTCATTGTTTTCAATTTTAAAATACTTTACTTTCCTCAGACGGGAAGCCCCTCTCTTTTGTTTTATTTTCGGCCACGGAAAGAGGACCAAATTCAAAGACAATCGCATAGAGACAGATTTTATAATATTACTCACCATAGTCTACTGTATTTCCTTATTTCCCTTCTATATACAAAGAATTTAGTAATAATATCATTTCTGCCAATGTTTATTTTGACTAGTATGATGTAGAGAACTGAATATTACTTAGCTTGTTTGTAGATCAGACAGAGTAAAGTCATGTGAATGGTACACGCCACATTTTTTGAGTTATAATGAGTAGATTCCTAAACGTCGATATAAAGGTAAATTTTAGACCTACAAATAAATGTCAAAAATGTGAAAACTGGAAATGCTTTGCTTCAAAATACGTTACAGTTTTCAGGTGCAATATGGCCTGTATAAAAAAGGTTTTCTGTGTGGATTAAAGAATGTATACAAGTTGAAACCGAGTGATATTTTGAAAGTCATAAGCGGTCTGTAATACTAACCATGGGCTAAGCTTTCCAAACAGTAAACTATATTGCTGAATAGTGTAACCCTATACTACGTGGTTTAAAATAAAGTTATGGGGTATTTATTTCCAAATTCCAAATTTGAGTTTCTCAGAGTGCATAGTGTAAAATAAGACTTGCCAAAGTTGTTGGTAGCAAGCTCCATCTCAATTGTTGTCAATCACCACGATTGTCACTTCCTTTACGCTTGATGCGTTTAGGTTCGTCTTCCTAAGCTCTTGCTCATTGTGAATTGTTCCGAACCGAGCCGAGTTGGGCCGATGTACGATGCACAGAAGTTCTGCACCTCGGTTTGCACCGGTACGATTTTAGGCGTTTAGTTTTAAGTGAAAGTGTTCCAAGGTTCTCTATATGCGAAATAAAATATACATAGATTATAAGATTATCTATAATTCATGCTATAAAAATAAAATATAACTATCGCGCGTTTTTATAAACTAGGTTAAATTAAAACGTGAGGTAAAAAGTTTTACCTATTTGGTTCAGGCAGTAAAAACATGAAAGTAAGAGGTTGAAAATAAGCTAGAGGTATACTTTGAAAGTCACGTGTTATCTATATATTTTTGCAAAACCTAATGTAAGTGTCCAAAGTGTTGTTCAGGCTTGTAAAATGGCAAAGTTTGTTTGTTAGGTATTGGAAATATTTTTAAAAATGTATCTCAGATTTCACATAATTTTCAACGAGTTTTAAGGATAAGTACAGAAAGTTATGTCTCGATTGTTCAAGTTTTGTATTTCTATATTTATGGGGATACTGAACGAGGTTGTATCACGGCAACGTGTTTTGTTTATATTCGTGAGATCGCGGGTTTGATCCCCGTTGACTGCGCACTCTGACTTGGGAGGTTTCACGGTTCCCCTTTGTCGCTTAAGCGAATGCTAGGGTTGGCATATCTCAATGCCTTCCTTTCAGTCATTTCCATTCCCTGTTATTTCCTTATCATCTCTCAGACATGCTTTTAGACTCATAGTGCATGGTATTGCTGGCAGATGGCACCGGACACATGCACACTCTAAATCCGGCGTTGAAGAGTCGTTGCGGTTACTGTCCCCGGGCGCGACGTATGACGACACCTGTGATGACGTTGGCGGCTGCACTGTGGATCCTGGCGCCAGTATGAAGAACTTTCAACCACTATGTCAGGGACTTCCATGAGGCTTGCATGCTTCCAGCTTGGTGCCTCCCTTTTTCCTGGGGCGTTAGTGCGCAATAGATCTACATACCTGAGATGACCCCCACCGTTGCTGATCCTTTACCTATTTAACGTATTCAGAATAAGTGCATTATCTTTTTAGATGTGAGGTAGCTTATGATTTCTTTCGTGCAATAATTGCACAACATTTGGCGCAGTCGTCAACACTGTATATAAAAACAGCTGGGGTAAGAAATCTTATATTTTTCTTTGGTTCTGTAGGCTAACTATATGAAAACACTGCTTATATAGAGGTCCAAGAATGTGGAATTGTATTAGTGAATGTGGATGAGGTAAAGAAATATTAAACTTTAAAATAAAATAAATCTCCCCCGTTGTTTTCCGTAAAATTACATGCTTCAATAAACAGTGTACCTTTCTCTAAAATTACCTACATCAGAGTTTTGAGACTTGATGTACAATAAACAATCCTGTGCAACAGTTTTGTGATGTTTTGAAAAACAATAATACTTATGATAATACACTCCAGTGAAATTACGGAATTTGTTTAAAGCAAAAGCGAAAAATGTTTATTAAACCACTAATGCGTTAATAAAAGATCTGTTGCTCTGGATTTATCACCAGCACCTAACAAACTAGACAACAAAGGTTAATTAAAATAGCTTTGTTAGACTTTTAGAAAAGGTTATTTATTTAATTTCTTTGTTTTTTTGACGATAGTGTCGATATTCCAAGAAATCGTTTAACGTGTTTAAGATTACTAAACAATTTTATTTTAAATGCTGATATTAAGGCTCATTAATTTCTCTGAAAACTTCAGAAGTTATTGCCAATTATTTGTACACATGTGTTCTTACTTAAGGAATTGAAATAAATATGACGACTGTTTTTTACAGCATTCCGGCAACTTGTGATTTTAGGAACTTCAAGACCCTAAGTAGAGATTGTTATATCAAGCACTGTAACTGCACCTTACCAAACGCATTTTAGAATGAGCAGGAACAATGATATACGTAAACAGTGAACATCTTCCCTCCAATAAATCAAAGTTTAAAATGTTTACGGTTTACGATACAAAATTTTGGAATCCAAATGATAGCAATGAGGATCAAACAGGACCATGTGCTATTAACACTAAACAAAACGAAATGTAATTTACTTGAGATGAATATGAAAATATCTCCCAAAAGGCACAATTTCAAAATATTTGAAATATCATATCTGTTATCAACATTGTTTGAGAGTCCTACACATGGACGCACACATTATTAGGCGTAAAAGACATAAATTAGTCACACTATTTAAGGCGTATATTGGTTTAAATGCATGGCTGGACGTTAGAAAGAGGTTAGAAAACACGGCATGCAACGGTTGAAACGATCGTTTGTTTATAATTAAGGGTAAAAGGTACAGAACCGACGTAAGAAAATTTTCTTTTGTTAATAGGACCATTGACCTTAAAGAAGTTTAGGCATAATTTAAAGAGAATAAACGTTTCATTGTATTAATTAAAGTAAATATTTTAAAGGAATTAAGGAACTCAAAATCTGTTCTATGTTATTAATGTTGAGACTTCATAGTAGCTGTTTATATACTTGCTGGTAATTGACACAGTGTGGCTCTACTGAATAGTAAGTAGGTAGGTATTCAAAAGCAACATATATATATATATACATACATATATATATAATATGTTAGTTGCATTACTGTTCTTAATTTAAGATTAGCATACCTACCTACCTACCTACCTACCTACCTACCTACCCACTTACCATACATACATACATACATACATACATACATACATACATACATACATACATACATACATACATACATACATACATACATACATACATACATACATACATACATACATACATACATACATACATACATACATACATACATACATACATACATACATACATACATACATACATACATACATACATACATACATACATACATACATACATACATACATACATACATACATACATACATACATACATACATACATACATACATACATACATACATACATACATACATACATACATACATACATACATACATACATACATACATACATACATACATACATACATACATACATACATACATACATACATACATACATACATACATACATACATACATACATACATACATACATACATACATACATACATACATACATACATACATACATACATACATACATACATACATACATACATACATACATACATACATACATACATACATACATACATACATACATACATACATACATACATACATACATACATACATACATACATACATACATACATACATACATACATACATACATACATACATACATACATACATACATAGACATGCATACACACATACATCCATACATACATACATCCATACATACATAAATACATACATACATACATACATACATACATACATACATATATACATACATACATACATACATACATACATGCATGCATACATACACACACATAGACATACATACATATACACACATAGACATACATACACACACATACATACATACATACACACATACATACATACACATAGAGATACATATATACATAATTACGTGTATTTAGCTCTATTTAAAATGTTTGTGCACATTAAGTTAGTGCAATGCATTTTATGATGAAATCGCAGAATTCCTTTTTCTTTGCCTAGAATAATTGTATATATATATATATATATATATATATATATATATATATCTTCATGGCAACTAGCTGAAAGAACAGAACATGGAAAGAAGGAAGTATACTTCACTTCAAAACGAGATTCTGAGTTAATTGCTAGGGCCAACTAACAACAACACTGCAGTTGTAAACGTAACGCTTGGTTATCTGCGTTTCTATTACGAACGGATTTCTGTCTGTATACTTCTGTGATCTGATAGTTATCTCATCAGGGACCGGACGTTTGGACATTTGGGTTCCTTACTTGGCGAAGTAAGCCGATAGCTGCTACGAAAACCTTGCTTTTTGTATTGATATGTTAGAGCTAAAAATATCTCCATGTTCTGCTTTTTTTTTTTTTTTTTTTTTTTTTTTTTTTTTTTTTTTTTTCATTCTTTCTCAATTGGAAGTAAAACTACTTTGCCTTTTTACATATAATCTTATACTTCAGCATCAACACAGATAATAAATTAAGGCTCTCATACATGTATGTTTACCCTGACATCTTATTTGTACGGCAGATTGAAAACAAATCTTTTACTTTCTAACACCATTCACATAAATATTACCCGAACTGGTCTACTGTATGCCTTCCTAACAGTTGGATGAGTAAGAGGGTATGAGATTAGAGGCTAAGAGCAACAATTAAAATGTTTAAGCTTTGAGCTACGAAATATCAATTTTCCGGATGATGTACTTTGTGGCCACACATGCCTGTTGGAAGGAAAATTAGCAAAATACGGAAGTGCACATTTTCAGTTGATAGCTTTTTCATTCAGGAGCTTTAAATTTATAGTGCATAATAGATACATCTTACTTAAGACACACTGAATCTGATGACTCTATATTGGTTGGTTCTCAACAGAAAACTAATTATATTCTCTGATAAACAAGTAGTATATTTAAAATATTCTATGTGGGAGATTAATTCGAACTTAAATTCGTTTTTATGCTCAGGAAAAGGATATCCACACTCTTACACTTGTGATTGGTATCTATAAAAAGGCTAGATATTAATTTTGTGGTCTTACGCTCTATTTTTGTCTGTAATGTCAATATATTAGGAACACTTAAATCTCGAGATTACTCTGTGAAAAGAGCTCATTGAGGAAAAGGTCCTAAAATGTCCATTTTGGACGACCTGTGCAGCTGCCGCAAAGGACTTTAGATAGCATTCAGAGATACTCAAATTGTTGAAAAAATCACCATGTAATAATAAATATACAGGCTGTTTCTAAACGACATCGAATAATATAACACACTTAAACTAGTCCGAAGTTTGATGTCACAGCTAAACAACTCGTTTTGTAATGTTTTATGTAATGTGATAAAATACACAATTTTGAAATTAGGCAGCACACTAAATGCTAGAGTGTAATGTCCACAAACACACCTCGGAGAGTGATCTTGATATGTACCTGAGTAACGGGCTTGTCCTTGTTTGTGATCAGAAACCTTCAGGTAAAGTTACAAAGGGCAGTTACCTATTTCAGAGACTGCTTATGGCTGGGATAGATCCGTGAATGCGAAATATACGTATTTTGCTCAAGCCTCGAGTACCTTTTACTTATTATCCCAACCAGATTGTAATTTATTCTAATATTAATCTCTCGAAAAATTAATGTAATTATCATAAAGAAATTGCTTTTAAACATATAAGTATGACATTTTATTGCGAGTTATAGATATTAGAATAACTCTTGTTAACTTTACTTTGAGTAAAGTTATCCACAATCCTTCCCTAGCACTCTATTGCCATTCTTACCGGTTTTCTTTATCCGTTCGTTGACACCATCGTCAAGTTTAGTAAAATGATGTTGCCTATAAGATATAGTATTATAGGCGTCTGTGTACAGTCTTATTTTTTCAGTCATTTCCTTTCATGCATTGCCTGTTATGAGGAAACTGAATGTTGGAAATAAAAACAAATACCTAATGATATAGGTTGTTTAGTGGCATCTCGTAAGACGATAAACCCTTTATGTTGACTAACTACTTGGTAGCATGTCAGCATGTTTACGAAAAGAGTGCCAAAGCACTCTTCTCGGCCTTCCCAACTTACCTCCGTTTCCTCCGATAGCGTGGACTAGTCACTCATTTCTGTTCCTGGGTAACTACCTAATCCAAGTTGGCCATGAGGCGCATTCTTGATGTACCCCTGTTAGTGTTAAAAATACATTTTCGCATCATATAAGATCTGAAAAACAACGTTAAAATCTTGGTTCGGTGTCGATACAAAAAAACACTGCGTATAAATGAATAAGGATATAAAACTTGTACAAAGCATATGATTTTTTGACGTCGTTTAAAAACATTTGATTACTTCAATTCACAAGACTCCTTCCACCTATTCTGCAATAAAAAGTGTTACCTAGGATTCTCTATCTATTTCAGGCTAATCAAGAAAAAAAAAAAACATTTACAGAAACTCTTATTACTTAGTTCAATGTAAGCATAAGGGAACTACAGGAATACACTATGCTTACGCGATAGTAAGATGTATAAAAGCTGTCGGTATGTTATTGTCATTGAAATGTGGTTCTCTTTGCATGAACCGCAGTAAAAAAAAAAAAAAAAAAGAAAAAAAGAAATGCGGGGGACTTCCTGTTTGGAAAAGCATAAGTATTTTAAAATTAAAGCGAATAGCTAGGAACATCTCTAAAACTGTTAGCTCCACAACAAAAATCTATATTATATAAATTGGATTTTTAACAGGATCAAAAGCTTTATTTTCTCTAGCACATTTGTACAATGTTCATAGTAGATGGACGCGGTGCAGTGTTTCACTAAAAATTCTAAACCAGTTTTAACGGAAAACATTTCCGATGATTCCGAAAAAGAATATTTAGAAAAATATCCGTGAGCATGTGTGTGTGTAGGTATGTGTGTGTATGTGTGTGTGTAGATCGCATAACTCAAAGGAAAAGTCGACTAAATATAAAACTTGGAATTTAAGTCCATTATTTTCTAAGGATACGAGACGCATAATTTCATGAAAATCTCCCAACCCAAACTGCCCTTTACATGGAACACTTTTCGAAATGTTGAATTATCTCAAAATTGACGCTGACGATTTTTATTAAAGTACCCTATAATGAAGATATTTACACGAAAAAAATGAATTTCCTGGATTTTTTTGTGAAAACCCCTGAAGTGCTCTTCATTCAGAATGAATTTTGCGTAACTGGTAAATCGTAAGAGACAGGCTAAAACGCAGTACCAGAAAATCTAAATCTCGTTAAAGACACAAGTTATGCCGTATACAATTTTTTTTTATTTTTGGTTTATCGGTAGAGCTAGCCATTTCAGGGACATTCCTTGTTATTGTCTTCAATTTTAAAATACTTTAACATCTCTCTAACGGAAAGCCCTCGTCTAGTGCATCTCTCTTTTGCTTTACTCCTGGCCAGAAAACAGAACCGTATTGTGATTTCAACCTCAGAGCGACAGCTTTTAAAAGCTCTGACTGTCGCTTTTACCTTATTTTTCTTTTGTTTAAAAGAGACTAACCAATTTGACCATTTCTGGTAATCTTTATTTTCATGTGAATGGGACACAGCAGGCCTTTCATGGAGCAAGTTTTTGCGGTTTACTGTTATGCATAAGCCAAATAGAATGAACAGGATTTCAGAGGCTATTTTCAGGAAATTCAAGATATGCATTTTACTTTTTATGTAAATATTTGTAATATTTGGCATTTTAATCAACATATTTTGAAACAGTTTTGAAAGGGTCATAATTTTCAAAATTGTTTTTCATTTAAGGGATAGTTTCGCATAAGGAATTTATTTTTTAATCTTTACGTAGCATCGTTTTAAGGCATTGAACTAAGTAGCAATTTTTATATTTAATCGAATTTTCGTTTTTGAGTTATACTGTCCGGAAGCGCACGCACACACACGGACTGACAGAAACACGGACATAATGTTTTTATGTACTCAGGCGACCTAAGAACCTTTATTTCCGGTGAAATATCGGTATCTGACTTTTGGGTGGAATACAATACCTCCTCTAACATTCCTTACCTACTACGTACATTTTAGATGCGTGCAAGAGAAAGTAGAAATACCTGTTAGTTACCTTAAAGGTGGCAATATATATATATATGAGGGAAATAGTTTCACACATTTAATGCACCAGTATTACTTCCTGGCAGTGCTCTGATACAATCACGGAAGAACCGCACATAGACCGAGATTTGAATAAGCTGCCTCGCGTATGCTACGCAGAAGCTTTAACTACGCTGTGGTGTACGATTTACATCGTCGAGCGTGTCTATCTAGACAATCTAATTCAAAACAAGGGGCTGAAGAGGGTGTTCTGTAAGTAATTCATGAACTTTTTGTTCTTAAAGTGCATGTTGCAGTTAGTTAAGGGATTTGTAGAAATGTTATTTGCTAGTACTGTAAGCTCAGTTTACCGAGCCAGATGGCTAAAGTGGCTTCGTCTGTAACTGGCATTCGGGAGGTCTGGGTTTGCTCCCCGTCGACCACGCAATTTGGCTCTGGATATTTCGGTGGTTTTGCTGTGTCCACTTAGGAGAATGCTGTATATCTACCACGGTTCCATTTCTTCATTTCATTTATCTTCTCCATATTTCAGGTCGGCGGCTAGTGTGGCTCGGGGATTTGCAAGCAGATGATATGGTCGCTTGCTCCGAGTAAAACTCTGTTTCCTCTGGTTGCGCCGATTGAGGCTAAGTGCTGTTGTAGAGACATCCTTCCGACGTCTTCCCGGTGCATGTGTAGCTGTCGTGGTGCGACAGGGCTGCCATCTAGTAAAATTATTAGGGACTGCGCTTGGCTTCGTCTGCTCCTGTGTGATGACTGTGGTTTCCCCTCCTCTCATCCCTTCCCCCAGAGGTGGGGGGGAGTTAGACTGCAAAAGATCAACTTGGTCGCACTAGCATATTCCTATCTCATAAACGATCAGTTTGGTGCATTCGTAGTAACAGTTACATTCAACGTCACGATAAATTTCTATTCTTTTATTATATCTCCTGTCGTTTTTAAGCTATCGTAACGCAACAATGTTTACTCTGTTTAAAAATAGGTGTGAGATTTAAAAGAAAATCTTTCCGAAATGTTGTCTACAATATGAAATTTAGATTGGTGTACAAATTATTACGAGAAATCAAACGCAATGCGCAAGGGTGTTTATATTCAGGTTAATCTGTTTTACTTCCTCTTATATAATGAGAAGTACAACGGTTCTATATAATGTAAATGTTTCTCTTTTATCTATTTGTGCCGCTTATTTACATATGGGGAGATATGTCCCTAAAATTAGTAATGTATTGCAGTTGCTTGTGCGGTAGTGTTGGGTTACTTTTCAACCGTATTGCAGTGTTCTCCAAATACCTTAGGAGCTTCACCTATGCAAATACTTCTATGTCATATATTATCTGATTTGGAAGCCACTTTTTTCCTAAAGAAAACTCAAAAGGAAATGTCAATGTAATGAAAAATTTATAATGGAATGTATATAAAATATAATGCAGGGAAAGGAATGAAAACAACGTTAGATATGCTGCCCCAAAGGAAGATGATCGATAGAAGGGTAAACAGACCTGAGATGCAAACAGGTCAACAGGGTTGATAAAGTTTGGATGATGTAACCTTCCATATGTCAACCCTGATGGCCATATTCGTTGAGACAAAAGATATGTAAGCACGCAATGGCCGGTTTGAGTGTACCTTCGTACTTTCGGGCTACAGCTTTTGTTCTCTGCTCTGTGCGGTGGCCTTGTATAACCATGACCACATTACCATGTATCCCTCTCCTTTGTTAGTGTCTATTGTGGTTTCTCACAAATGACTCTCAAACTATGCATAATTCCTCCCGGATGTTAATGAAGATAGTGTTTAAGTTCCAACACGAGGATGCTGAAGCTCATACTTGCAATGTTGCCAACTGGAACATTTAGTTGATTTGCCTGCAGAGTAGAAATTAATTTAATACTAATAAAAATACAATGACCTGAATTTCCAAATTTAGTCTGATATTAAATCATTAGTTGCTACAAAAGTTTGATTAATTGCTTCCACACTAATAAATACCTTTTATGTGTAATATTTTCACTGTAAATAAAGTGCTGCACCTTCCGAAAGAAGCAGTAGATCTATACAGGATGCCTACAAATTATTGGACGACTTCATAAAGCTGTACTTTCACCAATATTTGGCATAAATAGATTGTCGTACTACTATTTGAAGCAAGAAAGTTTGAAATTTTATGCCGTACATCGTATTTTCAGCTGTCATCTGGTGAGTAACATATACATTGTTTTTGGAGAAAATGGCTACTTCACTAAGTGATCGTAGTGGTTCGCCGGGCATTTAGATGACATGTGTAATATTCTCGATGGTAGTGGTAATATACCTTCTCAACTCTTCCAACATTGCTGAAAATGGAGGTATGTAAACACTATCCTTGATATAACCTCAAAGGAAGAAAGCACACACTCTAAGGTCAGGTGAATGGGGATGATTTGTGCAGATGTCTTTTACTGCACGGCCAAGCCATCTATCTGACAAGTGTCGAAGGACACTGTATGTCAATTTGGAGGGGCCCCATTTTGTTGTAAAATGAATCCCTGTACCTCTTCATCCGCGATTTGTGGCACTGATATTTGATAATGGCCTCAAAATCACCACAAAATGCAACCCTTCTTATTGGATCATCAGCTTGCAGATTTTGTGTCATCTGCAGTTTGGACGGGAATAGTTTCATTAATTGCTTCCGTAAAATTTTTGAAATTGTTTATTTTGGAATTTACAACAGTTTCATGGCCCTCCGTACTGATTTTTTTAGGGCTTTGTATAATGCTTTCACGGACCCTGTCAATCGTTTCATCATTTACACTTGGGCTTCCGGCATATCCTTTCCCTTGATGATAGATGCATCCTCTGTCGCGAGATTGTCCGTAACACCTTCGGATTGACGATGGAGGTGTACATTGCTCAAATTGTCGTCTAAATATCCAGAAAACCGCTACAACAGTGTCTATTTGCGTAAATTTAAGCACACACCAGCTACGATCGGTTGGTGAAGCAGCTTTTTCTTAACAAACAATGTACACATGTCTCACTAAATGACAAATGCAAATCAGATGTAAAACACAAAGCTTCAAACTTTCCTCCTTCAGATGACGGTATATCAATTTATTTACGCTACGTATTGGTGAAAGTACATCCTTATAAAGGTGCCCAGAAGTTTAACCCCGTAGTTTAACTTGCGTTCTTCAATGATAAAAGATATGGTATCCTCGAAGATTGCGGTCGTCCATATATGTAGTCCATAAGAATTTGAAGTATGCCGTATGGGACGCATGGCGTAAGCCACTGTTTCTCGTGTGATCATAGTATCAAAGTCAGATACTTCGGTAATTGACTCTTCCTTATTTAATAGAACGGTTGTGGGTACTATTTGTGAAACGATAACTACTGGAGAGCGAAGACGAATATTGGAATATTCCGGAATATTGCTATTTACCTCACAAGAGGGACAGTAAAATGTATTGTGCTCACGTAAGTCATGCGTTAGTGAAGCATCAAAGAACTCGATGGATTTCCAATGCGCATAAAATAATTTCACGCCAGAGATACACAATATTCTCATTGTTGTGGAAAAGGAACTGAAAAGAAACTTCAGATGTGTGTGATACCAGGTAGGGAAGACAGATCGCAAGCAACTTTGTGACACTCGGTGTCATTCGCTTCCTTTCTCCCTTCAATTTCGTCGAAATGTGTTGCTGGTGGGCGGCCATTACGACGACAGAGTGCTAATAGAATAGAAGCTCTTTGGACGGCAGGAAAAACAAAGCAGGGGTTGGATAAAATCTCAAGCCTCATCCAGTATCAACCTAAGATATCGTAACAGATGACAAGAGTCTTTAATAAGATAGTCAGGATTAGAACAAATAATTATATAATTACCGAAGTACATTAATGCCATAACAGCTTTGCGCGGAACTCTGAGAGGAGCAAGTTTCGCCTCCTAACATCCAGAAAATGATAAACAAAAACATTTTCTTCAGAACTAGTTGACCTTACAATAATGATATCAAATATTTCAAAACTGATATACAATAAAGAAAGGAATGACTGTGCTCGGTATTGATCCTGAGAGCATTTTCCTGGTAGTGACATTTTCATTATAAATGGTACATTTTACAATATTTGGATGCAGTGAAAATATTTACCAGTACTATAATAATGGGCGCTGTAATTAGCTGACTAAGCATTTCCTAGGGGTTTTGCAGTACTGCCCATATAAAGCTGAATAAATACATATCAAGTTCTTTGCAAGTGGAAAAGAGAGCCTTAGCATTATTTTTCGTCCAAATTGGTAAAAAGAAAGACAACAAAAGACTTACTTCAAATATAATACGCATACTCTGTAGCATAGAAAATTTGTCCATTCATTAATCCCATTTCCGTGGTATATTCTTAATAATATAATCATATAAATATTATATTTTTATTCATGAGCTAGCTAGAATTTTAAAATATATTTGTTAAATTATTGTAGCGCTTTTCTGCTTAACTGACACTGGAGAAAGTTATTCAAAAGAAATGTGGATATCTGTGTTAGTTAAAGTATGTAAAGTACACGTAAAGTAGTAAATATTTGCTCCTAGGCTGCTTTACACTAAAGAAATTGTATACTTGTACACGTTCAAACATAACTCAGCATTTTCTGTGACATTTTACCAAAATCTTCTAACTGTTGGAGAACAACAGCGGGCACCTAATTGATTTTTAATAATTAAGTTTCTCATAAAGTGTATAATTGTGGAATAATTTCACAAATGACTGACTTTACTACAGCAGTTTTTGAATGTGCTCGGCACATGCCTTTCGTGGATTGCACCTCCACAATGTACTTCTGAATACTGATAAACCGACTAGCAGAACAGAGCGGTAGGCCACATGGAAACATACCTCCTAAAGCTATGTTACTATCATTAAAGCTGCATAAATTATTATTTTACTCAAATGCATTAGGGGTGATTTTTATTCTGACTAAACTTCAGGATTATACCACTAACTCAAAGTCTGTCTATCTTAATGACTGGCAGGAGTGGAGTGAAGCTATCTGTAAGAGGTCTTCAGCAGACCACAGGCTTGACCACAGTTTTGTCAGAGTCTTCTTTTCTGCTTGAAATATTATGGTAGATGTTTATGACAAATCTGAAAGCGGCTTTCCCCTACAAATTTTGCTTGCAAAGATGTGGATATTCGTTTGTTTTTCTGAAAAGCTATTATAAGCTTTGACTTCGGCTAAGTTTTGAATATGGAATTTGTTTTCTGATGAATCACTTTCTGCATCTGGAGGGAGCTAAATAAAGTATAACAAAGAGGGTCGTAAGTGATATCGATTCAATTTGAACAATAATTGTGACTTTCAAGAAGGAACTTGCTGGTATGTCTTGGAAATGATTTTTTCTAATATTCACCATGAAGACATAATATACTTTATATTATCAGCTTCACGCAAATTTTGATTGCTGTAGTGAAACTGTATAAATATATAATTGTATATACTGGGAACCAGAATCCGCATCTTAATTTTGACGAGGCAGTTGATCTACCGGAGGTGAATTTATGTTGCGGACTCCTATGCAGGATTTAATACCACCATTCTTCTTTGAAAGTACAGTGTGGTCAGATATTTGTAAATTCTATACAAAACAATTTCTAATTCTACTTTACAGAAATCATAAGTTGTCCTACCAACAAGACGGGACCTCCCCCCCCCTATCAACGAGGCGAAAATCTGCAGGGACACCGGATAGGACGTAGAGTTCTCAGCGCGTTTACCAATTTAACAGCTCTGAACCTCTAGCTTAGGGGGGAGGGGCTTCGTAGAGTATCGCATATTCCAGGAAACTAGTTATGCTGAAGGCCCTTACTCAAGAAATTACAGCAACATGTGTGGACATTCCCCCGGACGTATTGATTAACATTGTTCAGGCAACAATTTGTGGTTGCATGTGAGTTTGGCTGCCAGAGGCAACCATTTTGAGAAAAAACGTAACTGAACAGGTGCAAGAAGCTGTTATTATAGCTGTGACAATTAAGTTAGGTACTGAAACATAATAAAGAATGCGTGTTGGTTAAACTGGGTGTGGGTTTTTTTGAAGAAACCTCTAAATTAGTATTTCTAAAGCCACACTCTCATTTACCCAAAATAATGTCAGACTAGTCAAGAAACAACTTAATAAGATCTTATGGAAATATGCTATACATTTATGAAATTATATTGTGGTTTTGAATCTAAAAACAATAATTTTAAAACTTAGATAGTAATATTTTTATATTTTGGCTATTACTCTGGTTTAGAAAACAAATATTTTGGAAACGTACTCCTGGCCGTATTAATATTCCTTGTCCAGATATAAAGACCACCATAAGTTTTCCTTTGGCCTGAAATTTCTAGAAGACCATACATGAAGAGTGTGATAGACTCGATGCTCCTTCAGCCGTACATTTTTCTACGTTTCCCAGTCTGCTCCTATGTAATGCGTTCCTCTGACCAACAGTGCCAACTTATTATCAACTTCAGTGAAGCGCAGCAGTGCCATGTGTCCAATGGAAAGAAAAGAATGATTCGAATCAACTGTAATCAAAATTGCTAGGGTGCTAAGCAAATAGTACGTGCATTATTTACTTATCGATAAGATGGTCGATGTCGTTAAGGCACGTTTGATGAGTAATCTACAGTTCAAAACCTGATATAACCGTCATCCCTGGCTGCCTTTATTCCAGGTTTCCTTAGTGCTAACTGACAAATGCCAAAGATGCAAAGCTAACGCCTGGAAGCAGTGTTCTCTGTTTGTAGCATGGGCGGGCGTTAACTACTATTCAAAGGTATGTTGACTTTTGTCCGAGTATACAAATACTGTTTCTAAAACGATAAAATATTAGCCTTCTGTTGTAAATGTTCTGATATAATTGATTATGTGCAAATACTGCTTTGGTTTTAGCACTAGTTAATCGACTGTCATTAGTGTATATTGCTACAAGCTTAATATTACGGCCCTGTCAGATGGTTGCCTGTCAGACTTTTTATGTATTTGTTTAAGAAAATCAGAAGTAAAATACAGCAATCTGAATTAGTTGTTATCTAAAACCCATAATTTTTTGAAAAGCATGCATAGGCCACATGCACCACAATCAGAAGGATGAAATATTTTAATTATACGAGGATAATCCAGAAAGTAGAGACCGTTAGGCATTGCCGCTGCGCTGATTATGGCCGGCTTTCTATCCAAGGTCGAATGGTTTCACCAACATATTTTTCTACATTTGTATGAGTTTTAGACTAGATAAATTATTGTTGTTTTAATGTTCAATATGTTTCAGTGAATGCAATTGAAAGCAGCTTAGAGATCAATACAAGCTTTATCATTTTAATTATTCCAACGATTTAAAATATTTACTTCTTTGTCGAGTCGCTTTACCCTTGACAAATAAACCAAATGTTCTATGTAAGAGAAACGTTTGAGAAGTTACTCACCGATATGAATTCCGATTTATATATTTTATCTGATTGTTAAAATAAGAAAACTATATTTAAATATAAAAAGCAGCGTATATGTTATTCATAAACCTAACGCCCTTATTAATACTTCCAATCAGTTAGATTTTACCAATAATCTCAATATGGGAATATCGCACACAAAATCCTAGGTTTGACAATAGATAACATTTTAAATGGAAAAATAATCATTCAGAATATATGTAAAATGATAGCTTCTATTGGAGGTTAAAATACTGTTACCAGTCTCTTGCTTAAGATCACTGTAATATTCTTCAACACATTCTCCAATAGCTGATATAATATTTATTTGGGGAAATAAAAGGCCTGATATTATCCATTTGCATAACTTTCTCTACAACTATTGCTAAAAGAGATTATTCCTTGACGTACATCGATGTAATTGAGATAAATGTTAGAGAAATGGTTATTATTTTCTTACATGTAGAGAGGAAAAAAGGTACTTCATTAGGCTAAAGCTATAGTCAAATCTTTTAAAAAGCCAGTTGCTATGTGAAACAATTGAAATTCGGATTTACTATTGCAGGGCCATGAAAAATAAAAGAAGATATGAATTAAGAGAAAACCTCCCATATAAGAAAAGTTAGGTAGCTTAAAACTGCAATCAATAACATGGGATACCTCTGAAACGGTAAACTCTGCAAAACAAGAAATAAAAATATTTATAGTCTAAATTGTGTGTTTTGACGATATTTACATTTTTCGTATAGTAATGTTACGTATATCTTACGGTTAACCAGTTATGCAAAATTCATTCAGAAAGAAGAAGTATTTAGAAGTTATTCACAGAAAATTTTACATACACATTTTGTTTGTGAAGTAAATATCTTTAAAACACGGTATTTTAATCAAAATCCCTAGAGCTATTTTAGAGGAAAACAACATTTTCGATAATGTTTCCATGTAATGGTAGTTTGCGGGCTGTGTTGTCCAATGTGGACAACATCATTGGAATATACTAAACTTAACTAGCAAGTTAGGTACTTCACAGTTTTTTCTTTCTTGAGCTATGCTGTCACACAGACCGACATGCTCATACGGTCCTTTTTCTAAGAATACATTTTTTGGACTCAGGGGACCTTAAAACGTATTGCTGGTTAAATCTCGGCATCGAAGTTTGGGTGAAATACAGTACTTTCTCTATGCACTATGTACACAGTACGTGTAGAGAAAGTAAAATATTTGAAACCATTAAAGTTATTTCAAATCAGGACCAGCAGATCTTTTAATTTTTAACTGCCATTACAATTCTTTATGAATAAGTTAAAATGTTAAATTTTGAATTAATAATTAAATTTAATGCTTGTTCTTGAATATTTAAAGCACATAACAGCCTTATAGTAGAATGAAACAAAGAAATACATCAACATAACTCACGCCAGAAATTGAACTTTATTTTAACTATTGTGAAAGTTAAATTTATGGAACAAAATTCTTAAAAACTTAATTGTTGAAAGATATAATGAATTAGCATAAAAAATAAAGTATATTTATAATTAAAACTAAGAACAAACTGTTTTGATTTTTGCGCTATTTATGTTATGATGAGCATGATGATCAGCATTACTTTATTCAATAGTTTGGTTATTTTTAAATTTGGAAAGGTATTATTTGTGTTTGTGTTTTGCACTTATTTTTCCAGATTTCTGTATGTCATAATTTATTTTTTGTAGTAATGTCTGTGTTATGCAATTATATATGATCTGTGATTCATTAATATTACATTACAACTTGTACACAGCCCGTTAATGTGGGCTAGTAAGGCTGTATTCATAAATAAATAATAAGTAAAACGATGTTGCGATATAAAGTCATACCGTGTTATAGCAATATGTATTTCAGTTTTTGATGCTCGTATGTTAAAATATGCAAAACTTTAGTTAATTAAGATAATGTTTGGTAATACAATGATGCACGAATGAAATGTGAGAAGGTGGTGTTAAATTTTCAACAGTGGAACGATCAAATACGCAAGTATGGCAAAATTAGGATTCCTGACTCATCACATATGGTTTGAAGAAACAAATTTGCAACAGACATGTAAGCTTAGCACAATTATAGATTTTCTTCCAAAATGTTTATTGTTCTTTGCTTGGGAAAATTGTGTCCAAACATCTTGGTTTACTATACTGGCGGCAGCCAAATACAACACACGAACATCTAATGCTAATTGACAGATATACTGTATGCTTAAATAACAAAAGGCTAACAATAACTGTATAGATATCACAATCAACAATTGTTGTTTCTATCTTTAGCATGTATCCACAATATACACAGTAGGTGTAGAAGATACTGAGTTGCACTCAAAGAATCAATATCGAGATTTCACCGGAAATGCAAGTTGGAAGAAAAAAAAAGCATTTAAGGAAAAGGATCTGGCGCGCACGTGTGAGTGTGTGTATATGTGTGTGTCTGTGTGTGTGTGTGCACAACATAACTCAAAAACGAAAAGTCGGTTAAATATCGAACTTAGTATTTAAGTTCACTATCGGTGACAAAAAATTTCAGAAAAATTTCTCTACCACAACCTACACTTCATAACGGATATTTTTTTCTAAATGTTCGATTTCCTAAAAAATTCTAACACTTTTGATTAAAATACCGTTTATTATAGATATTTATATAGTGAGTAAAATTGGGACGAGCCCCTGAACTCCTTTCCATCTGAATAACTTTTGCACAACTGGCAAAGCGCATGAGGTAAACATAAACTTACCACACAAGAAATCTATAGTAACAACACAATTAAGTGATGCACTTTCTGTAGAGCTAACCAATTCCGGGACATTTCCAATTATTGATTTTAATGTTAAAATATTTTAGTTCTTCTCAAACAGAAAGTCCTCATCAGTTTCACATCTCTTTGTTTTACTCCTGACCATGAACAGGAAACCGAATTTCAATGACAATTTCATGACAAAAGCTTTTAAATATATGACTGTCGCTTTAACCCAGTGTATTCCTTTATTTCCTTTTTACTTATAAGAAACCAAGTAATAAGGTCACATATGGTGATGTCTATCTTGATCATAATTATTAGTTAAAAGAATAATCCTTTTTGTTAATATTTTGTTTGCAGAATAGATAGAGAAAGTCAAGTGAATGGAACACAAGAGAATTTGTTTTTCATTTTCAATATTTATGCAGATACTGATAATGTTTTGTTTTATTTTTCCCTGAGAATGCTCCCAATATACTCATATATTAAGTACTGTTATGTCTGATCTATTGTAACCACGAATAAGTAATTTCGGCCTTTTGTTTGAATTTTCCCACACCTAAGTATCTGCAATTTTAGTGCTTCTGTTTAGAAAAAAAGAAAAGTATCTATTATTGTATTAGAACTAATTACTCGTATATTATTACGAAAACAACATGTCCTGCAACATGATTGTCATGGTATAGTTAAAGGAACGCTTTAGAATATGGAATAGTGGAGCATACACCCACTATGAGTACTTGGCTGAATAGTTATAAGTAACGTACACAAATTGCGGCAGGGGTGTTTTGTTTTACTAGAGTTTATTATTTTAACCTAAACTTTGGTGCCGGTACTTTAACCATATGCCAGACCGAAACTGCCCCGTATTTAACGTGTGCAGATATCCCTTCGTGTGTTAAAAGAGTTGCAGAACTCAATGGGACCATTTCAAGTTCAAACCGATCAGTGAAGAACTGGCCAAGTGACCAAGTGGCCCCTCTTACTTATCAGTGGACATGAATGGGTGACACTCATTGAGAGGGATAAAAGGAAGGTCGTTCAGGCCAGTTCTTCATTGGCGGGTTTTATCCTGAAATAGCGTCGTTGAGTTCTGCAACTCTTTTAACGCATGAAGGGACTACACGAGGCAATTGGACCACACACACACACACACATATATATATATATATATATATATATATATATAAAATGGCTTTACCTTCCTTGATATATGAAAGTGAAGGCTTGTCATCCAACTATACCAAATGAAAATAATAGAATCCTCAGAAATGAGATTTTTCAGAATTGGAGTTGAATACGCACAAGATCACATTAAAAGTGATGCAAATAGTTGACAATTAAATGGTTTATGGACAAATGAAGTTACTAAACAATACAGATACACATAGAAAAGTATCTATTATGAATGTCTGAGGAAAGAATAACCAAAACAATGTTTAACTACAAATAAGTCAAAAGGGAGAGGAAACGTGAGATTAAGAATATGGAGTGTGTATTTCTAAGAGGCAGAACAGATTGAAAAAAGTCTAATTCTTGTTGTTTAAGATGCCATGTATTAGTTAACTACAACTTCTAATGTAATTATTATGAAGGTATGCTTTGAGACAGCTCTGACAAAACTGTAAGTTAAACAGGATGCTTTATTACCCTAACATTTTTGTTTTGACACACAGATTAATCGTAGGAATACAAAAGTCGAAAAAATAACTTAAACAGTTAAAGAATAAAAATCAATGTAAGCAGCAGTATTGATTAAGGAAATTGTTAATTTGTGGAAGAAATAAAACAAGAAGTTCTTAAAATGTTAGTCTTATTACAATTTTAATTGGAAAATACTTCCGCTGAACAAACTGATAGGTACAATGAATTTTATGCATAAAAGTATAAGGCTTTCACTATAATATAAAGTATTGCCCATACCATTACAGAAAAATTTAAAAAATAGTAAATAAGAAGAATTATCCAACAAAAAGTATAATGAAACGAATATTACATTTCTTTCGCCAAAAACAATAACAAATAGTACAAATAATAATATTTCTGAATAGATATGAACAATATTGTATAAATAATTTCTTAGATTGCCATTGAGCATTTAAGGTCTCCAATAGCCAGCAATGGAAGACATGGCTTCTGAAGATCATGTTAAGTTCGGTGCTAAGCCAGAAGTTTGCTTTTTTTCCTCTTGCTCCCATTATCCAGCCGGTTACTTTAATATCTTGGAGACTACTTGGTTTTGTGCGTACTACCCTCTGGTTGGTTCGTGAATACTTTGGCAGTGAATCCTTCAAGAGAGAGCGTTATTGGACATAGACTGGAAATTAGTAATTTTTCCAGGTTAGAATTTGTCGTACATTTCTTTGAACTATGACAATGTCGCTGTCCAGTTTATGAACATACCTCTAGCAGTGTTCCTAATCTTAGTGTTTTTAAAATTTTAGAAATGTTCAAGGGTGGTGCCGTGACCGAGTGGTTAGACCAGTCACCTAGGCGGCCCTGGTTTGGTCCCAAAGAACTGCATTTGGAATTTGTGGTGGATGAAACGGCATCTGGGCGGGTTTTCTCTGGTTTTTCCCTTACCATTCATTTCACTAATGTCTCCATAATCATCTCTCCTGTCATCCATTTCACCGTAATTTGATAGCATCCACTTCTTCCCTTCCATCGGGCTGATCACCCATCCTGGCTTCTATCAGATTCAGAGCTCTTTAACGGGCGTGAGCTAGGTGCTGACTTGTTAGTCATGTATACGAGGAGGGGAAAGAAGGAAAGAAATAAGAACACAAATAATTATTTTAGGTACTTTTAAGTGTGTTCGGCTAAACTTGATATTTCATGATTGGTATTACGTACATTTGTTAAGATAGCATCCTGTTTATTTATAGACAAACAATTCTTGAGCGACTAATGAAGTAAATAATTCTATAAATTATTTCAGTAATCAGCATATACGCATCTATACACAGAAATGAAATCTTAATCTTACTAGTTTTTAATTGAAGATAGCCTAACATACACAATTGCAGCAATTATTCATGCAAGCTCAAGAATCTCCAGAAACGTAGCAGTTATAGTTATATTACTGACATGAATTTAGGCTTTAACCTCTATACTATTTAATGTTTTATTTGAAATATTATTAAATATACTATTAAAGGCTTCTTGAAATGAAATTATCAAAACAGTATGCACGTACTTGCACTATATATATATATATATATATATATAACACAAACTTGTGAAAGGAATGCATAAAACCTTGCCCTTGCCACCATTTGTAGCCTACTCATACATAAATGACAATGCATTAATATCCGTTGGGTAGCCTTCAAGAGCGGGCCACAAATCATGGAAACTGTCAACCATAAGGAACGCTTCGTGACAGAGAACAGAAGTTACTTCACTCCCTCGAGTAAAGTAA
This sequence comes from Hymenopus coronatus, assembly GCA_030762935.1. Lineage (NCBI taxonomy): Eukaryota > Metazoa > Arthropoda > Insecta > Mantodea > Hymenopodidae > Hymenopus > Hymenopus coronatus. The sequence continues at coordinate 327,884,168 of CM060900.1, read as the reverse complement.
TCACTAATCAGAAACAGCAGTCAACAGTTGCAACAAATGGTAGAAATAATGATACTTTCATAGCATTTAATTGGTGTGTTGAGCCGCAAGGTAATAGCATATCTCTAGACACCAATGGCCGTTTTGACTGCACAGTTTTACATCTCAGCCAAGGAGAAACCGTTGTGATAAAAGTGACCTTCTGAAGTATTAAAGGTAGAGCATATACCAAGTTTCATTAAAATATGCGTTTTATTTTGTATAGATTAATGCATTTATTCGTTTACCTAAATAAAATAAAAATCTACCTTCTCCTACAGATATTGAAGTACATGCACCGTTTTTAAAGTATATTCCTTAATAGCTATGTAGTAAAGTGTGTGTTTGAAATGTTCCTAGAATGGATAGTTTTTTCTTTAAATAATTTTGGAACACAAAATGGAAAAACTGCAAAAAGCAGCGCAAGATAATACTAATTATATTAGCATTAATCTATGACCAATACCAAAAAGTTATTGCAAATTCTCTGCACTGCTTTGGAAAAAAAATTTCAAACCTCTAGCTTTATTTTTGTATGAGCAGATAAACTTTGAATGATAAATTCTAATATTAGAGAATAACAAAGAAATTGAAACTCTGAAAAATGGCTGTAAAGTTAGACATAAATAGTGAATTAACCAGCGATACCCTTTAAAATGGCGTTCAAAATATGGATTACATCCGCCCTAGGAGAATTAGATATTGCTAACATAGCTTTAAAATATGGTGCATATTTTTTAACAAATTCCAAAAATACACATGTTAGACCATAATCGCTAAAACAGCTTTGTGTCCCCTTAAGATGGAAAAATAAAAGGGACAAAAATACATTGTTATTCTCTAATAGAAGGTTTAATGTACTTTGTATTTTGCCGATAGTGAGTGGTTGAATTAACTTTTAGCAAGTGCATTCCTATGTAAAACAAAAAGGAAGAGATCTAGGTGTCAAAGGACTTGGTTGCAAACTAGAAAACCTCTGGGGCATAAATGTAATCAAGAATCCACTACTAAATAAAAACAAATAAGCAATAAGTAATAACTCCTCAAACTATGTAGTATCATAAATCAAATGCGACTTATCTCTTTTGGGCAACTGAATGTCGTAATGCGGCATTTAATTGCACATGTATAGATATGTGCCAATGACAGCTTTATTTTACCATGATTCTGCTCTATTACATATTTTTACATTAAAATGATTGTTATGACGCAAGTTTTGTCAGAGTCTATTAGATGTTTAGTTTACGTTCTTTGAAAGTGGCATTTGATTGATATTAACTATAAATTTGGATTTACGGGCTTGATAGTTTCGCATATTTATACTCGTTTTTACAAAACAGAAATTCCTTTGAACTTAATTTTTATAGAGAAAATGTTAGTTTGACACATAATGTAACATGTTATTATAAAGAAGTATATTAAGAAAGTAATCTATAGTTTATAATCTTGGGATTTCCATCAGGTGTAATGCATTTCACATACATACATATAAATGATTTTCATTCGTTATACATAAATTTTCTTGGAAAGCTAGGTACCTGGGTTACGAAAATTTTCTTGTGACTATGATGATATTCAACAAATTAATCCTAGAGATTCGTAATTTCATTAGATACTGAATACCATTTAGCACGGATTGTGAAGATACAGCTTTAAGGAACAACTTCATCATGCTTAACGCAGGGACGCCGATAACTGGTTGTAATCGATAGAGCAAGTTGCATAAATTCTCTTTTTAATCCGAGAGGCGTTTTGCTCAAGTAAGGGATTTTGTTCACATGCGAAGCTCAGAGGCGAGATATTTAGAGAAAAAAAACTCATTTACACAACTGATAAGGCCTCCATTATGACACTTTTTGATTTAGATTTCCACTGCATTACCAGTGTACTTAAGAAATTACACATCAAGTCCATGTATATCCAAACTTGCTATTTCATTCTCAAACGGAACCCATTATCCTTCATGACGTGTTCTCATAGATGTGTCATGCCATGGGCTAGCAGGTTTCAGAGGAGGCAAACGAGACAATACCGAACTTTAAAACAGCCTTACAGCTAGAAATAGTAAAAGTTGTCAAAATGTACATTTGTGCGTACGAGGTGCTCACAGAGCGGATTGGCTTGTTAGAGCTTCGACAGCCTTAAGGATGTTTATTCCTCCCCTAAAGAAGCTACGCCCGAAATATAACAATGCGCTGAAAAAAAAAACATATACAAGCAATGACAGAGAAAACAGCACGAGGCAAGGAAATAAAAAAAAGTAAATAACAGGTTAAATACTGGATATTAAAGAAAAAAACAAGAATGTGAAATACACATCAAAAAGAGGGAAGAAACCCTGTAAGAGATTAGACAACAAACTATGAAAATAAAAATACACAATTAGAGAACATTATAGTAGAGATGTGAAATAAAATAATAACCCGAGTAAGGAAAAGAGAATGTAAATGTGATATTATTTTGAATAAAAGTTTACTGATAAAAGAGGAAATATAATTAATTATGAAGAATGCATTAACAAACAAGCATAATAATAAAATATGACATAAGTATGTAAAACGATTATATCAGACACCGAATGCGCCTTTAATATTTGTATAAGAGGTGGGAGTTTCATCTGTATTGAATGGAAGATGAAAATGATTTTACATTTTTGTACTGGAAGATTTAAAATTAATATTTAAGGACATTGCGAAATGAATTATATCAGGGCCTGATGGAATCCTTGCTGATTATGGATGAAGAAATGCAGAGAATTATATATATTTTGGTAGTTACATATCCCATAACGATGTTCATTTCAGTATTTCAAGGCGGTAATGATTCTGGCAATAATGCAAGGCAATAATTAGGTGGTTATAACATCTGGCAGTAGATCTGTTCAAAACTCTGAATCATATCTTTGCTCCAGAATCAAAGGCAAATTTTTAAAATATGAGTATTACTATGGTGAAGGGAAGTGACTTAGATGTACTGTTGGTGGAATTTATAGATTTGGTAAAGCCTATAACACAGTGGAATGGAAGAATCTTGAGAGATTCCGTAAAACAATGGTATTCACAGAATGAAGAAAATGATTCAAGAAGAAAAAATAGAGTGTCTCGCTTTTCTTATAACTCTTATAGCTCGCTAGCAGAAGAGAAAGCTTCTAAAAGCATCACAAGAGATATGAATGACAACAGCGAACTTTACGGAATAAAAATAATTGTAAACAGACAGGCACTAGGGTGTTGGAAGATAAGCGAAGAAGAAGTGCACACCATTTCAAAATAAGGCAATGGAACAATCATAAGTAGTAGTATGAGAAGCAATCAAAACAGAAAGGAAGAAATAGCAAATGCCAGGACGATGTTAATATAAAAAGAATTAGTTTTATGGATTTCGAAAATAACTAAAATTGTTAGCCAAGATCATTGTGTGTAATGTTGAATATAAATGGCATAGTGCCGAGGAAACCATTAAAAACATTTCAAATGCGGATAGGAAGAAAATAAAATAATAATGCAACTGTTTGAAAAATTGGATGAAGTAACGCACAATGCCGAAACTGTTAATAAAGAGAAAAATAAATTGGGCGAAATGAATTAAATGCGATGAAAGGATTATTATTGTTGTTATTATTAATAATAATAATAATAATAATAATAATAATGGGGAAGATGCTCAGGATAGAATGTAATTTAATATCACGCTAAATAATCATATATGGATGAAAGGGAAAAGCATCAAAAAAGAGAAGAATGGAGTATACTGGGTTAGTGCTAAATAAGTTTACCTTTGGCAGAAAGCCACAATTGGTTCATATATTCGACACTGAGTCACGATTGAAGCATTGTATACATGTGTAAAAGTATCACAGGCAGAAACTTTCGTTAAATATTTAGCACCTTTCTCAGTTTACGAAAACTTCCTTCTCCAGAGCCGTTCATACTTTGGCATTCTTTACTCTGATCCTTTAAATCCCGGAATTGCAGCCGTTCTCAGCTTGCTCGGTTGTTCTTTGTACATTGGGTTGACAAGAACAAATTGGTTGCTTAAATAAAGACAACTCGGCACTCGGTTAATCCAATAAATGCATTGGTAAATAATAGAGCAGACCTGTCCTCTGTTTTGCTCCCTATCCCACTCCCCTTTGCTTTCCCTTACGCCGAGCTTGTTCTCAGCATTCCTTGGCTTTCTTGTAACTGTAGCTTTGGCGGGAGTGCGGATCCCAAGGGGCGCTACAAGAGAACCCTGCTATCGTAGCAGTTGTCCTGTTGCTTTCCCCAGCATTTCTCTTCCCTCCAGTCTCTTGTCGAAAGAAGGGATAAACTGAGATATCGAGACATTCTTAAGGAAACGGATCTCATGCGCACTGCGAAAAATAGTACTGCGTTTCTATCGAGTCCGTCTCAAGTTGAGACAATTATTAGAGAAAATATATAATTGTTACACTGTAATTATGCTGTTATAATTCTTAGTCTATGTATTATGAGAAAACCCAAATGTTCTGTCGTTACCACTTCAGCTTCCGTCAGCACATAACCTTCATGGGCAGGATGAAGTGCTCGGAGTACCGTGGGTTCAGTGTGACGGCTACCCCGGGTCATACGACTAATTGCCTTCAGACTACAAGCAGCCACGCTTCCAAGCCCTATGGCACTAATTACTGTTTATTAATGAAAGTTTTATTGAGTCTGTGTTCCTATTTTTCTGTAGGTTATTCTTGATTTTATGAGTTACACAACTGTTTCTTCATTTTGTGATACGATAATTATTGGCATCTAAGAAGGGACGAGGAAGCAAGAGAGAGAGAGAGAGAGAGAGAGAGAGGGAGAGAGAGTAATGAATAGAGAGATTAGAGAGAGAGAGCAGTTTGTACGCATTCACCACAGGTTACTTGAAGCTTCTCGTAATGAGCTTAATTAATTAGTTTCCGTTTCTACAAATAGGTTATAACCTGAAAAATTACCTACCAAAACGCTAATCGGTAAAAATATCTTGCATAAACAATGTGTGAGGGGAAGCCTGCTATGAATGCACCAGTTTTAAAATTGAGCTTCGCTTGTATTTACTTTCTGCTTAAGTGACGGATATACACTGGAGATGGACCTGAAGTTTTTTTTTTTCTTTATAAATGACGTTTACAAAGTTTCAGGGCAAAAAAACTATTAATATCTTACGAAAATGGTTCTTCCGTGCGTCTAATTTATAACATTGCAATAGATCACACATATGCTAGTTTTCTTTGTATTCTTCCACAGCGCATCAGTGCTGCATGAAGTCGCTGAAACCTGTGTGTAGCAGCTGTGTCAGTTATTGCGTTTATTTTCAGTTAAAAGCATTAAAGTTTTTTCATTGCGAATCTCAAAAATGAAGGTTTTTCAAGACATTTGTCTTGTGTGAATTACATTGGATTATTTTTATTAATCTGCTGCAATACCTAGGCCTAAACAAAAAAAACAAAAAATATGCATGATGAATACGTAAAAACCCAATCATGTGGATTGGTGCGTAGGCAATATCTGAACAAATTTTCTGGTGTTCTTGTTTCAGGTAGAGAAACTCATATAGTCTGGTTAATAGGTTTAAAATAACGGAATCTCTAAACGTTAACCCTAAGAAGCGAAAAAGAAATGCTATAGCGGAGGGCAAAATTCACGAAATTCGTGTTTCATTCGAAAGCTTTCCAAAGAAGTATCTAAGACATGATGGGTGTTTTAAAAGCATTTCTTCATAGAACCGCTAAATTTTAAACTTCAAACCCTACAGAGTGACTACAGTTCATGAATTGCAAGCTCTTGACGAAGAAACACGAGTGAATTTATATAACTGGATTTTACAAAATATCGTTAACGGAACTGATGACCCACGTTTAACAATTTTCTCGGATGAGGCATGGTTTCATTTAAGTTTCCATTTTACCTCACAAAACAATTCTGGAGCACAGAACATTTTCATTTAGCACGAAGTTCCATAGAATGATGTAAAAATTAATGTATGGTGTGCTGCTACAGCAAAACTAATGATAGGGCATTAAAACATTAATTTTAATAGACACAGAAGAGATATTCTTGAACTACTTTTTTCAAATGTCAGATAATTAGAGAGAAGACGGATATTACCAATAATATTTTGCCACACCCTACTGTCCGAGGTAGCAGTTTTTGATGCCAGGATGATTTCTAAAGAATTAGGCGCCTTCGTTTTACAGACCTAACTAACTGTATGTGACTTCCATTTGGGTAAACCCAAAAATAAAGTTTATAGGAACAATCTTATAAACAGAAAACTTTTTTATAGGAACAAATATATAGCGGACAGTTAGCATCTTCAACATAAGGTATAACAAGTCTCGATAGTGATGTTACTATTACTGAGGAGTAAGTAACCCAGAAGTTTGAGAAGGCTGCCCCCAGTGTGATAAAATGAACGCAGAACATATATACACGTGATTCGCAGCCTGGCAAAAGGTATGTGGTTTTTAATATTCATTTATTTACCTATACTTAATTATAACAAGTTAGTAGACATTGTTATTACCACAACCTAAAACACTAAATTATCCATATTTCTTTCTTCAATTTTCTTAATACTATAAATTGCATTAGTTTTTAAGTATTGTTTAAGTTGATGTATCTGTCAAATTTACAAAGCTCACAGTATGCAAGATATCTTATTTTAATTTATACTAGTAATTGTACAGAATAAGAGCGATATTTTTGCCATATATCAAGCTTATTATTTGCATGGTTGCTTACATATAACTATTTTGTCTAAATTCGTTGTTACAATAAAATGACCCACATGATACATTTTTAAAAATATTTTCACATAACAAAAATCCAGTATTAGAGAAAATGCGCCAAGAAATATATTTCCCATATTCTTTTTTTTATATTAGTCCTGTTTAGTATAGAAGAATTGTTACTTTTGGTACTCTCCAAAAATTTTAATTTTTCAAAATTTAGTAATCTATTTCTAAAAACGGTACCATAATTTTGAAAACAAATGTATTACCATTATCTTTAACATACCTTTTATTAGAATTATAAAAGTCTTTAAACAGGTTATCAAAAAACTTCATCGTATGGAACATTTTGAGTATGGTGAAAGGTTGCGAGAGATTATGGTTTAAATTTGGGAGCGCCAATTAATAAGCATGCACCTAATCATTTATAGAGTCAATTAATTGGTAGTTAAAGTGAAACAAGTGGGAAAAACTATATATTCTCTTAAAGTTTTGAATTCAGGTAATTTTATTATGAAAAAATTAATTTTTAAACGTTTTCACAATTTTTGACAAATTTCACAGATGGTACTTTTTAAAATCGTATGGAGTACGTACTCCATGAATTTGATGGTAGTATGTTAATTAGTTTAATTCCCATTTGAATTAATATTATTCTGAGCTTAATTCAGTCTGTTCACACAGGTAACGTTCCTATTTATAAATGGACCCCTTTGCAACACAAAATACACTCTGGAGATGGGAAGATGGAGATCAAGTGTAGATTAGCGACAAGAGAGCCATAACCCGTTAATGTTCACAGCACTTCTTGGTCCTTCAGATACTATTTATTTATAGTCCATTAGTGTTTTCCGGGATATTCGCTCTCAGAAGATGAGGTTGATTTTCTTTTATTCATATTTAAATTTTGTGTTAATTATACGCTTTATTTCAAAGTAATAAAATACCAATTTCTTGATTTGCTGAATTCTGTTGCACACTTTTGCCAATATCTCTTCGTTTTCAGTTTCCTGAAGCCTGCAGTGGAACGGAACACATTGCATTATACTTTACATTTCTTTCTTCTGTAAACAGTAAATTTTATGTTGGATATTTGTCAAGCAATTTGTTCTTGTGTCAGGTATGTTGCTATTGCATCTATTGCTGCTTTTGAGTTTGTTCAGGAAGTTATTAACTTAGATAAATGCATTGCTGATAGCTTATATTTCTCCATCAAATGCTTTATTATGAGGGCCTAATATTTAACTAAAGGAAAACATTCAAATATGAGTTCCTAATCCCACATGTCGACCTACCTCCATCAGCAGTTTTGTGATTAAATTCAACAAAGCATTATTCTTAACAGCACACCACTAGTCAAAAAATGTAGAGCGTAATGCTTACTTTTTAGCAATTCAACCATGTTTTGGGGAAATTAAGGTACCAGTCCAGTCCAGTGTGATTGGCAGGCTGAGGGCAGCCCGAGGTGTGTTAGACGTGTCCCTGTTCTCAGAGAGAACTTAACCACGTTCTGACGGGATTGTGGGTTTTGTAGGATGGCGGGTGTGTATTGGGGTTGTGGAGTGACAGGAGGAGGCGAATATTGCTCCTCGACGGTTGCCTTTGATGGTGCAACGGCCCTTGTGCACCGCTGGTGTGTTTTTATCAAAATGTTTCTTGAGGTTAAATTTTGAATCCAAGCAACTCTTGAAGGATAATAAGGAGCTTAGCCGTAGCAGCTGTTGGTGGTGCTCCTTCGTTACCGGGGGTGCCCGCAAGCCATGCGGGGAAGCCGGTATCGCCTGAAGCGGCGGTTTGTGGGATCGTAATCCCCAAGAGACCTAACGAGGGCGCTCCGATGGAATGGTAACCCTTCGTTGAATTTTGTTGCCCGACGCCTAATCTCGTCCTCCAGGTATATTAAGGTACCCTGCCATCCATCTCATATAAATTCCACTTAAGGAACAGAGCTAACTCACGCTAGAGGAGAGAGTTTCATTTGTCATTACCAGACTAATAAATCCTAAAGCAGTTGAGTTCAAGTTAGCTACATACAGCTTACACAACTGCTACCACGAGTCGCTGACGTCAGGTAAAACGTGGTATTGTGATTGGTCTGTAAGCACCAAAAGTCTAAAGAGGGGTGGGGTTATTATCCATGAAGCCACAACATAAAGTCCGGTAACAGTTCAAGCTAACTTTCTTTAAACCTGACTTTAAAGATTGTAGATTTCTAGTAAATATACATAATATGAATACCTCCTGCTTTATATAGTCTGTGTTCTCAAGTTTTATAGAACATTTGGCCTTAGAGAAAAAAAAAACTTCGACGTCAAGAAAAATGCTTTAAACATTTTGGAATAATGTTTATAAAACAAACTGCATTATTAATTAGGATTAATTGCTTAAGATTAAGACATAATTAACCCAGTATTCACTATTTAGTTTACAAGAATAGTTCTGCACAAATATTTGTAGTCAGATAAATGAGTGCTAAAACACTAGAGTTTCTTAAGCCTTATATCTGCATGTCAGTTCTACATCTGAGGCAAATCCAAATCATTGTTTCCGAAATAATGAATGGTTTTTGTTTATGTTAAAGCTCTACAAAAACAGTCTCATTAATTAATAGATGAAAATAATTGAGTTCATGTAAAAAAAAGTATTGAATGTGGCTACACGAAGTAATTGCAAAGCTAACATTTCATTGAGGTTTGCTAGTTAATTGGTGGGCTGCGAATTAAATGTATCCACTTGTGTGAATAATTCTGACAACCATGCACCTTAATTAATTAATTATCTTTAACAATGGAGTTAAAGTAATTAAAGCCAAAACAATACAAGCGCAGAAGCGACTATAGAACGCAGAATGTGTTCCAGTTTTGTTTTATTTAACGCAGGCACCGTATAGTTAAATTATACCGAACAATTTAAAAAAAAATGTGGTTTGTTCCATTCACATGGAATTTTCTAGCAATTCTGCAACAGATTATTCTTACAAAAGCTTTTCCTTCTCTACTTTATGCTAATCAATATATACAGAAGATATTAATTAATTATTTCTTCCTAAGTAGAAGGGAATACATTCGGCTAAAGCGATAGTCAAATCTTTTAAAATCTCTTGTTATGGATTAAAATTCGTTTCTCTGCATAGGTAGGATTTGAAAAATTCCCTAATGAGAAAACCACATAATTTTAAAACCGAAATTCTAATAAGGAATATCTTGGAAGTGGATTACTCCAGGAAAAAAAATGCATGAGTATAAGCGTGTGTTTTAACAACATTTACATTTTTGTTTAGCAAGATTTTGTCTATCTTTTGTGATTTACTGGTTAAGGAAAAGTCATCCAGAGGTATTCCCATAAAATTCCAGATATGCATTTTATTTGCAATGCAAATATCTTTAACATGCGGTATTTTAAATAAAACCCTTATAGCCATTTTTTTAGATATTCAAAATGTTCAAAAATGGGGGGGATTTTCCTCAAAAAGTTCGTATCGCATCCTTGTCCAAATTTAGTACTTAGTATTTTACACGCTTTTGGTTTTTGAGTTATTCTGCTCACAGGCACACGGACACACAGTCGCGCACTCGCGCGCGGACCTTTTTTTTTTTTTTTTTTTAAGTGCTTTATTTGGATACAGGGTGTATAATATGTGTATTTCCGGTGAAATCTCAGTATTGGATTTTTGGGTGGAATGGTATACCTTTTCTGCCTGCTACATACACTGAACATACGTGCTAGAGTAAGTAAAAATTAATTTCAGATGTATGTTATAACCTTTCTTGCATTATTTGTAAATCATTATTAGAGCGAGCCTAGTTGTTTTAAAGTTCTTGTTTAAATGTACAAGATTTTTCTTTTGGTGTGTCGCAATAACCCCCCCCCGTCTCTAGGTACGAGAACGTATCTAAAAGTAACGCAGAATATTTTTTTTTTACAAAAAAGTTTTATACTTAAACAAGGAAACAAACAAAAAAACAAAAATAAACTTAAACCTTTTACCTACCTTTCGACATAGTCACCAACTTTCTAAACACATTTTAACCATCGTGATGTCACTTTCAATATGCTCTGTTGGTAGAAGTTCGTTTCCCTGGAATATAACAATCTGTAACCGCTGATTTCACTTCCACATCGGTCGCAAAGCGTTGGTCGACCAGAAATGCCTTCATGGGACCAAACAGATGAAAATACGCCGGTGCAAGGTCCGGACTGTATGGTGAATGCTGGAGCACCTCTCAACCAAATTTGGTGATTTTCTGTCGAACAGGAGCGGCAACATGTGCGTGAGCATTCTCATGAAGAAGTTTGGCATCGACAGCATTAATGCTGTGGCGTTTATCACGATGGGCACGACACAGCTTCATCAAAGTTTTAATTTAAGCTGCAAAGTTCACAGTGGTCCCTTGTTCAGCAATGTCCATCAATAAAACACCATGCATATCCCAGAATTCTGTTGGAAGCATTTTCCTAGCACTTTGAATTTTTTTTATTTGAGAACCAACATGTTTCCACTCTATACTTGCCTGCTTTGTTTCGGCCACGACTCTTCACAAGCAACGATTACTTTCACAAAGGCATGTCCTTCTGCGGTGTACCGCGTTAAGTGATCCAAGCTTCTCATAATTCGCTGGCCCTTGTGGTTGTCTGTCAGGTTCTTAAACACCCGGCGAGCACTAACTTTACGAAATTTCAATAATGAAATTAGAACAATATCATACACTAGACTATAAGAAATGTTAAACTGTTGCGACAAGGTTCGCAGTTGCACACGCCGGTCATTCAAAATTGCCGCCTAAATGTCTCTGACATTCTGCTGGGTTACAGCTGTTAGCGGTCTCCCGAAGCGTGGCGAATCACTAAGGTTCACATGGCCCTCTTGAAAGAATGCACACCACCTGGAAGCATTGCTACAGTCCATACAATCATACCCATACACGCCAAGCATGTCCCTGTGAATTTCACATGGTTTAGGCCCTTTGGTCCACAAATATCGAACCACAACTCTTGCTCTTCACATGTGGATAACAGTAGCATGCACACCATCCTTTTTAGCGTAGTTCACGCTTCTCTCGATAAAGCTACGCATGAAACCAAAAATACCCTATTTAGTGAAATCTTGAAACTATATCTGTGTGTGAAATTGCAACATTCCATTTGCAGTACCAAGGCAGAAAAAAACTATTGTGCGGTACTTTTAGATCCGCCCTCGTACTTTGACAAATGGTAACTTATGCCGTATCCACTTTGGTGTGTTAGCTCTTCGTCAAATAGTTTCTCCACAAACCAATCAGTTTACTAACTGATGTGACATGGTCTTAACTGTACTACAATGAACAACACCTCTCACTAAAGGATATCCGTTTTCTTTCCACTATTTCATACCCCAATAGGTGATCTGCTGTCCTAGGTGGTGTGCGGACATAAGTCTTGCTCAGTTTCGAGACATTTCTCATAGCGAGGCCTGCTCACTAAAGTTTACGCCTTCGATCGGCGGACTCAAGGAAAATAAACTCTTACGTCTGGTATACGCCACGTACTAACCAGTGTTATAACATAGTATTCTTAATAAGTAAATGATAATTCTGCAAATGAAGTAAATATCGGCATAATGTTGTTTATTGCACTGTTATTAATTGCCAGTACAACTATCTGTATTTATATCCCTGGAACCTGTATATGCAGGGTGTTAGAGGTATGTTTTCATAAATAGTATGTTAATGTGTACAATGTTATGGTGTAAAGTGTATGATGTCATATTCCACCTTAAACTAGTCGATGTTTCTTCCACACTATGAGGTATTTTCAAACCTATTCGCTTTATTTTAGATAATGATCCATCAGTAAGAACCAGTATACTAATAATACACATACATCCCTATTCACATGGAAAATCATCTGATTCAAAGGGAATTGCTAATTTTAGTAATCGCGTAGTCATAAGTGCGTTCTGTAGTGAGCCTTGTGGTGCTGAGTTCAATCTGTGGTGGTGGTGCGTCTATGCTTGCGTAATCTTCGTGTTCCCCTGGGCTCCCGTCCTGGAGACTCAGTTTTCCTCCTTGTGGTGACTGAGGATCAAGATCTCCTTTCTATCTCAGTTTGGGGTGTGAATGAAAGTTGTTCCTTAAAAGCATGACCACGTGTTATAAATTAACTGGTGTATATAACTTGGTACTTATAGCTATTTGCTACTGAATATAGCTTCTAAAGCCACCACATAGCTAGCAACTCGTTCCGATAATTATGAATTTAATGGTCTTTTTGACCCGTCATCTACATGCGTTCAAGGAAAATCTATCTATTAAAATGACATGAATCTCCTTTCCGGTTTGATTCAAGGGCCGGTGTGAGTTGCCACAGCGAACGTTAGTATCAGAGAGAATTTCGGGGCTGATTTTCCCTTTTTATGTGACTTGAATATGACGCAATATTTCGCGTTGATATTTGATATACGTCTCCTGAGTCGTAATGAGGAGTGTTGCTGAGACGTTTGGAACATAAATTATATAATCATTGCAACTTCAGCGCACATGCGACACTTTCGGATTTGTTTACCCCTACGATATTGACAGACAACAGATAATTGTGCAAGCCGCAGAAGGTTTAGTTGGAAATACAGTCTGGGCTAAAATTGGAGTGCAGTATAGAGTAACATATCAAAACTGGTGCAAAACTAATTAGACAAGGGCTCGTGTGGATTAGACTGAAAGCTTGGCGGATGATAAAATTTGCTGATGAAAATGGTATGAGAATCTGCTCTATTACTTGGCAAGATGTAAGGGTACAGAGGACTGCAGGTTAAAGTAATTACTGCCATTTTTTACCACTACAGATGGAGGGTTAGGGACATGTTGGACGCTACTGGTAGGTATGGAAGCCGCGGAGGGTGTAGGTAAATATTTACTTAAGGCAAGACAGCTGAGATCTGTGATGGAAGGTAGAGCGGAAGGTAAGAAAGGCTAAACAGTGTTGTTGTGCTTTATATATTTTTGGATTTTTTTCCACTTATCCCTAGTACTTTTTTACTTCTCTTAAGTGTTCTTGTTTACCATGATATGGCACAATAATGCACCGGAATCGTTTACTGTTGTTCTGGGTGTTTTCTATATTTAGGATGTTATATTTGATAAGGTGTTTCTTTTTATTTTTCCTGTGTACTTTTTTAATTTATTATTTTAATCTTGCTTATTATTTTGTGTATTATAACAGCACATCCTGACTGTGGATCCGTGCGACTGATAGATGCCCTTGAATGTATACTTTTACTTAAGTAAACACATTCATTCATTCTTACTTCAGCCATCTATCTGTGTTGAAACTAACGCTTCCAGGAACTAAGCGTATGCTCATCTCTTTCTATGTGCCGCATCTGCTGTATGCCAAGTTCCTGGATTTCAAATTTTGTTCTCTAATGGTTTTGATTGAACGAAATGGCGCTATGGTAATGAGTGACACTCACATTCGGGAAGTCATAGGTTTGATTTCCGCTTCCGGCTTGCCTGACGTATCGTTTCGGTTGTATTTAAACTTAATGTATTTATTACAAATTTATTGTATTAAATGCTACGCTACTGTAATATGGACCTAACCATTCACCAGGCAGTACATAAAATCATAACAGTTACAAAGTTTGCATTTTGGATCCAAAAGTCTAATACACTTTAATGAAATGAATTATTGACGCCTGGAATTCCCTTTAATTATCGTACTCGAATGGCGCAAGAGCTTACCTGGATACAAGCGCTGGAGTTTTTCTTCTAATTTGAAACATACTCAGAATAAATATATGCTCTTTTAGTTTAAACTTACAAGGTTCTTAAAATACGATAATAAGTTGTAGATTTTATTAGCATTTACCAGGAATACCAAGAGGTGATATTTTAATGTCATTTTAACACCCATGTTCTAATTATTTCAAATGTATAAAAAACGGGGAATTCCTGAAAGAAATGGAAAATGTACCTAATTCACTCCCCATATTAAATACTGACCCACGGTGGAGACATGCTACGGCTACTCTATTGAGTGGGGGCATACCAAGCAGTGCTACTGTTCTATCACTTTTAGGGTGTGAAATGTGAAACCTGTAGAATTAAATTTCACATAGGTAATTTAAAACTGCCACAAAGACCTATAGCACCTATGTATTTCCAGCTAATCTAATGCTTTAAAAGTACCATGTTATATTTTAGTTGCTCATATGTGTGTTATTTTTAATTAAGGTCGTGCTATAGAATAAATAAATCTACATTGAGCAACTTTCTTATTTTATTTGGCCTCTTATACGGATACTCAAAGGTTTAGTTTTCACAGAGTTCCTCTGACTCTTCAATACAATTTTTGGTTAATCTGTATAAAACACATCCTATTTTACGTTCATCATTATTATATAAACTAACATTGTGATGAACAAGTGCGGTTCGCCAGGTAGCTCCTCAGCTGAATTTATAATCGAAATTCCAAATTACATACCTATATCTTCTACTTCTAATCCACACAATACCCTGTCCCAAATCTCTGGTGAATCTGTAGGGTACTGCTCTGCTTCTACCATTCTCCCCGACTGCCCATCTTCTCCCTCTTTTTCATTCACTACCTAAAATGACAAAACCATGAAGTGTAAAATTCCCGGATAGAAGGCTCGCATATCGAAGAGGCTCGTCCATCCAACGATTATTCTATGCGCCGTGTCCACTCTTTTCAATTCCCGTAGAAGATCACTTTGAGTTGCTATTCTATATACCTGCTACGATAGCTCCTTTCAGGGTTTAGCATTTCAGTTTTAATTCTACCTTGGTAAGAACAGCATGTATACTGTCATATTATCTAGTTGTGCAGAGTGAATTTAATTTCGTTAAGTTTTTGTCTGAAAAAGATGTTAATTCTAAGTAATTCTTAATATTTAATTAAATGAATTCCATTTCATTGTACCAAAATGCACGGTGGTTTTTTTTAATTAGTTCATAAAACAACGTAGTTTTCAGGGTTTTAGAAACGCCACTCTCATGAAAGCTAGGAGAAAATAAATAGGGTTTATTAGTATTTAATAGTTTACATAAAATAAGGTAAAACATAAATATGTTCCTTTTTTTAGAATAGTATCCTATAACTCGGTAGATCATATTAGGCGATGAACTAAATAGGTGAAAGGATGCACCAATGTGTTCGGGTTCCATGGAACTTAAATTTACTTGAAATTCGTTTTCTCAAGATACGAAAACCAACGGAAAAGAAACCTGTCCGTACAAATCATGCTAGCCGCGATTCGAAATCGGAAGTTACTGAATGTGAGACAGGCACGTTACCCTCATTTTACAGAGGCGGTCCATTTTCTGTTACCAGGTCCTTCTAAATGGGACAAGCTCTTATTTTTCGAAGTCCAAAGTTTCATTCACGTTTTGTTTTGAAATCAGGCATTAATACTTTCCTCTTCATATCATTTTAAAACCATTTCTAGTGTAATACGATATTAAAGGATATTTTCTTACATAATTTAAGCTCTATAATTGTTCATAATTTACTTTGAATTCCGAAATTTTTTCTAGCACTCCACCTATTTTCGAATTGTGAGCCGTTCCTGGTGATAAGTATTTCAGTTTCTACCTAAAATTATTGAAAAGGAAATTTAAAGCAACATGTCAAAAAATAAGTGTTTTCCCGCTCCTGAATAAAAATGCTGTGTGCCAGTATGTGCTTATTTGATTGATTTTGGCCAGTACGAAATTTCCTTAGGATTGCACGGGTAGACGCTGCAGGTAGATTCTTTTCAGAACCTAAAATGGTTATTGTCCAAAGCGATATTCACAAATATGTTCTGGCGTCGAGGTCTTGAATGGTTGTCATTTACTAAATATCCCCCTTGGGTAAAATCTTTCAATATTTGAGTAACACACCACCTCAGCCAAAAGTGCAACAGGAAAAAAATCATATTTTTGAAACTGTCGTGTTCCTGTAAATAAATCAGGCCAACTCAAAGAAATGGTAGTAAACAAACACTCTGGTAGCGATAAAATTACACTGAGGGTTCCTCAGATTCAGGATGTAAGAAGCCATTGCTATCGTGGGGGCGATTTAAGTGTCTATTCTATTTTTCGATCCCTAACCTTGATCGAATCGTTAGTACTCCTTAATCACCACCGAAGTGGGCTAGCGCCCCGTCGTACATTCGCATCTTATTACAGGCACTAAGGGCACTGTCCAAATATTCTCTCTGCACACATCAAACGAACCACCGTAAACATGATTGCCCACACATCCCCGAAGCGTAGGGATAGCGTATCTGCCTTATATCGAGTATCGCTCTGGGAAAGTTGCCAGCTTAAGGTGATGCATCTGTGAAATTTGACCAAAAATTGTAAAAAATTAAAAAATACTATTCCATAACAAAATTATAGGAAGTGTAAGCTTTAAGAAAATAAATACTTTTTCCCATTTGGCGCATTTTAACCATTATATAATTGAAGCTATGAATGTGTTAGTTCAAGTATAATAAGGCACATTAAATCTTATTTTCTTGAAAACTTCTTTCCACCATGTTTCCATAGTCAAAATGTTCCAAAATGTTTGTTTCAAAGTTGTATACTGCCTTGCAAAAGCACATTAATTAAAAGGCCGTATACTTATCGAAATAATGCTACAATTTTAAGAAACAAATTATTCAATTTAAAAAAAAAATCAACAGCTTTGCAGAGTGCGAGAAATCAATATTTTTCTACAATTAGGAATAATATAAAATATTCCAGCTATATGCGTGGTTATTTAGTATGAATATTTAAAGAAAATATATCAGGTGACTCATCTTGGAAAATGTCGGGCTGAAGCAGTGGAACATCAGGAGACAAGCATTCCTTATATGCAGGCGGCGTTCCGGATACACGGAGACCACCGTCCTGATTAGCGTCTTCTAGGAACAAAACCGAGATAAATATGACTGTTGTTGAGACACAAATTGTTAAAACACAGATTCGTTGGCAGCATGCAAAACAAATAATTGCTTCATTTGTACAGCCTACTTCCCATGTTAACAGTGCTAAGCTTTCAAGATATATTTTGCAACTCATATGAGACCACTTCGAGTCGAAAACTACAGCTTTGGCTTCTTATACTACATATATGGCATGCGAACACTTTTGAGATATTTGCCATAGCAGTGTAGCAACTAATTTCTTGTAAGCTCATCTGCCACCTGTACAATTTACTTATTTAACTGAAATTATAATACAATGTACTTAGCAAAACTACACTAAACACCAGTTGCTATATTAACTGTTACGTAGTATCTTCAGCGCAGCATATGAGCCACAAACGTCTAGAGGAGTTTATTTTTCTCCGAGTCAAAGTTTTCGTGGAATGCTTCCTTTCGTTAATACTCTATCGTTGCCAGTTAGCAAAATATCTAATTTCGAATGTACAAATGCTTTGCAGTATTTATTATGAAAACGAAAATTTTCTAGAAAGAGGGTAAGGAACAGAGGAAAACTTACAAACAAATAAGGTTTGCTTACCAAAAGAAAAACGATGGAAGAGTGAAGAAACAATATTTCATGTTGACGCAAGCTGTGAACTAAGGATATCACGTGTCTGGTGAGAATAAATGGGTCATGTATCTGAAAGTTCTTTCTCTTTGTAGCATCCTGCTTCACACCAGAGAGTACATATAGCTGCGTGCTCTAAATCTAAAAACGTAATAATCCTCAGATAGGTTTTTTGTTTATTTTCTTTTCAAAATGTGCATGAATTTTATACTCGTAGTAATATGCAGTGCATTACAACCAGAGTTTCCTCTACACGACTACAGAACCCATAGTCCTCTAATAAACATTTGTAATTTGTGAAATAAAGAACCACTCAATTGTCAAGGGATATCGTTAAAAACATCTGTGTTCTAGAATTTCTCATTGACTCTTTATCAACATAATAGCTATTAAACTTATATTACACCAACGTCATTTCATAACTAAAATGACAAATTTTCTACCAGAAGGCCCAACTGCCTCTTATTTGGTGTGCGCAGATATTCATTCGTGCGTTAAAATAATTGCAGAACTCAATGGGGCTATTTCAAGTTGAAACCGGTAAGTGGAAAATGGCTGAACCAAATTAGTTTTAACCCTCTTGCTTATTGTGAAGACGGTAGACCGGTCGCTCACTGAGAGGAGTAAAACTAAGGTATCTCTTGCTGGTCCTTATCTCTAAGATATCTCTTGCTTTAACTTGATATGTCCCCGTTAAGTTCAGCAACTCTTTTAATGCACAAAGGAATATCTGCACACGCCAAATGCGGGGAAGATGTGACACCTGGTAAATCTGTCCCAGTATTCTCTATGGAGTTGTATATAATCAAAAATGTTTCATGGTGAATACTCTGTTTAGTGCTTAGAGCTGCAGTTATCCATTATATCCCTAATAACAAACTAAAATTCCCCTAATATACACCAGAATGGATGCTAAATATAGGCGAGTTGTATTTCTGATTTTATTTCCGCACACCAATAATTCAAATACTGCTTAGCATCTGTCAATTTGTGAAAGACTTATTATAATGGACCAGTAACTTTCAGAGGATCACAACATAACATTTCCTCTTTCGTGTCGTAGTTATTTAGTTAATTAATGTTCACAGGTTTTGCATATTAGAGCAATCGATGACTGTACTCAATAAAATTAGGGAAAACAGGAGATTTTGAAGCATAACCACTCCTAGGCTGTAGATTTACGTTTGAAAATGGGCAAATATTCTGTGCCCATGAAGGCAGTCAAGCTTTCACTTTGTAATTATAATTATTGCTTTATTAAACTAGGATGTTATGCTGGAAACATTTTTATTACAAAAGTATAATGGTCTGACAATTAAGCGTGGCCTCCAAAGTCCTGGGAGCCTATTTGTACCACTCTTGTGCAAGTGTTCACAATTTAGTACAGAAAAATCAAATACAAATCTGAAAATATTATTAGGGGTAATATTGTTCAAGTCGCAACATATCCAGTAATGGTCGTGCTAGAGCTCAAATGTACAACGCTTTATCCTGATTGGCCGAGCAATATGGTTCTGCTTATTAGGAACTGAAGAAAAAGCTAAGGATTCCTTTTTAAAAAAATCGTGGTATGTAAGACTGAAAATGAAGGTAAGACATTATTTGTGAATTGTAAAACAGCTGATAACTTTGCTGGGTCCTATATTATCTGTAAAATATTTTTATCATACTTGTTAGTTAGCGCTGATTGCTTCAAAAAGGGGTTTAAATAATGGTATTTGTGGTTTTCGAGAGTTTTACGATAACCTGTAATTTAGGTGAGGTCCTTTAATATAAGTGTTAGAACCGAGTGGGATGGTACAGGCGGTTTGCTATGTGGCCCGCATTCAGGAGCTCGCGGGTTGGATCCACGAGGCCGGCGTACCTAACTCATGGGTTTCTGGGATTCCCAGGGTTTCCAGGGGAATGCTTGATAGCTTCATTACATCCTCCAAAATTTATGGTCCACCAGTTTCTGTTCCCATTATTTCCTAACCATCTCTCTTTCAGTTTTGTCGAACCAGATGACGGTGATCGTTGGCTTGTGGCTGGATGGTAGATTACACATAATTATAAATTTATCCTAACGTCGTTGTTAGAGACACTCGGTCCAGACCCTCTGGATCCCTTTAGGGGTGCACCGGGAGGATTGGGGCCCGTGAGAAGGGGCCAGGGCGACGTTGGAGATATACCTGTAAAGATTGGGACTCCGTCCATGCTTGCGGCCCTCGTCATTCGGATCTGGTTAGCTGTTTGGTCTCTCCCCTTATTACTCCAAACCTGAGGTCATGCAAGAGGCAAAGGACCACAAGGATAGAATTACCATTGGAGGGAATACGTTTAAAATATATCCACCCGTTATGTTCTTCGGTTTATTTGCCGTCCAAGGAGATTCTACTCTATTAGCATTGCCGTAAAGACCGATCACCACAAAACACGAGGTTGCAGAGAGAAAGGAGGAGAATGGCGTTCAGTGTAGGAAGTTCACACATATTAACGTATGGAAAGGCACATACCCGTAAACTTCCTCCGTTTATAATAATAATATCCTAGATATTTAATACTATTCCAATAAATATGTTATACATATGGTAGGGATATAAGTAGCTTTAAAATATCTTTCCAGATATAAAGGTTCTTTCAGGACCTCTACGTGGACACTCTGAGGATCGATAGGTCTCATAGAATGAAAAATTTTTGTCAAACAACTACGCCCTCTGACGCATTGGTTGTGAGTTATGAATCTTTATTGGGCAGCACTTGGTCGCTGGTGAATCATTTGACAGAACACGTAATAACAAACAGAAGGCAGTTCAGTATGGAACGTGTTCAAATTGCCTACACCGAACACGATTACATTCATTGTACCATCGTAGAAGTGACTGTCGGACGTGTTCGAGTAACTCAAACATGTGTTGAATTTGCCCAAAAGCAGCGATAATTCGGACAATCACACAATGCAAAATCAGCCTACACCAGGTGAGTCAACATTGTAAATGAGCCCTGAGTAAACTTGGGCTGTGCGTCTCAGACCAAGCAAACCTATCCAGATATTAGGGCAAGAAACAGGCGATGCCACTTGATTCAGCGGTTGTAAAGAGAGCCAAAGTGCTGCGTCTCTCAAACCTATCCTACCGGATACATTTCAGAGAGGGATGGATCACACTTTGGAGAATGGTGGCTACTTGACAAAAGCATTCCTTTCTGCGATATCTGTCGTTCCTTGGAATTTGTCTCAGAGGTCGTGAAACACACTGTAGATGTTGGATACGTTTATAATGGATTCGGTTACAATATACGTACAATAGATATGTAGCAAAAACATAAATAAGGACTATACAAACATTTTGATATCCATATACTTCACTACATAAATTTGTAGAATTACAACAAAGCTTGATAACAAACTTTACTGCTAAGTCTTGCAACATTTAATAATGTTCCAACTAAAGAAATAACGATGTTATACATATCTTAGGGATATAAATAGTTTCGGAATATCCGTCCAGTTTGTTTAATCTCTTCTCTTAGTACCGAGCTAAATAGTGATCAACTAGGTAGAATTAGACTGATTTAATTCGTTTGACGCGATTTTGGTTTTTCTTTTTTTTTTTTACACAAAATGTATGCTAAGTGACACCAAAATCCATGTTTTCTCCAAATCATTCTTAATAGAAAAGGCAAATCCATATTCGCAAGTATGATCTTTTACTGCTTGTTTTTATTTTACTAACCATACCTTATAAACTATTTTCAGTGGACTAGTCATTTGGGGTTGGAATCAGACGCTGTATTATAGCCTACGTCAATTGAAAATAACGGTTCTTGAAAACCAATAGTGAAAAGCTGATCAAAATGCGTTGAACACTTACCAAGACATCCACATATTAACCCATATGTTTTGTCATGATGGAAACGAAAAATAACTGAGAATTCTCGCAGGAAAATCAGTCCGTTCTGTGGTTTGGATGAAAACTGGGTACATATTTTGGCGCACTTTAAGATCAGGTCTTACTTCTCTATGTCTTACATTTTGATAGATATATAAGGAGGCCTTAATTGCTGAACTGAAGAAAGCTAGTGCTTACTCAGCTCTCCTCTGTGTGATTTGAAACGAACTCTGAGGCCAAGCGGTGCCCCTTCCCCAAGGGCTTGCCTTGAGGTGTCATAGTACGTAGTAGGTGTTTACCAATATTGAGGCGGTAATGGGTTCGTATCCGGGCGCGGGTAATTGGTATTGGAATGGTGTGGATATTTGGGTGGCTTTGCTCAGGTTTTTTATTAGTATGGAAACTCTCTTTCAGGTAGTGGTGAGACACAAGTGATTTATTAACTGAGTCCGCCCTTTTTCCGCCGTAGAACACACGCGTATACTTCTTAATTTTCGACTGTGACGTTAAACTTGACCCGCACGCGACTATTATAATTTATTCGTTTGATGCAGTGATATGTGTGTACTATGATCGGTCTTAAAATACCTTACTTCCGTCACAACTAAGGATTACACCACGCGCTCAAATTTCACATCTTGGTAGTGCGGGGGTTCTTCGTTAAGTGCCTTAAAATACCGCCTGTTTGGCTCCATCACGAATTCTAAATTTCACATCTTGGTTGCTTGGAGGCCCTTCCTGACCTGTGTCCCGTTAGTCACCTCGCGCACGGTCCATTCATATTCACCCCTTCGGTTCAATGCACGGTAGGTAACGGATCTTGTACTATGGGCTCGTGACTTATACATGTTAAAGTTTTTCTACCCTTCCCATTTTCGTTGTACATTTACATTTTCCCTTCTAAGAATTTAATTTTGCTCCAGAACAAGAAATGTACTGTCTCAATATACAGAGCTTTCATTTCAAAACTTTTCAATCTAAATAACAATAATTTATTTCAATGTAATTTAATTTAAACACCTTTACTTAGATATTGAGAAGGATATATAACTCATGTTAATTGCATTTCAGATTTCAAATCCTGAGCCACCTCCTCTAATGTCACGTGTATATGTTATATTTAGTCATGAAAGTGTATTCAATCGTTTATTTATGAAAGCTACTTATTTACATTGCTTATTTTAAACGTTGCAGGCAACCTTGGATGTTGTAATTACGGAAGACCATTTTGAACCATTATTCTGTATTGAATATTTGTAAAATAGTATATTACATTCAAGAGCGAACAGAAACAATATTTATTTATGAAGCTGTGTATACAAGCAATTCCACTATTCCATTAAGATCGGCTTCACTGAGCTGTCGGTGAATTTGTAATTTACGGGGATACAATTTCATTTTTAGCACTTTACACATGGAATCAACATAAATGTTTGTTACAGCAGATAGTTTATAGCGAGGCGTGTTCAATATTTCAATCTGCGAAATTTCACTTAGTTTTCTAGGCCGTATATTTACTTTATTGCACTTATAAGCACATTATTCAAATTTATCTACTGGATCTATGTCATCGAGGACTTACGTATATCTGAGAATGTGTCTCGCTGAAAGCTGTAACAATTTTGTGGGCACAGCAAACACGTGGGTTTCTGTTTTCTCTTCAATGAAAAACACTATTTTACAAACATTTAGTACACAAAAAATGTTCAAAATGGTCTTCCACAATAACCATGACACAGGTTGCTAGGCAACGATATAAATCAAAAGGTGTAACATTCTAAATTTGACGAATTTAATAAATATTTATGTATTTATGGTAAGCTATACAAGGTGAGGGTCGTCTCCTTAGCGCGGTTGTAGCGTCGCTGCTTACCAAGCGGGAGACCTGGGTTCGATCCCCAGTACCGGCGTGGGGATTTTTCCCCCGCTGGTGCACTCAGACTCGTAAGGTCCCTGGGGGGCCAATTGAGGAGCTACTTGATGAGAAGTAGCGGCTCCAGGTCATGAGGACCGCATTAACCTCCCGGGGGGACTCGAGGCGCTGACCACGTCTCACCCTCCAATACTGCACCCCATCCATGACGTCTGTAGTGGACCGAGATGGGGGACGCAGCGGCCGGGCGGTAGGCCAAGGTTCCCCGTGAGCTGTCGTGCCATGGAGTTATTATTATACAAGGTGAGTATGACCGGTGTTCAGCCCTTGCTCTTTATCGGTTACACTCAGCTTTTACAATAGTTTCTTAATTCTAGTTTGTTACAACTTTTATGCCTACTTATCGTCCATACCCATTTATTTTTCACTTTATATAAGATTTCCATTCTTAATAATTCGTTTTAAGACTTTTCAACTACAGCTATGTTTCTAGCTTTCTTAAACCATTTGTTTTTAATATATTTTTATTAATATACTCCACTGCAAACTTCAGTTCTGTTATATTTAGATATTATATGGTCCATGTTTTCATTTCGCCACATATAGGACATTGATTTTGTTGAATATCCTTCCTTAAATCTTTTCACCTCCCTACTTGTGCTTTCACCCTTCTTGTTCCTCTTTATTGGCCATGTCTATGTAGTTTTCCCTTTCCCACGAGTCTTTCATTGATATAAAGAAAACTAAATTTATCTTTTTAGCTATCGCACTAAATATGTTTTTGTATTTCTAAATCCTCAAATGCTTTTCTTGCCGATTTCAAGAAGCTATTCGTATTACTTTCTCTTCTTCTCCACATTACCTTTAACCCACTACTTTCCAAGTTATTTCTGAACCAGCAACCCATCCCTTGTTGTATAAACTTGAGATATTAAACACTGTTTCAACAACTTCCTTTCTTCCAAGTTCAATATTCTATACCAAAATTGCAATGCACTTTCCATAACATTTCCTCACTTGCCCGTACACCCAGCTCTGTTTGTGCTATATATATAATGGTTTTATTTGGTAACCAAACATTTCTCTAAATTTCCAATGTACCTCATCTATGACTTCCCATCCTCTTTCTGATCCCCATACTTCTATCCCATATATCAGTTTGGCCTCAAGCACCATTTGTACACTTTTTTTCTAGGTCCGTTGTATTTGGATAAAGAGGTGACATATGAAGTTTTAAGCTGGAGATGGCTGTGTGAGGGGATGAAACCTAAAAGTCAATTAAGACCAGTTTTAAGCTTCCCCCTTAATATGTAAATTGACGCTAACCTTAAATAAATTGTTATTTATAATTGGGAAATATTAAGGTTTTTATAAAATATAAAATATAACTTCCAGCAGAAGTATGTATATCACTCAATAGAGTATAGCATTGGTCAAATTGATGCTGCTTATCGCACAAGAGTATTAAGCATTTTGTTCTCCTTTTCGAATGAATATTGGTTGCATTTTTCATGAGTTGTACGATTGCCTGTTTGCTTGCAGATTTAAGAACAAATTTGAATTTGCATTAAATGCTGTAATCTAATTGAATGTCCTTAAGGCGAATTTAACGTTGTTTTTTCATCTTAAGTGAAGAGACTCCAACGAGTTAAATTCTTTTAATTTACTTACAAAATCCTAAAAAATTCAAGTTGTTCCGCAAGACCTAGAGATAACTTGCTAACCTCTGAAACTCGAGGTAGCGAGTTCAAATATGGTTGAGAGCAATTTTTTGTTGTAAAATTCTTTACCATAGCTTTCTTAGGCAGGAGAGTAAAGCTGGTGGTTCCGTATCGCAGATTTACGGCACATAAAAACCTCAAGCCTGATAGAGTCCTTTGAGGAACATTAAGTGATCCTTCATGCCCAATATTGAATGGGACGCTGAGAAACACAGTTAGAAATATCATAAATAGAACTCTATGTAATTTAATGATTCAAATTCTAACTGGGGGACTTGATTTCAAGGTTATGAAAAATGTTGGAAAGGGAACACAGATACTGTCAAGCTAATAATAAATGCTGATGCAAGCACTTAGAGAAAGGTAGAGAGAATATCTTAATGTGTCAACATTCTCTACAACAACAAAGCAACAAAAACTACTACTACTACTACCACTACAACCACTATCACCACTGCTACTACTACTACCACTACAACCACTATCACCACTACTACTACTACTACCACTACAACCACTATCACCACTGCTACTACTACCACTACCACTACCACTTCCACTACTACTACTACTACTACTACCACCATTACTTCTACTACTACTACTACTACTATTACTACTACCACTACTACTACTACTACTACCACCATTACTTCTACTACTACTACTATTACTACTACCACTACTACTACTACTACTACCACTACCACCACTACTACTACTACTACTACTACTACTACCACTACCACTACCACTACAACCACTACTAGCACTACTACTATTACTACTACTACTACTACCACCATTACTTCTACTACTATTATTACTACTACCACTACCACCACTGCTACTACTACTACTACTACTACTACTACTACTACTACTACTACTACTACCACCATTACTTCTACTACTACTACTACTACTACTGCTAATTTTAAGAAACTTTGTTTACATTACAAGGTGTCCGAATAATAAATCTAACAACCTGATGCACAAGAGTGGTGCTCATGATCAGAGTACCCTTGCTTGCGTACCTCTAGATTAAAGCCATAATTTTTCTCCGGGGCTGTTGCATATTGAGATACAATCTATTAATATCAATATTTTTTTTTAAAATGATTATGTTACATGATTGTAACTACTAAATAAAACGTCAGAAGCATAGTACCTAATAGTGCTACTGGTTATTATAAGCTTTTCTTATAGAAGGTCTACCCATGTTACAACTCTGAGTGACTGTAGGCGAGAAGTGGCACAAAAAGTTAAAATAATAAGTTCAGGTCAAATTCAGTAAAAGTGTATTAAACTTACCGCAAAGACCGGACCTTTCTCTAAATTAAACTTGGAGGAAATCGTTGTTATTAGAAGAGCTTGAGGTGGATTACTTGTTTTTTTTAGCGGCTCGGGCTCTGTGTTGCTACTCGTTACTTTATATGAGTAATATAGGTACCATACAAACTGATATGGGCTCCTATTTTAGTCAACTATGTAATTTTCTGACAGTACCGTAATGTCGTTTATTTGAATGCAAAGAAAATCCTTGGAATAAGCTACATTAAGCGAAGTTAAGGTGTACAGTTTACAAAAGAAAACTAAGATAAAACATACGCATTATTATTGTCTTTATTATTATTACTATTATTATTATTATTGATCTATTTTCTGCCACTGATTTTATGTTTCAAACGTTTTGATAATGGCATCCAAACCAAATACCTTTTAGCAACGCTAGCAGCTTTTTGCAATAGCTCCAAGTCATTGCACATGATCCATCACAGTTTGCAGGCTATTACTAGTGCGAAGTTGAAAGATCAGCAATTTAAGTGCTGCAGAGGGTTAGCAGATGTTCAGTGATTGATCACGGAATTGCTACTCTGAAAATTATTCAGAAGTTAACTGCTAAGAAACAGGCGTGGTGAGTTAATGAGCTTTCCTGTCTGAAAACCTTAAGGTGGTTTTCGTCAAATACGAAGTAATAGCAAAGAAACGAAAACCATAAATGTAAAACATCACATGTTGTGAAAGCTGACCTTGTGGTTAATGTTTTTTCTGTTCTAATATAAAGAGTTTGCTATACTTTCTTATGCAGAGTTAAAATAAACCACTTTGGTTGTAAAATGTTTCATGCCTTTGGCTGTAATATGTCTGAGGAATAAAAGAATACTTTAAGGTACAGCTTAAACATTGTCGGTCAGGGCCACCACTACTTTTTTTTGCTGCCGTCGTTATCTGTCCACACATTACCAGAGGGCGGAATCATTGATGACAATTGAGCTCTTAATATACCTCTCACTTTGGTGTGCTGTCAATTTGCTCTTTAAGTGCTACTGGCTGATATCGTGTGTGTTGTGTATTTGGTGTTGTCAAACAATGGCACTATCTCCATCCCTGCACCAAGCAGGAAGGCTAAAGCGGTTTCGTCTGTGACATCAGGGTGGTTGTGGGTTCGATCCCCATAGCTGTCCTATGAACCCATGGATACTTTTTTGAGATTTCCCCGGATCACCAGGTGATCCTCCAAATTTTGCGGTCCACTATTTCCTGTTCCCATAACTTCGTTATCATCTCTGTTTCAGAGTTGAAGGGCCAGGCGACGGTGTTCGGCGGGATGCGCTTTGATTGTTGATTGCGCATTGTAAAAGGTATCCTGGCGGCGCCGTCGGGACCGCGCGATTGGGATCCGCCAGGAGCCTTTGAGTCGGGCCTATGGCTGCGTTGGAGGCATTCCAACTGTAGCCATTAGGGAACCCATCCAAGCTTGCACCCGTCGTTATTCGGATCTTGTCACTCTTCTTGTCTCTCCCTCCTTTCCTTCTAGGGGTCACGTAGGAGGCAAAGGGCCACAGGGGCCTCCAAACGGTGCTCTGCCCCAGTGTTCTGCCGACCCATCCGCGTCACGTAATCCTTCCAACCCTGCGTACAACCATGCCAGTAGCGGCAATGTCTACACGAACACCTAGGTAGCCAGTCAGTGCCAGTCTTGCCTCGCTCATCTGTGAACTAGCGATAGCGCAGAGGAAATGCTAAAGAAATACAGGGTTTTTATAATCAATTAAGGAAGTAAAAAGGGCAGAAAATTAGTTACATTCTTTTTAAGGACACACATTGAAAAGCTACCCAGTTTATGATATGTAAGGTACAGATGATATCTAGAAAGCATATTCGTAAGACAGCATTAATCTGTTCCATCCTGCAGAGTAAGAAAATGGATGTTGACGAGGTGATATTTATGACACCTATAAAAATATCTGACATGTTCCATTCACAGGTCTTTCCCTAGCTGTTACACAAACAAACCTTGCTTACAAAAGGTAATTCATTTGTTTACGACATGCCAATCAAGGTTAAACATTAGCATAAATTGCTTTATTACTTGGTTACTTATAAGTAGAAGGGACATAAGGGAATACATTAGGCTAAATTGACAGTCAACTCTTTTAAAAGCGCACCCTATGTGAAACAACTGAAGTTCAGCTCGTTTTGTATGGCCTATAGTAAAACAAGAGAGATGAAAGGAAACGTCGCTTGCCATTTCAGAAAAGTTAAAAGTAGTTTAAAATTAAAACCAATAACAAGGAATATCTCAGAAACGGTCAGTTCTTCAGAAAAAACGAATATGTCATAAATGATGTGTTTTAACGAAATGTACAATTTCTGTGTAATAAGCTTTTGTCTATTTCTTTCAGTTTAACAATTATGCAAAATTCATGCAAAATAAAGAGGTTTTCAGAGGCTATTACCAGAAAATTTAAAATATACAGTTTATTTCTAGTGTAAATATCGTTAACATACGTATTTTAATCAGGTTCGTTACAGCCATTTTGAAAAAAAAATGTTCAACAAATTTCCATGTAAAGGGTAGTTTGTGGTGGGCTTTTTTTTTTTGTTGTTTTTTATAAATCTTGTTATCCCTTCCTTGGAAGATACCAAACTTAATACCAAGTTTGGTTTTGAAAGGTGTTTTCGTTTTTGAGCTCTGCTGTACGGGCACTCACACAGACACAGGCGGACCTTTTTCTAAAAATGTGTTTTTCGGACTCAGCGGACATCAAAACATATATTTCCGGTGAAATCTCGACATCGAATATTCGGGTTGAATGCAATTCGTCTTCTATCCACTATGTACATTGTATCTACATACGGACTAGAAAAAGTAAATATACACCTGGGCATTCATTATTCATTTTATTAGAAAGTTAATACAAATATCTAATTAAGTAAAGAATATCTGTAGGTATTTTCATAATGAAGGGACAGTGATTAATCCATTTAAATGAATTAATGAATCTATTAAAATAATAAATCTGTGCAATTTGTAATATCCACAACATATTAAGGTATATTATTGAAGTTTATACCAGTACTATAAACATTGATATTAATATTTTTGGTATTTAAAAATTTTCTAGCTCATATGGTTATTTAATTAATTATTTTAGCTGCCTAAATTCATTCCTCTAATACAAAATTCAAGTTTTACAGTAAACGAGTCTACAAATATATCTAACATACCACATTTCTTTATATTAACACTCATCACTGTATAAAAAGTATTCAATTTCCTAATCTTCATAACATTTTTTAGTTTTTCAAAATGTATTTAATAATTAATAATTTATTGCGCTTTATTTCGAAAAAGTAATATGATCATTTTATTTTATGTACTTCCGAGATGCATTATACAAATTGTTGAAATAGATTGGTACAAAACTGTATCATGAGGGGCATTTTAAATATGGAAAAGTGTTCAAAAAGTTTTGCGAGAAAACGTTTAAATTTGGAGGAGCTGTTAATAAGCATGCGCCTACACATTTACAGCTTCATTAATTTGTGATACAGCACGTGGAATAGCAATATTGCTTATAGCTTAGAATTCATATTATTTTAATATGATAACTTTGTACATTTTTTCACAGTTTTTATTTACATTTCATAGGTACACCGCTTTTAGGCTAAGGCTGGCACATAGCTAATTTCTTATTGAAAACACCCATACCGCAAAGCTGGTTCTGTGATCTATTGATCTATAGCTCTTAACACACGTTGTTTTTGTACCCAATATGTGTCATAATTAAAATAAACTAATTTTAGTACATTAAACCCAATTTGAACGGATTTCAAATAATTTATTAATACAACTCCTGAATCAGTATATTTAGCTACCGGGATAGTTCATACGGTAAGGTCTGTGGTCCACATTAGGGAGATCCTGGGTTAAAATCCTGTGGGCCAAACAATATGAGACATTTTTTTCCTCGTGGTTTTCCTCAATCACCAATATACATACCGGATTGGATATTTAACACCTCCACTCAAAGCTCCACAGCTGGTAATGACGATTGTGCTACCATTCCTACACATAATGAAAGCAGTTATCTTGGATGTCATCCAAACACCATTTTCAAAGCAGTGGGCCAAACAATATGATTTTTTTTTCGTGATTTCCCTCAATCGCCTATATGAGTATATTAAAATAAATTATTAATTTTTTTGTCTCGAATTTAAGAGATTTAATTTATACCAGATTGGATATTTAACACCTCGACCCAAAGCTCCATCTTAAGTCTAAAACAGCCGTAAAACGAAAAAAAAAAAAAAAAAAAAAAAAAAAAAAAAAAAAAAAAACAGCTAGTAATGACGATTGTGCTACCATTCATATAATGAAAGCAATTATCATGGATGTCATCCTAACACCACCTTCAAAGCACCAGAGATACAGTTGTCTGCTACTAAGATCTCTGTCGACACAAATGAAGCAAGATGATATGGTACATGAAAGAGACTTAAAAGATACTTAACAGTCCATAAGGCTCTAATCAGCGAGGTATCTCTTAACAGTGCGTGTTCCAACTCGACTCGTCTAAGTAAGAGTACACGTGCGTACTCACCACAAAACTCTGAGAAAAGTTGGAATAAGGGCGTGGTATCCCATACATCACTGGTAAACAGTCATATCACAATACTTGCGTCCTGTCACGTCATTTCAAACATTTGATTCAGCCGCCGCGAAAGCTTGTTCGCAATGCTGCGCCATATTCCATGTTGCAGGTAGATCCTGTCAGTCACGAGTTACTCGGTGTTCTTTTGGCGCGCACCCAAGCTGGAATAGCCTGACTCAAAGTACCTTTGCGATATCACTGCACAGTTCAAGCGCAGTAAAATAAAAAAAAAATAAAAAAAAGAGAAAGAATCTCTGTAAACACAGGAAAATAATATGTCAATATTGTTCATGGAATCGCTAACTGATTTATTGGCTGATCATTTAAGTTCGGGGGATCTGTGGTTAAAGTTACTTCAAAATTACATTATCTAAGTCCGTTTCAGTTATTTTGTGACCTTTATTTCGTTATCTCATCCCCGTTTTACTCAAATGTGTACAGTATAGTCAAAATAACAGAACGAAATGGTGACCATATAAGTTTAATTCCGGCTTGCTTATATTAGGTATTAATTACCATATGATGGTGCCTGTAAGCCATCAAGAGTATTTACACATTCACTTGTTAAACTGTTATGTCTTCATTATATTTACGAGGACATATAGCGATGCTCAAGCAATCTGATGTAAGTTCGAATAGTAACGGAACTCCAGGACAAAATCCGCGTGTTTCAGAAGAGGGCAATATGCCATAAATCTTTCATGTTCATGTTTTGCGCGCGACGCAGTAACGGACTGTCAGCAGTTTTATGCCTCTCACGTGCTGAAAATGTGTCTGCATTCTTTTTAAAGACGAGGGATCCTCAAGGACAAAATTTATGAGCGAAATCCTGGCACCCGGCATGAAATTGAGGAAAACTCTCTGGGTTAAATTGATGGTGTAGTAGATTTGTAGATGTAATATGTACAAATTGTTGTTGATTTTTAACTATGTCGTTTCCTTACATATGCGCTGTGGTAGGGATGGCCACAAAATAAAGACGGATCTTGTCATGTTGTTACAAAATTAACGCTAACGGAAGTAACTGTTTCTGAATATCCTCTATGTATGCGTAATATACTAGAAACTATTATCGTTGAAATTCTTGAACTAAATATTATTCTGTAGGAATATACTTCTAATATGATAACATGGCACTACCGTTCACTTATCACCTGGCGATGGAAGCTGTTATTAGGTGATTTACGTCATGCCGCTAAATGCCACGTAATTACCCAGTATTTTTACTAAACGATGCACCGTATTGTTTGTGTGTGTGTATAGTTTTCGCTTTGCAGCCTGTCTTGAACCACCGGGTTAAAATCTCGTTATATGATTTATTGAACGATTTGCATAATGCTTTTTATTGTTCTTATCATGTGTGTTTGGAATAGTGATGTATCTTTTCTTTTCTTTGCTTGTGCTGTATTGTACAA
This sequence comes from Hymenopus coronatus, assembly GCA_030762935.1. Lineage (NCBI taxonomy): Eukaryota > Metazoa > Arthropoda > Insecta > Mantodea > Hymenopodidae > Hymenopus > Hymenopus coronatus. The sequence goes on along the minus strand of CM060900.1, from coordinate 327,851,081 downwards.
TTTAATGTTTAGAAGCAACTGAATCTCTTCTACTACTCATGTTCAATCGATTAGTCTAGCGATGACTTAGAATGTGTAAATGAATAAACGCTAATTGTATTGCGAAAGTCTTTTAACATGGATAATAATAAGATACACAAAACATGACGGTTTTTACTAAAGAAAGCATGTCCACAGAATCCTGCTTCACTAGATAGTGGGGAGGGCATTTGGGGTATGCAAAAACTGAAATTCACAGCACATTGCCTTTAGACGCAAACAGCACGTGCTCCCCCAACCGGTTTTCAACCGAGAAGATAAAACAGGGAGGCGGGATAAGTAACCTCACTAGTTGTGAATGGACAGTGAGTGTACAGACCCAGCCTCCTGTCTCTGAAGCCATCAGTCCCTGTAGACTTACAATTCCTTAAACGACACCTTGTCTACACTCCCTATGGATAACGTAACTTAAGTCCTTATTTACTTCAAAATGCAATACAAATAAGTGTCTTTAATTCACTGGTTTACAAATTCTGCACTACAATTTCCTCGACGCTTCGCCTCTGGCACGCCCAGGCCGTGCCTTGATTGGTTCTCACTCCACTTGCAGCTTGTTTTACTACTCAATTTCCTTTGCTCCTGATCCTAGAACCGACCCGACCGGACATTAAGCCAATATAAGATGGACTCACCTAGACGCTGCTATGCAACGTCGTGGCGGAGTAAATCTTCTAATCACTCAGGTGAAACATTTTCTTACTCTGAATTATAACTTATCTTTGTTCACAGGCTAATGCCCGCCTGCGGTGCCATAAGTAGTTAAAGCCGGCGTTAAACACTGCAAAAAAAAAAAAAAAAAAAGCAGGCTAATGCGTGTGATTTGAACTGAGACCAATTAGAAATTGAAGCACCAGGGCTGATACGGAATACAGATTATAAGATTTTGTCAACACTAAATAAAGAAAACACTACAAGAAACATTGACACATTTTCCTGCACTCGCCAGCATCGACTTTAAAGAGAGTAAGATTTCGTATCGAAAAATTAACTCGTTTCATTGCTTAAATATAATGATTGTGTCTAATGTATCGTTCGATCATGAAGCATCCTATAAATTATACTGTTAGCGCAGCGGTTCTCAAACTTCGACCCGCCAGCCCGTTTCACGATAACCTAAAATGCGAGAACTTTTTTTCAGGAAAATCTGAACCGGTGACAAAATTTTGTAATTACTATAAACATGCATATAATCAAATTCCGTGCAAACGGTTTAACAGCTTTAACGTAATTATGATAACATACAATATGAAGACCTAGCTGCAGTATAAAAATAGCTTACAGTTCTTACTTAACCAACAAGTTTTCGTTGTAAAATTACTACTCGCGTCTTTCTTAGCTTTTGCTGAGGAATACGCACCTGTTTTGCATTGCACAGAACTTTGAGTTCAAATATACCTAGTCTTAAATCACTTTCGAAGGAAATTCTGTTTTGCATTTATGTATTTAAATACTCATAAAGAAAAAAGCTATTTGGACAAATATGTTTAGGATCAAAATAATAAAGGTGCAACTAATTTATTTGTTAGCACGGAACCGCAAAGATGAACACATCCAGAAGTATCAGTGACCAATATTTATAACTTTCTATAATTGAAATTCAGTGGAAAATTTTATACGCTGCTCTTTTTCATGTACACTTAATGTGGATCCCAAATTATCTACCCCTTCAAGGATTATTCCTGGAGTTAGCAGGGAAACAATCTCTGAATTTGTTTTCTAAATTGCGTCAAATGATCCTTAATATGTCCTTGAGATTTTCACCCAAAGAAATATGAAGGGATTCTAACACTCATTTTTATGGTATTTAAACACATTTTCAGGAATTGAAGTTTTTAATGAGCGATTCTAAATGGTTTTGCACAGTGTAAAGGCTTGTATTTAACAACTGAAGTCAAATTTTGAAATCATTTCTGTCAAACAACCAAATAAAAGTCTAAGTCAGATATTACCTTCTATGCACTTTGCGTGGGGAAACCGATGGTGGAGAGAAATAGATAAACTTGGACTATATTTTCCAATAATCTGGAAGCATTTCTACTGACACCTAACTTCCATGTGAGTCAATAGCACATGTAAAGGCCTCCTACACCCTCACACAAAAAGCTAAACTTCTAAGATTAATAGGTTGAGTCATAATAACATTAGATGTTGTCTCTGCATCATTCATTACATATCTTTTAGTCCATCGGGCGTATAAGAGCCTGCCTGTGAGGTCAACAATATGTTCGAGAAGCAATTGGAACTGTCGACTTAACTGGCGCAACAAATTGAGCATACCGCCCTACCATAGATCTCGCATCATCGCTTCAAATTAAAAAAAAAAAAAAAAAATAGACATATCTATAGCATTTATGTGAAATGATTCATCGTAAAACGTAAGTATGTCTCTCATTTCAGGGGAGGCAATGTTTCCACCCCGTATATTGACTGAACTCTCTGCCAGGCTGCATTACGTCACAAATGCATGAATTTTTTCACAGAGTTCAACTCTCTCATTTATTTCCGCATCCAGACAATGTCCAAGTTTCCCAGGTTCTGAATACTTCAAACGGAAAACTCTATGAAGATTAACGGTTTGCAACAGCCCTCACCAAAAAAACTTAATTCAAAAGAGAGTTTAGAGAATGCAGATATGAATGAAAATGTAAATCCGTCCATTAATCACAAATAAAGCATATGAAGAAATATCGCATCGGTATAAAGCAGTAAACATTACACACACGCGCGCGCATGCATACACTTGAAGTTTTAGTGGTGAAGAATTAAAGTTTTGTGACTAATTACTTTAACAAGAGCATAATTTTACCACATCATATTCATATACTTCAGTTACGTTTATTAGTATGCCATTGTGCGGACTGAAGCATGATTCAGTATAGCATATTATGTTCTAATGACGCATATGTTATCTTTTCAGGTAACAAAACAATGTGTTGCATTGAATCACATTTTTGGGATGGTGGCTACAGTATTTTGTATTGTTAGCCTGCGTTTCAACTCTCATCCACAAACATAAAGCACTTCAAGAATAAATTGTAAATATAACGGAAAGTATTGCTTAATTCTGGTAATACAATTAATAGAAACATTCCAAACAGGGGTGTCTCAATTTGCTCTAAAGTACAAGGAATTTCATCTGACACATGATCATTAAACTTTAAAATTAATTGTATTACATATTTGATTGAAATACCCGTCAACTGGCAGGGGCTCATTTTGTAATTTATAATGAGAGCTGGCGAATGCATAAACAAATATATTTAAATGAGAGTTATTCATATAATAATTAATAATCAAACAATATTATCTGTTAGTTCTAGATTTTGGACAGATAGTGATGCTAATGTAACCATGTCAGCAAATGAGAAATTAGTTATATTTCATTAGCTAAACTTGCAAATAAATAAGAGAATTTTCAGATCACTAACATAGGTCTATCAGTTTTGGAGTAAAATATTTCGGGGGTGCCCTACCAGCATCGAAACAGTAATAAAACAGTTATAACTGAACATGGGTCTGATAGTAGTTTGTTGACACCAATACTAATTACTTGAATTGAAGTTTTGTCCGCTGATGGTTTGATTGTTTTATTGTGGAGAAAATGATTAACAATTAATTGAATTTAATTGTTTTCTGCTGATTATTAATTCTTTGTTTACTTGTTCATTGCAGACCACAGAAGGCAGAGGAAAACGACGAGTGAACACATCCATTGCACTACATACACATATGATCTTGCAGGTTAGAATGTATCACGAGCACATGAGCTTTATGCAGAAAAGACATGCAATTACCTTGTTTACGTACATTCTCACAAATTTACCAACGCTTTAGAGAGAGAGAGAGAGAGAGAGAGAGAGAGAGAGAGAGAGAGAGAGAGAGAGAGAGAGAGTGGCTCATTGGAGATGAGTGTTTCGGTTATTGGGAAACTAAGACAGGTACGAAGCATTGATCGAAAAAAGCAAGTTATTCATGATCTGGACGCAAACCCATCAATCAAAGAGCACAGGAAACTTTGCAGTAAGGGAAGGCGTTAGTCCCATGACTATCCGTGGGTTTTACATGAAATCTTCTACACGCGCATCACTTTCAGCGGGTACAAGGATTAAATGTGCCCGACTTTGAGTCAAAAGAGTTTTCTGCTACCACATGTTACAGTTTCGTACTATACTCATGAATTTTAGTATGCAGCTTATTTTCTTACAAGGCTGGGTTAACTCGCGACATTATCTTCGTAACTGGGCCTATAAAAAACCTAATAAAGTACGACAGGACAGGTATCAATTGGGTTCCTACCGACATTTTTGGGGTTAATTCATTTACTGTAATCGTATTGGACCTTTTTTCTTTCCTTCGTGCCTGAATGCAGAAATATGTACAGCTTTCTGGATATGAGTTGCATCATTTAATTTATTATGTTCCTCTGGATCTCAGACATAGAATAAGATTTTTACACATGGTGTGCCACATAATTTTAGTCGGATGGTAATAATTTCCTGAATGAAAACTTTCCTCTTAGATGGGTTAGTCAAAGATGATTCTCTCACTCGGAGATCCCGAGTTCGATTCCCGACTGAGGCGGGGAATTTTTCTTTAACCTATTCCCCATAGAGTCTGCAAGTATGATTGCAAGAGTAGACGTGCGTGTGTTTAACGATATAAAATAAATAATCTATTGTCAGCAAGCTATAATTAATGCAGAATTGTTCACAATTTAAAAGCCCCCGATATGACAGTAGCACTAAAGGGGGACTATACAAAGGAAAAGATAAAAAAAAATGATTCATTGCATGGTCTGCTCAATCACCTATTTTTAACCGAATGGATTTCTTCGTATGGGAACATTTAAGGTCCCTGGCTTACGCGAAGCCTGTACCAGATACTAGAACTCCGACAGAGCATATCCGCACTTGATTTACCAAATAGGATACACTTCAGGACTTAGAGAAGCAGAGGACGTGATAGCTTAGGCCATGCATGAAGCAGGAGCAAGATATTTCGACCAATTTCTTTAACCTTCATTTTTGTTTTGCAACTTGGCAAGAAATGACTTTCATAGCCATGTTTGTTCACATGGAGTTTTTACGTGGGGAGAGGGCTTCCCCGAAATATTTTACACCAATAAAGAAACATTCTATACAGCTCTCTAGCTGTATAATTACATAAGTATTATTTGCAAACAGAATAATTAACAATTTCTGTCATAAATGGTGTGCTTCTCATTTATCATGATTTCAAAAAGGTATTTGGTGAAGAAATTCCTTAGAAATGTGATAATTTATTTCCATTACAGGTTTTATTATAATCAACCGTAAAAGATGAATACAGACGTTTATATTTTGTTAAAGCAAGAAGCAGTTTTTACATGTATAATTCTATCATATTACTTCAAGATGAGTGAGTTAATTAGATTATTATTGTTAAACAGTGAGAGTAGGCCGGTAAAAAACTCAGCATTAAAGTATTATTAATTACACAATAATTTCCGCTGATGGTGCTCTGTGTACCTATAAATTTTTCAGTGGAAATTTTTTTCCGTTTTATAAGATGGTGAATTACAACCTCTCGTCTTATTGTAATATACATGTTTACTTTATCTACATGCATTATGTACATTGGTAAGGAGAAATAGTTTTGTATTGCACCCAAAAACTCGGTACCAAGGTTTCACCGGAAATACCTGTTTTCAGACCCCTGGATAAAAACAAATTTAGAAAAATATCGGTGTATGTGTTTGTGTCTGTGGGCAGCATTGCTCAAGAACGAAAAGTCCGTTAAATACCAAGCTTAGTATCTTCCAAGGATGCCACACGAAGATCTTCTAAAAATCTCCCCATCCCTACCCACCCTTTACATGGAAAACAAATTGGAAAATTTGTATTTTCTCAAAAATAGATTTAAGAGTTTTGATTAAAATGTGTACATTAAAGATATTTACATCAGAAATAAAATAAATATTATAAATTTTCTGAAGACTTTGTCATTCTGAATTACTTTTGCATAGCTGTTAAAGCGTAAGAGATAGACCAAAATTTACAACAAAAATGTGGAGCTGGTAAAATCACACAATTTATATCATACCTATACAATTTGGGGGGGGGGAGGATTGACCGGTTCCAGGATATCTCTTGCTATTAGCTTCAGTTTTAAAATACTTAAACTTTTCTCATACGAGAATTTCTCAGCTCCTGGCCATGGAAAGTTGCGGATTCCATTCACGTAGCAACCAGCTTTTAAATGATTTGGCTATCGCTTTAGCTGGTGTACTCCTTTATTTCACTTCCACTTACAAGAACGCAAATAATAAGACCATTTATGCTAATGCTTATCTGGATTAGCATGAGGTAGATAAAAGCTATTTAACAATAATTTGTTACTGAGGTATAGAGAAAGTCATGAGTATGGAGCACATGGGATTCTTTTTATAATTTAAAGTTAATTCGTACAAGTCTTACAGGCAACACGGAACTCTTTCTTTGTTCTGCAGGATTGAAAAGAATTCTCGTGAATTTGAGTCTTACTTAATGTACAGCAAAATAAATAAATAGATAAATACACACATAAAAATAAAAGGTAGCAGAAAGCAGTTGAAAATGATATCATCGATTGTTGCTGTTGCATGTAAGTTTTCACTAAACAAATTATGTTTGATTAAGAGGACCAGTTAAAGTGGTTGGTCATAAATGGTCAGATATTTTTAACACTGTTGTATGCATATGTGGTAAAATACGAAGTGCAACATTGTTAGTATAGTAATGAGTTCGGACAACCTCAAGAATGACTATCACGGATAAAAGATATTTTTTAAAATGTCTAGCTACCGTTCTTGTCTTTGGTTATTAAGTAATACTATGTTATAGATAAACGTTCCAAAACAACAATTAAATACGTCCAGGAGAATTTAACACTTACGCATAAATATGAAGGCAAGAATCCCTTGGTCCAATTTTACGGTAGTTGCCTAGGTTCTATAACATCAAGACGTGGCCCACTTTTCATATCCAATGACGATTTTAACCCTTCCTCCTCTGACTTCCACCATGAACCGCACGGATTCTCAATGTGCTGTTATAAACAATTATCTATGAATATTATAATTACTGCCCAGTTAATTCAGGTTAAAGGACAGCACTCGTTCTAGCCATTATCATCCTGTGGTTACCTCATGCCTCAGTTTCTGTCATGCTGTTATATTCTAAAAGAAAGCTCAAATAAGTGTGTGTATCACAACAGCCCAATAGCATAATTAGACCTGATTTGCCGAAAGATATCCAGAAGCCGTTGCACTTTATTGGAATTTGCAAGTAGAGACAATTACAAGGTAGTACATAGATTATATGCATGTTTGTACCTGCATATTGCGCCACAGCGTATTTATCCTTACAAATAGGAGAGAGTGCTCAAGTTGCACAGTACAAGGATTGGGGTAAGATGCGGAGACTTGAAGCGATAGCAATGCAGTACGCACAGCATCAGATCAGGCCATTCCGCATGTTCACATCTATTTGCAAGCACAATACTCTCTACGAACAGGGCGTTATTTTCATTCACGGTTTTTGAAAACTCCACAAAGCATCGCATTTATGACAAGTGATGCGTTATACTAAAGCTATATACTGTTCATAGTTACATTTGGAATGTTTCCAATATTATAGCAGCTTAAAAATAATGGATATGCTATATCTTGCCTATCTTCTCCTGTTTTAATATCATATCTTTCCGTTTTAACGTATTCGCAATCGATATTTGGCACGTCCACAGATCACTTGTATTGTTTAGTCAGGATATTTTGAGACAGTTCAAGGGCAAAGCTACAAAAACAGGTTGCTCATGCCTAGATTGGTTAACTGTGTCTTATTTCTACAGCTTTAAAACGCTTTTTTCTTTTATTTCTAACACATATTAGCAGGGTCTAATTGGCCATCAGAGGAGAGAAAATGACTGAATGAGTTGCAACACAAACACAGAAACACACCAAAACATCGATGTCCAAGGAAAAAGACTGTGACCAAAGAATAATATGCGTGGTTTTCATGCACTGTGGCACGTGGAGCGTGCGTACAGGTGGTCCGCAACCGCGACAGTAAACGTTTGCTCGTGTGATGCTGAGTTATTTAAGCCGTAGTCGATTGCTATTTTGGAATTATTAAACATGATTTCGACTTAATTGTTTATGAATACCAATTGGTACTCAACTGATAAAACAAAAATGGCATGAAGTAACATCGAATATTCCAAAATGTGGTCAGGGAAAATGTACTGAATAATGTTAAAAGTATGTGTCACATAAGATATTAATCTGTGTTCTTGGAAACCGCTGTTTAGTTATACTCCAACGTATTCAAGGAGCCAGGAGGAGCCAGGAGCAGGAACTAGTCGCCCGAGTGTACTCGGGCGGGAGCAAATCACCACGGTACCTATCCGCTTTTCTCGCGGATTTACCTGTGTGATATAAAAGATGTAGTCTTGTGCAAGCGTTTATGTCTGTGTCGAAGTAATGTGGGCAGGGTGTTTCCCTCTGTGCAGCCGGCGCGGGCTGGCTTACCTACCTGACTGGGTGGGTGACAACTAGTTCCTGCTCCTGGCTACTCCTGGCTCCTTGAATACGTTGGAGTATAACTAAACAGCTGTTTCCAAGAACACAGATTAATATCTTATGTGACACATACTTTTAACATTATTCAGTACATTTTCCCTGACCACATTTTGGAATATTCGATGCTACTTCATGTCATTTTTGTTTTATCAGTTGAGTACCACTTGGTATTCATAAACAATTAAGTCGAAATCATGTTTAATAATTCCAAAATACTTAAAAAATTACCTTCCAATAACAACTAAGGGATAAGATGAAAAGCAAATTAGTGAATAGAACCTTAATACAATTATTTCCCCTGAACATCAAAATAAGCAAACACTAAGCCTAACCTTATTATCATCTAAAATTATGGCAATAACTTAAGAGCTCGCTAGTCAAAACCACATATAAATAACATCTGACTAATTAAAGTATAATATATTTAAACATTACATAAAATACATTTATTCTTACAAAACGCCAGCTGTGAACAAAAGTAGATTTGAATGAAGAGCAACTATTCCAGATATCTGAAAGCAGGTGACGTGAGCCAATTTCGAAAATTATAAGTAAACTTCGTAAGCATCTACCAAAATAAGCTGTGGACAAGATACTGATGATGCTAAAGTTAAAGATAATGGTAGCAAATAGTATTGATATTATTATTATTGTTATTATTACAATTATTTGGTATTCATGATGATGTTTCTTGTTTGTACCAATTGCCACTAGTTACCGACCAGCTACAACATGTTTAGTCCGGCCAAGATAGACAGCATAGACCTAAAGGCAACATTTGTCTTTATGATTGACACAGTCTATACAATATCTGATTTAAAACGTTGTGAATATTCTTCAAACATTCTTAAATTTGCCAGAAACAGAATACAATCTCAAGATAATCTTGCGTCCACTTGCCAATAGTTTGAAAGTATTGAAGCTCAGCCATTTACTCGTACTTCCTTGCATTTTAGATAATCTTATTTAAATGTGTATAGCATATAGTATTCCCTCACCCACAATTCTTCACTTACCTTCTTTAATCAAGGCTAACATTTACGGATGACATATTAGGAATAACTTTACCATTTATGTGTATCTGCATTGGTATCGTAAAAAAAGTGAAATGAATTTTAGCCATCCTTTCTGTACGATTATAAGACACGTGACATACACCATTTACAATACAGAATTAGTAGGTTGTTTTTATTCACTGTGCTCGACCCACTAGATTTGGGACAACAATGTTTTATTACTGAACTCTTTTTCCACTATTAGCGTAATTATTCACTTGTAAGTTTATTTTATTCAAAACCTTGGTAAGAGGTAACGCAAGACAAACATCTGCGTAATTCGTGTTCGCTTGTTTTCTCAAAAAATCCTTTTTCTTGATAGTTTTTAAATCCCGCTTTTACTACCTGGCACCGCAGGTGATGACACTGGTGATACATGAACTGAAGATGGAGCCCCGGTGGAATACGATAGCGGGGAAAACCGAAGAACCCGAGAAAACCCGCCCCTACGCCGCTTTGTCTATCACAAATCTCATATGCGGTCACTTGGTCAAAAAGTCTCTGTTTTGCAAATAAGAATGTCACATCATAGTATGAGAGTTAGTTTTAATATCAAAAAGAGGTCTCCAACTGTTTTATTTGGAATATTTCTGTATATTGTCAGCATAGAAACATAGAAACCGAGATACATACTGAGTTTCTGTCCGAAAAAGGCCGTGCAATGGGTCCACTGTCAGATAGGGCGAAGCTCCGAAAATCTTGCAGATAAATGAACACAGTTACAAGTAAATTCATGAGTCCGTTGAATAAATACACAAGAAATAAATAAACTTGGCAAATTTAAATCACGCTACATTAATTAGACACATTATTCACCTCAAAATTGTGGTTTACCGGGAAACATGAGTGTCTTTGACATAGCATTGAATTCCTCAATTATTGAGAAATTCAACGCTATCCCGGCATGTTGCAATGGTATCTCAGTGGTAGAGCAACTGGCTAAAGACCGGGTGATCCGTGGTTCAGACCCCAGCTATGGCATTGAATTTTTCAGTCTGACTCCACTTATCCAACTCCAGGAGATTTGTAAGTTCAACAGGCCGTCCTACCTCAGCTACCAGAATGGAGATCAATGTGAAAAGGCCCGAAGCGTGCTCGCTGAAGAAAACTGCTAAACTTGGCAGTTGAGCCCATAAGGTCATTATTTTAAAACGTCCAGAATTACTGTTTTCTGTCATACAAAAACTTTCTGGAGACGCTGTACTGAAAACAGTAAGTAGCATTTACGGCTACAGGAAACATTCACAATTTAGGCTTAGTTATGCTTCTTGGAGAGAACATTCAAGTCACCTCTAACTACGAAAGATGGTTTTAAAGGAAGGTTAATTTTTCAATAACGTAATAACTACAAAATAGTTGGATAATGAATTTATTATTTAATTCTATAAATACTTTACATTTTTTACACAGTTTTCACAATCATCAAACTTCTCGCCATAGAATGCATTTTAGTGGTTTCTTCTCATAGAAGTTCACCGCCAACCGATATAGCTTGCATGTTCGGTTTTGCTCCACTTTTCTGTATTCAAGTAGTCATGGTGTAAGAAAATGTGTAATTAGTATCATTTATTTAAGGCAGAATGGAAAAGTTTGATGTGGAAGTCCAATCTTCATCTCAATTCAGAAAAACAAATTATGGATCAAAACAGGTTACTCATTATGTATGTCCTTCAAGAAGTGTTCATACATATGCGCAAATATTCCTTAAGAAATAATCAAAATTCATTTTCAATAAAAAAAGTGTACTGTTACGGAAGACAGTCACCAGGTTTCTAACCTTATGCTATACTAAGGCAAGTGTTTGAAAAAACCATACTGGCGGAAAAGTAGTGCAAAGTTTGTAGAATCTGCTAAAAATAAACTATGGAAAATGTTTTCTAGTTCTTGCTTAATTGCTAAACGGGCCTTTATTTAAAACTACACCTCTATATTCTTTCAAATCTTCACTATTCATATCATCTACAAAGGAAATGCATTCCGTTTTATGTATTAGTTTTTATCCAGGGAAGAAGAATCAGGATACAATAAAGCGTCAACATTTCCCATTGTGTTTGTTTATGGACACTACGACTTTCAGCTTACAAACATTCCAGCACATTAGGCTCATTTACCAAATTCTTAAGGGGGCTGTGTTTCTTTCACCTGGACCAAACTGTATTCCGCATAGGTGCGAACGAGGTCTCCAAGTGATACAACCGACAGGTAAATATGAATTGGAATTTATCAACTTCTGAGTCTGACATTTTTACGTAGGGGTGTTATCGACGCCTTTGATGAACTGCACATTATTCTTCTTGGCGAAATTTAACATTTGACTCATTACTTTGAGTCTGCATACCTATGTGTGAGGGAAGAGAGCTCGCGACGGAAGAGCTAATGCCCAAGACACGTTCCGATCTCTGGAACCAATATGACGTTGCTGTGTTGTAATAGAAGGGTGGCATCATCGTTTTCAGCTATTAGGAGGAAAGCATTCCGTTCTCTATATACCCTCAATACACGGCTACAAAAGCAGCAAAGCAACGTTAACATCATAGCAACAAATGTGGATGTAGTTCGTAGAATTCATGAAAATTCGCAAAAAAGGTATATTGCTGTGGTTATTTCACTACGTATTTCAGCTGGGATCAGCTTTGATTATAATTACAATATTCGTGATCTTTTAAATGTAAATATCGAAATGAACTTAAAAATTAAAAATTAAAATATAGGCAGAGTAGTCCATTCTAATGTCTCAATCTGTTCCCATACGTCGCAGTTAGCCCAGTGGAAATCCAGGCATACAAATGCAATGGACTACTTTAATCGGTTTATATTTTATTTAGGTTTACTTATTACTACCGTTCTCAAAGTTTAGAGGTTTTTGCATTGGAATTAATTTTTCTTTACCATTACAAACCTTTAAGTGGTTATCACTACATTTAAACTTCTCATTATATTTACGATATGTTAATTCCAGAAAATTAATACAAACAAAACCAATCTTATACAACTTAATTTTATTTTTATAACAATTACATTTTGTTTTTGTAATTATTAGATTTTGTTTTAACTAGACCACACTTAGGCTCACTGAGAACGCTATGCTGCTTAATCTGGGATACTCACCAAAGTCTATGGTGTCCATAAAATGGACGATATCCTTGATGTGTCTCCTACTTATTCCTTCAAGTTTTATAAAAAAGCAACAAAAAATCTACCTATGCATGGTAAAACCTTTTTAATGGAAAAGTATATTTTGCAGGCTTCGTCCTCTCTTCCATATTTCCTTATAAAACGATCTTGTATTAAGTCCCGTTGCTTGTAAGAGTTTGAACGGTGAGTGTGGTGTGCGTATGTGTGTGTGTGTGTGTGTGTGTGTGCTTGTGTGCCTCTGTGATGCCCGTAGGACAGTCTATGACATCTATGTTTTTAGGGCTGACTTAAAATCAAAAGAGCTTTACTCTGCTTACCAGTTCGGCTCGAAATTAATTTTTGGGTTTGCCAGGAAGTAACCAAGTGAGATAGCTCAAATGGTTTCGTTTGTGGCTCTCATTCGGGAGGTCCGGGTTCACTTCCCGTTGCCGCCTAGGTGACCCATGAGTTTATTCCGGGCGTTCCCTGGGTCGCAAGGTGTTTCATCCCTCGGCGTGGCAGGGAAAAAGGATGCTCTGAGTAAATATCTCCGTTCCCCGATATCGGCTGATTGTCACGATGCCGCTCCCGGCGGGAGCCTTGAACCGTATATGGGGCGGGAGGCCCCGGTCTATTTGTCCGGAATGCTTCAATCTGGAAACTAAAGAGACGCTGTCATTGCTGTGTTGTCGCTTCAGGTTTCGGCCGCCCGGAGTATCCTCTCACCTGATCATCCCCCCCCCCTACAGGGGGCGTCTTTCGTGGGGCATAGGTACCTGCAATAACCGCAGCTTCGGTGCCGAGTCCCCTCCAACAGTGTCCTGTCCTATCCTGCCTGGAAATATAGTTTGTTCAAATATTCCAAATCAGCCTTGCTTGTTAGTTATCCCTTAGTTGATACTTCTTGGAGAATATCACAGGAGGGCACATACACTAACATACACATACACAGACATATGCGCAGGCGCCATGCAAAGCTTACAAAGGCCAGGATTTTATATATCTCAGTCCAGAACACCGATATACCAACTCAGGGAAATAGCAAGCCTATTTGGAGGGCCCAAGTCGCAACTCGTCCTGCCACCAGCCTCTGAATTATCTGTGAACTAAATTCAGATCCCAGGTTTGAGAAGAAAATATATGTTTAGGTCCCACTTGTAATTAATAAAATTAAATAGAAACTGTAAAATCCTTTAAAACACAATTTATTCCACTTAATCGTATCTGCAATATCAGGTGTTACCTACATATCTAAATCATAATGCACTTATTATTATTATTATTATTATTATTATTATTATTTTTCTGAATTATTCGATATGTTGTCAACTTAAACCACTGCACTTAGTCTGCTGTTTGTCGCGATTTTATGGAAACAGTCTGGAATTTCAAGAGATGCATATAGACCGACCTATTAATATTTTGATCTTGATTTGAGTTCATCTGTGCCCCTTGTATCTACAGCAAATCCTGTAACAAGTAACCTGTATAAAAGTTTTACCCAATTATCATTAGAAAAATAATCTTTTCGTAACAATAGTTTGTAGAAACCATATGGGAGTAAACCATACCTAGTAGAGAAACCAATGTAAAAAAATGATATATTTGTTTCCCTCTACACGATTCGTTACTAACAAAAATAAAGTTAGAGATAGTAACGAATATATTTTCCTCGTGTAACCAATTCAATGACCTTAATTTAAATATATTTTAGAGAAATGCTTATGTGGTTTATTATCGCTATAAGATAGTACGTGAATAGTAAGTAAGGTTTTAGGGCGCCCAACCTATAAGATTATTAGCGAATACGTGAATAGTACAATATGAGGTAAAGAACAATTTTTTTAACTTATAAATCAGTTTATATTATAAACACGCTTTAGGTCTATTTTTGGCAACAGTTTTACAGCCAATTTAAGTATGTACTTTGATGGAATAAGACACTAAGTTCAAGCTTATGAGAGGCGTGTCATCATGGCTATGCGGACAACAACAACAACAACAATAATAATAATAATAATAATAATAATGACTTTTTTCAACAAGACCTGAAGCTGACCATAATATGTTTACAGTAGATAATAGTTTTCTTTGGAATCTCAAATAATAAAATATTGCGTGTCTACGTTATGGAAGTATTTACCTACTATATAGACATAGCCTAATTTAGGTTATCATGATTTCGGTGACAAGAAATGAGTCTAGCTTCTTCAGTATATTGTGCGTATATAATTAATTACTCTCAAATGCGCCTAAGCCGGCGCTAGTGACCGTGGTCGTTGGCGGTTTTGGCGTTGTCATTCTGCCGCGAAAGGGCCGCCGGTTCAAATTCCGCACTGAGCATAGTTGTTAAGTCAGTGTGTCTGTGTTTGTGTTCTATGTGCGCCGTTTTCTCTCACCTGATAGCCAATTAAGTTAAGCATGAAGGCCAAATTTGTGTGTGTGTGTGTAACAAAAAAAAAAAAAAAAAAATTGCGCCTAAACTATAACCAGTCTAACTCAGACAGTAGTATCGTTTACAGCTAAGCTTATTGTATTGGCAATTGTACTAAACTTGTACATCATATTCACTTTAATGAAGTAACCAGGTATATGTGAGGTGTGTGTTGAGTTTAAAACAACAAAGCCAATATTCCTAAATTAATCAAATTTATACTAATATTTAGCAATGAAGCATAAAAATCGTTTCCCCAATACATATGATGAGATATTCTGAGCAATAAAGAGGACCAGTAAATGTTTCGGCATGAGATCTAGTCCAAAGCTTAGATGCAGATAACTAAGTTATACCACCGCAGTGTATTATCCAGAATATGAATAATCATGTAATAAAAATTATTATTAGGGTTCAAATCCTTGGCTCAACTGATAAAGATTAAAACTCATATTTTGTTTTCTGTTGCTATTTACAGAATATGTTTTTTGTACTACTGGTCAGAAAGTGTATTGTACTAGCTGAGCTAGTTTAGAGAAATCTATATGTCAAAGCGGAAACAGTTTTAGGTTAGTTCGGAAAAAAATTCCAGCTTCTAGTGATAATGAGGACAAAGTAATATAAATAGTTTCAATTGTACAACACCACGTTTTATTACAATCATAACCAAATTGTCTGAATTATTATTTGAGTGCGTCAATTCTGTCCGACTGATAAAATATCAACATTTAATAAATAAAATTAATATTCACACAGAAAAACTTTTGAACGCCTGCGTATCTGATTAATATGGCAGCACTAGTCCCATCAACCAGAAATCAGGTTTACTGAAATGTTATACATCAAAATTTGTTTCCTTCATTCTGCTTACAGCTCAGCAATAATTATTACTTTCTTTATTGTTTCATTTTAACGTAGCCTTTAATATCACGGTCATTTAGGCGTCATTTCCTATCAGCAATGGTGTAAACTGGGTTAGTGTACACATTCATATATTCATATTCTCATTCCCACTTACAGACTCACTGTAGGATATAACTTTGGTTTGAGAAAAATTTCAATCCCTCGCCAGGAATCGAACCCGGGACCCCTGCACGTAAAGCAGGTTCACTACCCAGCTAGCTACGCGACCAGCCTATTAAATTTTATTTGTAGTCCATCTGAGGTCTCCAAACATGTCATTAGTCAGTTATTACAATTATTTTTTAGATGTGACTATGGATTCAGCGAAAAGTTAGGGTCCCTACTCCAAGTAAGAAAGGATTAGGGGAGATTAAAAACACCATCTCACCGGGTTTAGATCTCCCAATCTCATGGATCATTATTTTACAAATTATTTAATATATCACATAGAATTCTAATAGGATGTGGGTACATGCCTTCTATATTCATTGCTCTGGTTTGATTATTAACGATAAATGGAATGTTTTCTTAATCATGCCATCTTTTGATTATAACTGTCAGCAATTATTTCTTAAAATAAATAACCAATCATTTTAACACCAAACTGGGTCCAAACACTACTTACGATGGTTTTATCATCATCAAATTTAATTTATGTACATTGAAAAGTTACTGAGAATATGAGTCATTTTCACCTGAAAATGTATTTTTTTATAGAGTTTAACGCCCGCTTTTACTACCATGACACCGCAGGCGATGACATTAGCTGTACATGGAGTGAAGATGGAGCACCGGTGGAATACGATAGCGAGGGAAATCAGAGAACCCGGAGAAAACCCGCCCCTGCGCCACTTTGTCCAGTACAAATCGCACATGCAGTTGCTGGGGTTCGAACCCGGGCCGTCTAGGTGAGAGGCGAGTAATCTAACTACTAGGCCCCGGCGCGGCCGAAAATATAGTGCCCGGGAAAATTTATTCAATGCATAAATGACGATAGCACATTCGCAAATATTTACAAAGATAGAAACTAGATGCTTACAGCACACTTATACTGTTAGAAAATTTAACCAGTAGGATGGTCTAAAGTTTACCACTCTTGGAACAATTTTTTTATTGTTTACTTTCGCTCAGTTTTTCTAGAGTTTTCGTGGGCATCTCTGTGTCCCTTTGCCGTCTGCTTCTTTATGTGAGCTGGTGCTTGTTCTCGATTCCTATTGGTCCTGGGTCATGCCTGTCTGCTTAATGTTTTCCTCCGTCTGCCCGTAGATTCGGAGAGGCAATTGTCGCTTGGAACGAGACAGGGCACATATTCTGCGGTGTGTGGTCTTTCACCCAGGTTCGGAATGGGCACTATCGTCATTAAAAGAAAAAAGAATGCGCTCTCATTATAGCATGTAAAGATTCTTAAAAGTTAAATTTATGTATTTAGTATGGGGTTTACGAATTATTGCATGTCTTTCTTTCTTTCGATTCAGATGTACAATGTAGCGGGTGTAAATTTGATAGGGAATGTAGTAGTTGTTGTTGGGTGATCTTTTCATGCGAGTGGGAGTATAGAGAGATTTGTATTTTACTTGTACATTAGTTTATCATCGGGCGATTAATACCACAATTGCTGTTTGGTAACTATATTTATAACGGCTTTAATGGGAAGTTTATGAGTCAGAGCTAAATGAGTTTTATTGCGAATTTTTAATATAATATTGGGGTCTGTTTTAAGTATTGCAATTTGCCGGTTCTATTTAAAGAATTAAAATTGCAGTATTTTTAGAATCTTTGGAAACGCAAGGGTTATCATTTAATAGCCACCAAACGAAAGTCAAGATTAAAAAAGTTTTCTAGATCACAAACCGAAATGCGGTATTTCGTGCGGAATTTACGCATTTATAGACAACCACATCCTTCCCGTTCTCATGGAATAATTAGATGTACTCAAATACTCTAAATTGTGAGTTGAGCTTGCGGCATTTTAGGTACTAATACCTGAGCCAGTAAGAACTAAAGAAACAAAAAGAAAAGGAGAAAGAAAAATATAAATAACTATTTTGTGACAAAAGTGCCATCCCATTCGTGAATTGGTTTTCAACTGGTGAAATTAGTGTGTTTGGGTTGAAAGATTCTTTACACACAAATTGGATACTTTAAATTTTTTTGAGATAAATAGTTCTTCTGCCATGGTATAGGTGTTGCAAGGGCACTTAACTTGTGGTTTTGATTATTTGTCTTCACTTTTATCGGCTCATTTTTGGCTGTGATTTTGACTTGTATTATGGGGTATAATTTTCTTAGTTTTTAAGAATGTATCTGCTGAGGGCAGTTTTAGATCATAGTGTGGGATTTACTTATTTTTGATTGCGATCGGATTTATATTTGTGTCTTAATTATATAATAATATCTTCCTGTGTCTTATTAACGTTTCTTGATAGTTCGTGTTCCGATTTCTTTTACAGATATTATTATTTTTTGATAAAAAAGAAATATGTTGATTTTAATGGGTAAAGGAAGTCGTTTGATTGTTACAGATACACTTATTATGTCGAATAGCACTGTTTTCCTGGGTCAAACAGCATTCGGAATTCATCCATAAGAATATAATACGTAAGTGAATCACTTATGACTAGCAAACTTAAAGATGTTTTAAGCTGTTTTGCAGAACAAGTGAGAAAGGAAGTAAAACAAGAATTATCTTTTTTTTTGACATGCCGTGATTCGTGGCCTACTCTTCAGATTATGCTGAGTGATGACGCAGAATATCTGTCCTTCATCCTCAAGCAGAAAATAAACATTTGAGGCGACATGGAAATAAAAACTGCTCTTGAGAACCTACAAGTTTTATGACGCGAAATTCCCTAGATTTTGTCTCACCACTATCGATAAAATCAGCAATAATTCAACCCGTTTCTCAGTATTTCTTTAAAAACTTTTAACAGGAAAAATGTGGTCCAGTGCGTGATTCTTTGAAACACTAATTTTAAAATTAGTGAAATGGAAAGTGCTAGTAGAATGGAACATCTCTTTCTTCGGTGTTATCTGATTTTGTTCACCCCATTCACAGAAAATGCAGGCCGTGTCTCTGACAGTAAGATCTGATAAACTGTTTTCTTATAAGTTTACCTAAAATAAATCTGCAAGTTGCGTAAGTTTCTCGGTGAAACAAATTTTCCCTCTTTTGATGTATGGCCTTGTTCAGAACGCCACGGCTGGAGAACGTTGAAAATGCGAGGAATTTTAGAGAAAAATACTCTTATTTCCATTCCCTTCATGATTAACTTAGAGATCTCTGGTGACAGAATGAGAAGGACTTAGTTCCATGATTAATGTCGGGCAGCTGCGAAGACCCTTCTGTATTCCCTAACACTTTCCTCTTTTTCTCTCTCCCTCACTGATGAAGAAGAAAAAACGGACTTGCTGAGTGTGATATTTAAGGATGTGCAGAGAGTAAGCATTGACATTTTAATGGTCCTTTCAGAACAGACTGTCAGAAAAACTTGGAAAGCAAAGTATTGTAATTTTGTCTTCTGACTATAGCAATATACATTGTTACTTAACGTACATTCATATTTAAACTGAGTATGTGCAGCATTACTGTTAAACGGTGTTAATTCGATCATGTTACGTAACGACTTACTTTTTCTAGCCCGTCTGTACAATATATATAGTGGATAAAGAAGGTATTGTATTCCACCCAACAATTCGATATCGAGGTTTCACCAGAAATATATGTTTTGAAACCCCCGAATCCAAAAAAGCAATTTGGAAACATGTGTGTTGTATATCTGCCTCTGTGTGACTGTGTGTGTGCGTGTTTGTGTGTGTGTGTTTGGCAGCATAGCTCAAAAACGAAAAGACGGTTAAATACCACACTTGGTATTTTCCTTGGATGCAGCACAAAGATTTTCAAAAAATTACCCAAACTCAAACTACCCTTCACATGGAAACATTTTTGGAAAATCTTTGTTTTCTCAAAAGTGGCTATAACGATTTTTATTAAAATATCATATGTATAATATATTTTATGGCAAACGAGATGTATATCTTGAATTTTCTGGGAATAGCCTCTGAAGATCTCTTCATTTTGAATGAATTTTGTATTACTTTTGTGTAATTATTAAACCGTAAGAGATAGACAAAAAATTACTTCACAGAAATGTAGATCTCATTAAAATACAATTTATACCATAAACATCTTTTGTGGAGTAAATGGTTTTCGAAATATTCCGAGTTATTGGTTTAAATTTTAAGGTATTTAAACTTTTCTCAAACGGGAGACATCTTTCTTTTTGTCTCTCCTGTTTACTCCTAGTAAACAAAGAGAAATTCAATTGTTTCACTTAGCGACCGGCATTTCAAACATCTGGCTATTGAATTGTCTCTGCGTTCCCTTATTCCCCTTTTAGTTACAAGAAAGCAAGTAATAAGACGAATCCTGGCAATATTTATTTTGATAAGTATGACGTTGAGAAAAGAATAGTGTGTTGTAAGAATACTTTCTTTGCGTAATAGCTAGAAAAAGTCATGTGACTGTAACACATCAGATTTTTATTCAAGATATAGTGCACTTTTGTATGATATATATGTAGGCATATATATATATATATATATATATATATATATACATATATATCCGTTATAGTCAAAGTAGAAAAAACAGTTACTGTTAGAAATAAATGGTAGATGCTATTATTAAAATGAGAGATAGTTCTTAAAATATTTTCGTTTCAACATTTTTTCACATAATGTGATCATTTTTACTTATCTGTAGTTACATATTAAAATGAGCCGTTGTACTGGATTATCTACAGTTCTTTCCAGTGGACAGACCACCCTAATCGGAGCATTCGATCAGATGGAAGGTTTAAGTTTATTTAACCTTTCCTAAGATCAAAAGTGCAGATATATTAATCACTTCTGGCATGCCTCGGGAGAAATTTTGACTGAGGTCTCTCTCTCTCTCTGTCCCTCTCTCTCTCTCTTTCTTTCCCTCCTCCTAAATGTTCATTTGTATTTGAAGTATTTCTGTGTAGTGTAGTGTGTATATTTGCTGAATCGCGGAAGGACATATTTTTTATCACTCTTGCCACAGTCTTTGTTTCCTGTTACATAACAATTATTTATTGATTCCCTCAACTGAATGTCAAAGTGAATATACCAAAACATATGTCCTAATTTTGAAAACATTTCTGTGAAGTTTCATCGTACGATTATTTTCCACATATGGCTCCAGGCTTTTCAAGTTAGATCTGAACAGATAGAGGTTGGCAAGGCTAACTCTTTCACCTTACTTAGTTGGCAACGGGACAGAAACCAACTGTTTAAAACTTGGTTTACACTTTTGTATATGGTTGTTATTTGTGACATACGTGCTGGTTAGCTGAGACATCCTTTATAAGCCGAAATATTCGTTTTATATATTTGGGTAGAAATTTATGTGTTACATCATGCGTTAACAAAGAGGAAAATATGAGCCTTAGTCTATAGTTAGCGGCGAGTATGTTCTTAAATAATAATTACTTCGCTTCTGGAAAAATTAAATGTTGTTCATATATAAATAGGTCAGCTCTGATTAGAGAAGCTTGTACCTGCTGCTACAGACCATCGCATTTATTGTGTGAAATGTTTGTGAGTATGCCAATGTTAAGACAAAACCGAGGAAACCTTGCACAAGAGTTGTAACCCACCACTGCTATCAGTAATCTTTACATAACGTTTCCAATGTATGTAAATACCGCTAAGTCTTCTTCCTTTGGAAGAATTTACCTGCTTTTCTGATCCATCTGCCCTCCCAGCTACAAGTGCATTTCTAGTGTGAGTCACAGTACCATCCACATTAGCAGTAAAGGAAGTTTCTAATACACATGTAAGATAGACACGACAGATGATATTAAAAATGAGGGTTTCGGTAGGATTGGGGAAGAACATTTGCGGCTGTGCTAAATCACCTTCATAGATTGACCAGATTGGAGGGGCCGAGATGGACCAGACTTTTCTCGAAGGAGCAATGCTCCAGAGGAATCTACAGCCACTGAGATACCCGACTGGCAGAGCTGAATAGTGTTTTGGAGATCAACATCAGAAGGCAAAGGCAATCTCGAGGAACCTCCGGTTTCAGCCATTGTCGGCTGAACATGTGTTGTTCCCTTATGAGAGCTGAAAAGCGATCGCTGGAAACACAAACTGTGCAACTCTAAATTACCCTACAGCTATAAAGGTTATTCCAATTCCGCTATGGCGACATCTAAAGTGGTTAGTATTGATGTCAATTTTATTTCCGTAGTTCAGACTATTTAATTAATACCCCTCAAGTTTTATGGGAAACCTGAACATTTATTCTTAAGCTTATTGAGGGAGTAGAGGCAGTTTTATTAATTATTGTTAACGACGCTGTCAATTGCCAAGATCATATTAATACTGCGGTGTACCGGAATTTCGTCCCGCAGGAGCACTTTCACAGCCAGTAAATCTAAGTGTATGGAGCTGTTGCTTTTAGGCATACTTAAAATCCATCGGTCTGGGCGGGTTTGAACAGACGACCTTGAGATCAGAAGTGCCTAACCAATCAAGACACCCTGACTGACGAAGGATTGTAGGCAGCAACTCAAGTGGTACACTCTAACAAATAGCAACTACTTTTGAAATTCACAGACAGGCTATGCTAAAGACTGACAGTTAGCTAAAATAGAGAGAGAGAGAGAGAGTGAAAAAGAGTGGGAAAGAAAGAGTGTCAATTGAAGTTAAGTTTAACCTCTTTTGGAATATAGATTCTGTGATAGATGTAATTTAGACTATTATGATCCACTAACTGTATCCAGATATAGCATGAATAAAATGGTAAATCAATGGGCGTATCAATGGCTGCTATAACAGTGGATTTCAGGAGAGAAGTAGTAAACAAATTACAAAGGTTACAACTGAGAGATAATGCTAGCTAGATACTTAAAAAAACTTATGCGTTGATGCTCGAAACCACTTTTGCAGGGTTGGAAATATGAGTATATAAAGCATATCATAAAAGGTAAAGGAGGTGGAGACTCATAAGGACAATTAAAATATTTTGCATCTTAGGAGTATAGAGAAACAAAATCTCGGTAGTTTCCGGGCACTTAAAGATTTCAACTTTCTATTTTAGATCATATATGCATGTGTTGTAATTACAAAGCTAAAAAAATCTGATGTGTACCATTCATATGAATTTCTGCATATCCCTGCAACAAGTAATTCTTAAAAAGCTTATACTTCTATTTACTTTATGCTAATCAGAAAAAAATAGCAGAAATAGTCTTATTACTCGCATCCTTGTAAGTAGAAGCGAAATAAGGGACAACCGTAGGTTAAAGTGATAGTCAAAAGCTGCTTGCTATGTCAATGAAGTTCCTTTGTTTATATGGATAGGAGTTGACAAGTTCCAGTATGAGAAAAGTATACGTTTTTCATAGCAGAAACCAAAAATAAGGAATGTCACAAAAAAGACGAACTCCACGAAAAAATGTATATAACATAAATTGTGTGTTTTAATGTGCTCTACATTTTTTGTGCAGTAAGTTTTTGTCCATCTCTTACGGTTTAGCAGTTATTCAAAATTTAGTAAAATTCATCCAGATTAAACTACTCTTCAGAGGCTATTCGCAGAAAATTCAAGATATACATTTCATTTGTCAGGTAAATATGTTTAATATCCGAAATTTTAATCAAAATCGTTAGAGCCATTTTTGAGAAAATCAAAAATTTCGAAAAAAGTTCCATGTAAAGGGTAGTTGGGAGTGGGGGGATTTTTCTCCAAATCTTCGTGTCGCATCCCTGGAAGATACTAAACTTAAATACCAAGTTTGGTATTTTACAGACTTTTCGTTTTCGAGTTATCGTGTTCACAGACACACGGACACACGGACACAAACACACACACACACACACACACACGGACCTTTTTGTGAAAATGCTTTTTTTGGATACTGGGGACCCTAAAACATATATTTCCGGTGAAATCTCGGTATCGAATTTTTGGTGGAGTGCAATACTTTCTCTATACACTATGTACATAGTGCGTATGGAGGAAGTAAAAATTGTTAATTACTAATACCAAGGAAAACATTACATGCAGGAGCCTAAATGCTCTGTTAATTGTAATTTATTTTAACTAAATTTTCCCTTTTTCGCTTGCTCCAAGAATTATCATTCGCCTTAACTTAAATACAAGCCATGCGTGTATATTTATGACCAGGTTCAATTATTACTTCAACATCTTCAACATAGCTATCTTATTATGCAAAAGCAAAACAAAACAAAAACGAAAACTTATTCAGGAAATATTTCGCTCATATCTAATAAAATTGCTTCCAATGTGTTTACTTCAGGAAGTGCTTACTTTTTGCCTTCTTGGTTGAGTGGAGCTCCTAATTTCAAAATTGTAAGGTGAACCAGCGCTCTGCTATCGTTGCAATGTCTTATTTTAACATTATGTATACGTTTCAGAACTATTGAAGTTATATATAAAGATGAACTTCCAAAGAGTTAAAGCTATAATAAGACCAAAATAAACCTTTATAATTTTGTTCTATTTTCTGCGCCCCTGAGGCATAATTTCAGTGTGCTACACAATTGAAGAAGTTAATGTATGTTTCTTCATGCACTGTACAACATTTTGGAACCCAGTTTCCGTTTTCCCCTCACAATGATTTGTTTCTGACGCTCCACTTTGTCTTTTCTGTCAGGAAATATATACGTTGTAACGCATAGCAATGTCTATATATCATGACAGAATTCTCCCTTCTCCCTGCAGCTCTTCGAGTGTCATCGCCCTATTTCTGTCCCCTCCGCCATTCATTTCCTTTTCAGCCCATTCCCCATCCATTAACAGTTCCAATCCCTTTTCTTGAACGCGATATTCTAAACAAGTGGTTGCATTGTAGCGCGCATTCAGAAACTTTATTATTTTGAGAGTACATCGAACCCTTCCCTGTTGCATAATTTCAATCCTATGGTTCTCTTACATTGCTGAACCATACCTCTAACAGGAATCCGAAGTATACCTCCTTTTCGCGAGGTCGATGCTGTTGCTGATTAAAATGATTTATATTCCACGTATATGCGTGACGGTACAACGAGGTACTTATTGAAAAGAAAACGCATGCCGTAGAATGTATGTATTCACCAAGTAAAAACGGAATTAGCTTCATCATTTTCAAGAGTAAAGGATTTGTTATACGATCATTAAAAGTAATAACTTCAAACGTATGTCAGCAGCCAAGCCATGAAGCGAGTTTACATTCCCCAATGTGTTAGCTCCCATACAAATGTGCTTAACTGAGAACTGACGGGTTTCGGTGTAATTTAGTGAATCCAGTTTCATCGCTATTTAAGTGTATTCTGTGTGGAATAGTGTTCATAAAACTTTAGGGGAGACGCAGGTCAGAATAAGAGACATAATTAAATGTTTTTGTCTCTTAAGTTATTGTAGATATAGTGATGCAAATTTCCACACATACTGGTAGTAATTATGATTTGTTGGTAATATATGGTTATATACATAGATTTCTTCTTCTTATACTAACCTGGCTAAAAAATGGTTTAATGACATAACTTAATTTACGGACCTTTTTATGGTGGCATTCTGAAATTTTATTTGCTAATTTTAGACATATCTATACCAATTTTCTTGCTCCAATTTGCTTTTACTGCATTAAGTAAATAAATTGATGAATAAAACCTACAAAATGAAAGTAGATAATTCTATAAATGTAAATAATAGAATAAGGCAAATATTGAAAATATGTTCCTAGCAGCTGTTTATATTATAATATGGCGAATACCTGAGGAAAATGTCATGCATTTGTCTCCAGTGGTTTCAGAGGAAAAGGTACATAAACAATGAAAAATTCAAGTTTCGAAAAACGAGAATCAAGAATAAAACATTATGTTATAGTATCTCACAGTCCCATCGAGGGAGGTGGTCCAGCGGTAATGTATAATAATAATAATAATAATAATAATAATAATAATAATAATAATAATAATAATAATAATAGTAATAATAATAATAATAATAACAACCGCTTGCTCAAATCCCGCCTTGGGCATAGTTGCCTGTGTTCTTGTAAATGTATGTATGTGTATATCTGTAAAAATAGGAACCTTTGTGAAAAAAAATAATTAGGGCGAGAACTTTAAAAAGTGACACCGAGTTTGAATTTCGCTTCCGTCTGCGGAGTTTACATCCGTCGCGCTAACTGCACTTATAGTGCATGTAACGTAATTTGTACCAAACACAGGCAACATACAACCAACATCAGCTTTAAGAAGTGAATGTAGATAAGGAAACACAGTATATACTACTTTTAACTATATTCCCACGCCTTTTCAAAGGTGTTCAGTTCAATGAGAGCGATTTAGATAATTTTAAAGCTTCGGTTTATTTAGATCGTTGTATAAAATGCTGTTAGAATGGATACACTTGCTGTACCCATTTCCTTTTACACTGTCAAAACTGGATAACATTTTCCCCGTTGCATACTCTAGAGAGTAGAATTTTCATTATCACTTTTCATAAAGATACAAAAGTGTAAACGGCGAGTCCCTGATATACACCTTTAAGAGAACCTTTAAGAGGTATTATTGTACGGTCATATCGATTACTATTAGTCTTTGCATAATTTTGTATAACCACATATGCATACAGCCATGATGAGCTTAATAGATTCAGAATCTATGTCTAGTATAAGGAAATGTGCCATGTGTAAACGGCAACCCCGTGTTCGACATTAATGCCTTAATTTAGACAAACATAATTACAATGTGACTGTTCATGTATATGAGTCAACACTTTTAACAAGTTCTACACTTACGCCAGTCAATTGCAGTATGAAAGCACAGTCAGCTCAATTCATATACCTTTTATCAGTTCTACTAGCATTTTACTTTCTCTTGCTATCTTGGCAAGATGTAGGGGTACGAAGGAATGGCTGGAAAAATATTTACCGCGTTTCTTTACCACCGCGAATGTAGAGCTAGAAGCATGTTGGACGCTACTGGCAGGCACGGAAGACGTGGACGGGCTAAGAAAATTTATACTTAAGGCAAGACAGGTGAGATCTGAGAAGGCTGCCGATAGAGAAGAGGGGGAGGGATAAGAACAGCTAAACAAAAGTGACAATAATGTCTTATATTCATATATTTTATGTGATACTTATGTTAATGTTGTGTTATGGTTTTATATATTATGTATATATTTTGTGAGTATATTTCTTTGAAGGGTATTTAACTATTATAAAAGGGTACGTTATGGTTCTGAAAAAGGTGTACCCTCTACTGTAAATTTAAATTGCTGTATTTGAATATTCTTGTTTTTTATGTTCGTGTTTATTCTTTTAATTCTTTGTTGTTGTTGTTGTTGTTGTTTTAATATTGCGTTTTTTTTTGTGTATTGCAAAAGCACGATCGATTTGTGGGCCGGTGTAATTGTTGAAGTTCAATGTGTAATATTGTTACGCCAATAAATACACTTATTCATTCATTCATACTTTCTCTTGCACGTATGTACAGTGCACATAATAGTAAAATGGTATTAAATTTTATTGTAATATCATTATTATATTAAAATATCTCATCTGTTCCATTCACGCTATTCTCTTTATCTGCTCTGCAAACAAACAATTCCTAAAAAAGACTGTATTTTTTTATCTATGTCGTGATATTCGAGATAAACATTAGCAGAAATTGTCAAATGTTTTAAAAGCTGTCGCAGTGCAACGAAATTGAAATTAGATTCCCTTTGCATGGACAGGAGTAAAACAAAGGAAATACGAAGCGATTGAGGGCTTCCCTCCTGTGAAATATTTTAAGTATGTAAGTATTTTAAAACTGAAACCAATAACAAAGAATATCTCTCAAATGTTTAACACTAAAAATGCATATGATATAAATTGTGTGTTTTAACGAGATCTGCTTTTTTTAGTATTAAGATGTGTCTTTCTCTTACGATTTAGTAGTTATGCAAACCATTCAGAACGAAGAGGACTTCAAGGGCCATTCCCAAGAAATTCAGGATAGATATAGGTACATTTGATTTTCCATGCAAATAGCTTTAATATACTGCATTTTAATCAAAAGTGTTAGAGCCCTTAGTAGGAAGTAGAAAGTATCGAAAAATATTACTTGTAAAGAATAGTTTAAGGTGGGAGTATTCCCAAATATCATCGTGTCGCATCCTTTGAAGATACTGGTAGTGAACTCACTTTTTGTTGTTGAGTTACACTGTCCACAGACACCCACACAGGCCTTTATTATATAACTTTTTTTCTGTATGCATGAGTTCTCAAGCAAAATTTCGATGTCAAATTCTTGGATGGAATACAGTATCTTTTCTACCTAGTATGCACAACATAGATTCGTGCTAGAGAAAATATAAATGTGATTGATGAGCTTGTGACATTTTAATTGGTGAATAGCACATTTCAGTTCCCTTGAAGTACACTAAACACAGAGGGCAAAAATGAACAACATCGTGAAAGATATTCAAAATAAATTCCTGGTAATTCAGGCGTAAGAAAACACCGTCTAGTTAACTGTGGTTCAAGGTTTGGAAAAGTTGTAGCACTTGTGAAGTACCCAGTGGAATCAAGAGACACATCGAGGCATGTATATTCATAGCATTTCGAGGGTGCTGTGCTAGAGGTAGGTAGCGGCAAGTCTTTGTCGAAACCGGAGTCAACGGAGTGGAACACCTTAAGGAGGATTCCCAGTCCTCAACGTAGCTTTTTGTTTCCGCTCTAGCGTTCTCCGCCTCTGGGATGCATTAGCAAATATTCTCCAGCATGTCGCGGATTCTAAACTGGAACCGCACAACGCTCCTGCTAAAGGGTAACAAGAGCTGACACCTGAGTGTGCTGTATTTTCTTTTCTTTGGGAGCTGCGTCGCTGAGAAACAAAATTGCAATTGCATGATTCAGTTAAGGAACCGTGTGTTATAAGAGTTACGATTTACGAAGTAAGATTTTTAAATCTCTCCTGTACCCCAGATCCTGGTTCATTTTATGAGTAGAAAGATTGTGTAACCAACTAAAATTCATTTCTAACACCTGAAAATTATGGTAGGAGTGGTAGTAGTAGTAGTAATAGTAGTAGTAGTAGTAGTAGTAGAGGTAGTAGTAGTAGAAGTAGTAGTAGTAGTAGTAGTAGTAGTAGTAGTAGTAGTAGTAGTAGTAGCAGCAGTAGTAGTAGTAGTAGTAGTAGAAGTAGTAGTCCGAAAAAAGCATTACTTACAACCTTGTGTACTAGAGGCTAGCACAGTTTCTACTACACCACGGAGAGGAACAAATGAAGGCACCAGGCGTATAAGTATAAAAATAATGGCTCTTTTTTGACATAATGAGAATGTTCTTTAAACCAACCCAAAGTGTCTTGAGCAGTTACTTCTTGTGCACATGTCACTTTTGTTCCATCTCCCGTTATTGGAGATAAAAATATGGTAACCATCAGAATGATTTTAGTAATAACTTTTTGGTGTTAGCTAATTGCACAAGAAGACTTTATTTCGTGTGGATCATGTAGAAAACTAACCTTTCTGTTGCCCTATTATAAACCTGCATGGCGCCATGTTATATTAGATATTTTAATAAAAGACACCCTTACTTATTACAGGTATAGTAGTCTACCCAAACATTCGATGTCGAGATTTCACCGGAAATACATGTTTTGAGGTCTCCTGAGTCCGAGAAAAAGCATTTTTAGAAAAAGTTTCGTGTATGTGCGGGTCTGTGCGCCTGTGGACGGCATAGCTCAAAAATGAAAACATCTTTAAAATATCAAACTTGGTATTTATGAATAGTATCTTCCAGGGTTGCGGCACGACAATTTGCAAGCGCTCTACGGGGGGATGAGGCGAGGACGAGACTGCCGGGTGCTAGCAGGGTCCTCCCTCTGTTGCCATTTCAGGCCCTCTACTGGCAGTGGGATGGGTTTAGGAGTTACGGGCATTTGCGAGAGAGAGATAGATAGAGAGAGAGAGAGAGAGAGAGAGAACGAGAGAGGTTTAGAAGGTGAATTGAGAGGAATTTCGAAGAATAATTTTAGGAGCTTGGAGTTTGCCAAAAGACATTTAGGAGATGTAGAGCGACGACGATGGTTTTGGAGAAAGTAGTGAAAGGGGGTGGGGAGGGGGAAAACTTTTTTTTTAAATTAAATGAGCGGCCGCTCGTAAGTCAGTGTCAGTAGCGTCAGTCGTCAGGTGCCTAGAGTGAGTCTGGGGCGCTTGTAGAGCTCGCCTGGGACAATGTCATATTCACCCAGGCAGCGGATGAGGGCGTTAAAGCTAGAGGTCAGGTTTGCATAGAAGGGAGCCGATAGGTAGTGGATGTGCTCGACTATGGTCGGGATGTTGAGGTCTCTGCGAAGGGTGGCGTTTGGAATATACCACGGGGAATCCTTGGCTATGCGGAAGAAGCGGGATTGAAGGGATTCCAAGAGTTTGAGGTTGGGCTTTGCAGCAGAGCCGCAGACTTGGCAGGCATAGGTCATTGTTGGCCTCAGGATCTGTTTGTAGAGTAGCAGTTTGTTGGGTACTGAGAGGGTAGAGCGTCGGCCACACAGGGGATAGAGCATCTCCATGCGTTTGTTGACCCTGGCCGAGATTTCCTGGAGGTGGGGTTTCCACGTCAGCTTGGAGTCCAGTTGGACACCCAGGTATTTGGCGGTGGACTGCCAGAGCGCATCCTCGCCGCCAATACGGATGTAGGACATCAGCTGGATCTGACGCCTGGAGAAGGTGATGGCCTGGGATTTCTGCCCGTTCAGGCGTAGCCTCCATCGGGAAAACCAGGTGGTCAACCGATCGGCGTAGCGCTGTATCCTCTCAGTAGCAGCCTCTTGGTTCCTGGACGTCGATAAGATGCTGTGTCGTCGGCGAAGAGCAGGAGCTCGCAGTTTGGCAGTGAAAGTAGGGTATTGATGTAGAGGAAGAAGAGCACGGGTCCCAGCACAGTGCCCTTGGGCACACAGACTCTTACGGGATGGGTGGAGGAAGTAATATCTTGGGAGGAGACGGCGAAGGACCTGTTGGTGAGATAGGAGTGTAGGAGGTGTATGAGGTGGGGTTGAACTCGGTATTGTATGAGTCTGGAGAGGAGACCTTCATGCCAAACACTGTCGAATGCTCCCGCAATGTCCAGGAACAGGGCGGAGACAAACTGCTTCCTGTTGAAGGCGGTCAGAACAGTCTCTACCAGTCGTAGGAGTTGGTGGGTGGTGGCGTGTCCACGCCGGAATCCGAACTGTTCCGGGCGGAGCACGTTGCGGTCCAGTGTGTCCTCCAGCCGGGTTTTGAGGACCTTTTCCAGCAGCTTGCTTAGAGTACTAAGCAAGCTTCCCCACCACAAACTTCTCTTTATATGGAAAAAAAATAAAAATGTTGTTTTCTATAAAATGGCTCTAACAATTTTGATTAAAATACCGTATTTTAAATATATTTACATCACAAATGAAATGCATTTTTTTAATTTCCTTGGAGTAGCCTCTTTAGCCTAGCTGAGTTTTGCGGAATTTTGTGTAGTGGTTAAACACAAGAGATAAACAAAAACTTTTTTTTTCGTAGTCGGCTTACCCACCCTGTATTTAGAACTGACACCCCGCTAGGACTTACACGCTGATGTTTATCAAAAGGCTGTCGTGGAGCCAACGGCACAAAACCTCATAATGGAGAACCTGGAACGATATTCGGCCCGTAGCCAGACATGAGCGTGAGGAAGTGCATGATATTGAATGCAAGCGAAATGGATGATGGGAAAGCTGATGATGGAGAAATTTGTGGAATGCTTGACGAGAGAAACCGGAGGACCCGAAGAATACCCGTCCAGATGGCGCTTCGTAACCAAAAATCCCCCATACGGCGCTTGGGATTGAACCCGGGCCACCTAGGTTTTACCACTGAACCACGGCGCCGTCATTAAACAAAAACTTACCACTAAAAATGTAGATCTTGTTAAAAGACAATTTATGTCATATACGTTTTTCTTCTACAGTTGACCGTTTTCGACACTATTATTGGTTTCGGTTTTTAACTACCTAAGTTTTCTCAAACAGCACCATACAAAGGGAACCGAATATCAATTGTTTCACATAGAGTGAGTTTTTAAAAGATTTGACTATCGCTTTAGCATAATGTATTCTCTTATTTCCCTTCTACTTAAAACGAAGCAAACAATAAGAATAATTCTGCTAATGTTTTTCTCAATTAGTATGAAGTAAACAAAAGAATAGCTTTTTGTATTTTTGTAAGAAAAGTTTGTATATGGAATCCCTAGAGAAAGTTATTTGGGTTTATATTTAGAATATGGACATAACTAGAAAATACAAGATTTGAGAGATTGACATTTGAAATAGTAAGTAGATGCATAAATTGCTGTTTATTTTAATTATTGATACATATGGGTATAGATTAGTGTTGATATGTCAGGTATATACAAAAATGTTATTGATGTGAATATGTTGAAATGATGTAAAAGGAGGTTGTAACAATATAGTCATATAATTGCCCCTTCATCTATCCAATGAATAGTTTCTCAAAAGATGAGCAAAGTTTTCACATGCCTTTTATTCCTAATGCAACAAAAAAGATAACCTTTACAGAAAAATTGTAGACTATATGTTGAAAATATATATATTTATATATAATAGGTTGAAAGTAAGATTATACAGGTAGTTCAATGTTGAATAGTGTGAAATAACTATACTGAAGCTTGCTTATACTTTAAATAAAACATATTATTTTCTTGAAAGTTATGATCAATAAAAACATAGAACAAAATGACCATTGTGGAAACTATATCTCTTAGTACTCTCACAATATTTCTAAGTGAACTGTCGATTTTTCACTTTGGGATCAGTTTTCTTCTCTTTACCTGCTTGTGGGCAATGCAACCAGCTATGTAGGAGTCTTAAAGAGCCGTATAACTTAAATAATAAAACGAAGTAAACAATTTGTTTTATTAACAGAATGTATATTCAAGTTGAATTGATTTGAACAACAGACATTAATTTGTTTCAACCTATTTCCAGTGACAATTTTATTTTTATTGCTCCAGAATTTATTTTTTTGCTTTCTCAATGTTTGCTTGTCCTATAGTTTACCACAATCAAACTCAGATATACTTGAATAAGATAATTCACTGTCACTAAATGGTTCGGAATCACTCGTCATTTCCCCAATGAACTGTTTGAATTTTACAAATTTTCAAATGGTACAAAACAACATGCACAACCTTTGAACCAGCAACTTCGGCTAATACACATTACAATCAGCTGCTAAACCTGTTGTAATTCTTATATCGAAACATCTTTCAGAATGACCAACTACAAATTGGCGAATCTAAAAATGTATGGAACAGAAAATGGGCAAAACATGAGTTATGTCCATAGTCGATTGAAGTCCTGAATAATACCTTATTTCACGAAAAGTAGGAACATGTTTTGCAATTATTTAATTTTAACACAACTGTGTACTGTTTAGCAAACGCTCCTAAACAACAAATTTGTCTATATTTGGAGATATTCCGGAGATTACTTTCTCAACGCATCGCCATTAAAATATATTAGCATGAATGTTATTTGATCTGCAAGTATAAATATAACACGTTCTAACACATAACCCAATTTTAATGCACTGCCTACTTTGCCACAGAATAAACTCAGTTAATACATATTGTCCACTTAAGCCAGGCCAGGGAAATTCCCTCTTATTTGTGCGGAAACATCGTCATCTTTTCCTTACCTACTTCATTGTACTTACTTAGCTGTGTACATGACGAATAACAACACACAGTGACGCTTAATTGAACAAGGCACGTGAGAATGCTAGATTAAACATTTAACGTAAAATGCGTAATTGATTATTTCAGCGTTTGGAATGATAAAACAGTTGAATGTTTATTGTGTTCTAAACAGTTGTGGTATGTGAAAACTTATAACATCAGTGGTTCTTTTAATTCTGCTTATGCTAATCAGCTTGGAAAAGCTAAACTTTCAGGTAAGATTATTACAATTCGTAGAGTGAAAGCGCTCTAGTTTAAATTAAGATAACTTTTCATCAATGCTGTGCACCTCTGTGTCTACCATTAAACCTGAGACTGATACATTAGTTTCGAGAAAAGGTCAGAGTTCTACTATATTCTCGTAAAAAAATTTGCAAAGCCTCATTTGAAGAAGAAACACCGCAATTCATATTTTGGTACATGGCTACTCGACTTTAAAAATTGAGCATCTCTACCACTGCTATACTTTACATGCCGAACAGTACTCTTAATAACAGTTACAGGTGAAATGGGGAGACGTCTCTCTTTCTCTCCATTAAGAGCTCCCCAGGGCGACCTAAGAGAATAAACTGTTTGGTGTTTGAATACGTACATAACTGTTATGGATCGTATTTCCTCAATTTGGAGAAAAATAATTTTCAGTCAATTTCTTGGAAGAATTAATTAAGTATTGCTAAAATCAATAATTTGGTGGTGAAGTTGGAGAATTTACAGTAATACTTACCTGATGACCCCTTTATATTTCTGTATATATTTACATCTAGAGAAAGACTGCTTTTTATACTGTGGTGTGTGATTATTCATTAGCTATGACATCACAATCAGTCCTACAATTGAGGTAAAAGTATTGACATTTGCAATAAAGTGATTAACCTTTTATGGGAGTTTAATATTTATATAACACAGCACTCCAATGTGTGCTGTAAGAGCCAAATTGAAAATTGAACATGCCATTAGTTTCCTATTTCTGAGATTTTAAGCTAAACCATTACTAAAAGCCAAAACCATAATTGCTTCCCAAAACCTGTTAAATTAGTTGGTGCTTAT
Source organism: Hymenopus coronatus (assembly GCA_030762935.1). Lineage (NCBI taxonomy): Eukaryota > Metazoa > Arthropoda > Insecta > Mantodea > Hymenopodidae > Hymenopus > Hymenopus coronatus. The sequence goes on along the minus strand of CM060900.1, from coordinate 327,816,101 downwards.
ACACCATATTATTGGATATAAAATGATAGCCATGCATTTAAATAAGTCTATAAACCGGACTGGCCTCGCACATCAGTTGGTAGAGCTCCTGTCCACTGTGTTAGGGGTACCGAGTTTGATTCCTGGTTGGGGATGGAGAATTTTTCTGTAGCTCAAATTATTCCCTATCCGCCCCAGAGTCTGGAAGCGTAAATTTTGTGTGAGATCTAAGGTAGAAAATCAAAATAAATGAAAGCTAACGGAAACAAACAGTATACGAGTTAACACCAGTGCCAAGGCAATATACGAGGGCTGTAAATAAAGTAGTGGTAACATTGATAGAACACAATATTTATTGAACTCATAAATACAATTGCATTACATTCCTTCAATGTAGTCACCCGCAAAGTCCCTGAGCTTTTGCCAAATGTAGGGCAGCCGTTGGGGACCGCTGGCATGGCGATCTCTGTTGATGACTGCGACGGAGCGCCCTACTGCACGGACTACAGATGCCACGTCAAATCGGCGGCCTCGGAGGGGTTCCTTCAACTTCGGAAACAGGTCGAAGTCACAAGGACTCATGTCTGGTGAGTACGGAGGATGTTTCAAAATCTCCTGTGTGGTGATCGTCTCGCAATAAACGTGGACGTTTGCGCCGCATAGCCGGACGAAGATGTCGCTCCAGAAATCGGCAATAGTAGTCACTGTTGACGGTTTTTCCCTCAGGCACACCCAACGGCTGCGTAAGAATAACCCCCTCGTAGTCGTATGCCACAATCAGCATCATCTTTACCCGACTTGGTTCCTGTCAAACTTTCTGTGGACGTGGTGAATCTGGGTGACGCCATTCATTCGACTGACGCTTCAATTCCGGCTCATAGGCTCGTGCCCACGTCTCATCAATGGCGATAATACGCTGCAGAAATGCGTCTCCTTCGTTGCGGTATCTGTCCAGGGGAATGCCAGCCAGTGCATTCCGGTGCCATTTCTGTATCTCAGTGAGTCGATATGGAACCCAACGGGACACAATTTTCCTCAGGTTAAGACATTTCGTCAGGATATGCCACACAGTTTGAAGACTGAGACCAACCTCTACGGATAACTCCCGGACAGTCCATCGATGGTCCATGGCAACGAGAACACTCACGATGTCAATCTGATCTTGCGGAATGGACGGCCGCAAATCCGCAGTCTCAGTCCGTCCTGCACGAAACGCCTTGACCCATCGTGCAACCGTCCTGTACGGCAATGTATTCCCGCCACAGGCTTCACGTAATCCTAGATAACATGCTGATGCATTTTTTCCACGAGCAACCTCGATTTTAATCCACGAACGCTGATCGCCTTTGGTAAACATGCTTTAGAGCGGTGCACTTAAATCTTCAACGCTACAAGCAACAACACACTCTCAACTGGCAGCCCGACCAATGCACACCACACATCGACACTAGTCACCTGATCGCTCTCATATCCTATTGGCTCATACCTGCTCTCCTGTGAATGAGGGGACCATGTTGCCACTACTTTCTTTACAGCCCTGGTATGTTCCACTGTGAAATGCCTCCTATAGAACCATGCAGTCAAAGTTGGGGTATAAATCGAACAATAAGAAAAAGCCCGAGTGTTTCATTCACATTATTTTCTCCAGCTGTTCCGCAAACAAACGTTTCTTACAAAAAATAGTGTTTTATCTAAATCAGCCCAATGGAGATAAACATTAACAGAATTGGTCTTATTACTTGCTTCTTTGTAAGCAGAAAAGAACTAATGGAACACAATATACTAAAGCGATGATCAAACCGGTCGATATATGCAACAACGAAATGTGGTTCTCTTTGCTTGTTAGAAGTAAACAAAATAGAAATGAAAAGAAAAATATCTTCCTGTTTAAGAAATTTTTAAGTACCTTGAAACTGAAACCAATATTACAGAATATCTGGGTAACAGTTAACCATGCAACAAAAATATATAATTCTGTGTTTTAACGAGATCTACATTTTTGTGTAGTAAGTTTTTGTCTATCCCTTACGGTTTAACAGTTATACAAAAGTTATATATAAACCATCTGGAATGAAGATTTCTTCAGAGGCTGGTCCCTGAAAATTCAAGATATACATTTTGTTTGTCATAAAAATATATTAAGCATATGTTTTTTTTAATAAAAATCAGTAGAGCCATTTTTGAGAAAATCAAATTGTTTCATGTAAAGCGTAGTTGGGGTGGGGGATATTCCTGAAAATTATTGTGTCACATCCTTGGAAGATAGTGAACTTAAGTGCCAAGTTTGGTACTTAACCGACGTTTTCTTTTTGAGTTAGCTGTCCACTAACACACAGACACACATTCATACCTAGAAACACACCAAAAACACTCAGAATTTTTTCTAAAAATGTTTATTTATTTTAGGTTCAGAGTATCCTAAAACATGCATTTCCGCCAAAATCTCGGTACCGAATTTTAGGTGGAATATAATACCTTCTCTATCCAATATGTTAATTGTACATACGTTGTAGAAAAAATAAAGGTACAGCGCAAAGAATACCGTAACATGTCTGAAGATGAAATCTCCAAAGCATTTTCTTGGAAAAGCACGCTAGAAATTTTGAGTTCATGTTAATAGCTATTAACCATGGGTACCAACAATACAAATGCATTTCTTCAGTCAAAGCCGGAAGTATAGGATCTATCCGGAGGACTTCAGCCACCATTTTTAACGTAGAGCTCGGAAGGTGTGTCTAACGAGATCAGAACAAAAGCAACAACACTTTTCCAGCGAGTGGAGCCACCTTTACATCTTAACGAGGAAGTTGTCGGCTGCCAAGCCCGCAGTTAACCTCTGACTTCATTTCTGCCGATCTGTTCCAATCTCGCAGCACTTTTCTTGCCGCCATTTCTTCGGTAACGATGTTTTTTTGTTTTTTTTTTTTTTCAGCCTCTCTTCATAGATGTATACACACTTTTTTTTTTTACTGTGCTTCATTGAAGCTGCTATCCATGTTTCCGTTTCTCCCCCGCCCTCCTCTCGACTGTCTCCCCATTTTCATCATCTTCTCTCTAGTTGTGGCTTCATGAAGTACGATCCCTCATGTTGAAACTTGAGTAGAGTTTTCCCTTCTCCGGAAGCTGTTCCTGATGAAAAGAGAAGGAAACACATGGGTTTTGTTCTCGTTTTCCGCGGTATGGAATGGAAATCATCTTAAATCAGAAGCGCTCCTTTCCGTTTCTTCGACCCCCAAGTCAGCGCCGTAACTTTTTTTTTTTTTTTTCGAAATGTATGCCACATCATTTTGCAGGTTAGATGTGCGTTGAGACTTTTACCAAAAGCTTCAAGAGCACTGAAAGAAACCATCACGTACACTTCATCACGCATGGAAAACCATCTTTCAGCGCAATTGTAAATTCCTTCTCAAAACTCTGGTATGCCATCTCAGAAAAAGGTGTACATATTTTATTGTTGCTGAATTTTGCGAACTTTTCAACTTCATAGCATAAGTCAAGGAAAGGTTTGTATATCAAGGTTTCTTTCACATTTCCATTTATTATAGATAATATGTGCAAAAATGGCAACAGCAATTTCTTAATTTTAATAAATCAGTAAAGATTCTGCATACGTATGAGCTCCTTGTGGTAGTCTAGCCCCTACATTCAATAACCGCTGCGCGTTACAAGAAGATATGGCCAAAGAATAGATCCTGGAATTTCAGAAATTATAAAAAGTAATATGATAAAATACATATTATTGAAAATACTTATCAGGGAACACATTTAGCTGCTCAAAGATTCTTTTTTAAATGATTTGCATAAAACAATAATGTTACGTAACTCTCTTACAAATTTGATAAACACTGAACTTGCCTAACCATTCAAGTGTACACTGTACTGTACGCTGGCATGGTATACAGCTCCGAAGAAATATAACAGTCTTATAGCTTATACCTCAATAGTGTAAAGTTTGACGTCGCAGTTTCGAAACTCTTTCATGTATGCTTTATTTAGCAAAAGGGGTTTATTTAACCTTCTCTGAGTGTCTGGTAGTGTGCTTGCTTCTGTTGTCTTTATCAATTCCTTGTTTCCATTTTCAAGATCACTAAGTTTAATTGCCTCTGAGAGATAGTATTAGCGGTATATACATTCCAGCTTATTTTCGCAGTCATTTCCTTACATTCAACTTCTGTTGTGATGAAATAGGTTGGAACAACAAAAAAATAAAAATAGATAAATAAAATAAAGTTACAGGTTCTTTGGCGGGATTTCGTAAGTAAGGAATTCGTTAATGTTTGTTAACCACTGTGTAGCATATCCTTATGTTTATGAGAACAGTGCGAAAGGACGCGACTCGAAACTTCCCAAACTACCTACATTATGCGTAATAGCATGGCCCAAGCGCGCGGCTTTGTTCCTGGGTAACTGCCTAATCCAAGCTGAACAGCTGAATATGAGGTATTTTATTGATTACCTTTACTGGCAGTGAAAACTGTATTTTCGTCACTTAGAATCTCAGCAAGGTCCATATTTTGGTTCCTGTTGTATTTAAACACGCTGTATTTAACCATTCATAAAGATGTCATTGTTTGTAACATGTCTGCTATTCTATATCTTGTAACCTAGTGCTATAAATAATTTCACACTTTTCAGATATTATATCTACCTGAAAAAGTGAATGATATTCCATTCCTGAATTCCTTACAAGATCTCAAAGCGTTCATATTTCTTTATGAACATGACATAAAATGCTATAAGAATGAATTGCAAAATTCACATACAGATACAAAAATATACTAATTGCAGGTGGAGCTTGAACCAAGAAACTCTTTCCCCATTTTGCAGCGATTTGATGGTCATCTGAGGATATGGAGTACTGTAAACGAGCTGAATTCTTTCATATAAAATGCTTAAGAGGGACTAAAAGAGCTTATTCCGTTTTAGTTATTTAATCAGTTAGTTCATCTGCTTTTGCTTCTTTTTATTTTCCTTTCTTTTATATTTTCCATTCTATGTGATTAATACTTAACTAAGAGAACGTGAAGTAAGTGGGGGCTTAAAAGTCTAAGCTTAGGTAACGATTCTAAGGACCGAGGAAAAGCTTTATGAGAAAAATTCAACGAGCTCAGTTGCCACTTATAGTGTAAGCCAACTCGTCTTAAAATGAACAGATTCTAGACACCGCTGTTAAGTCGAAGTATGGGATTACAATCGTCACACACAGATGGGAAAATTGCTATACTATCATAAGAAATATATAGACTTTTATATTATTACATCTGATTAAAATTCCCTCTTACAGATGCAGATGTCACTTTACTGATAGCTGTTCTCAAAATGTTCACGCTCTCCAAATTATCCTGTTTAATCTGACGTATGGTACACCACAATTGATGTAACAGGTTAAATCTGGGGTTTCCAACCAGAGCGGCGCGCACCTATAAGGGTGTGTAATTGTCTTTAGGGGTACACAACTATTTGGACCTAGTAAAATTTGTGTATCTGTACAAGTTCGAAATAAAATTACATTATTTTGAGATATTAAGAAGAATGCTGCCACATTATGTAATTAAAATGGTGGCTCGTTGACTGCCTTGCTTCTTTTCTTCTCGCAAGTTTCTTCACAGGCGGTCATATCAATGTGTGCAGGATAACTAAACTCTTAGAAATTCCTTTGCTGTCAGAAAATGTGCAAGAAGAAGTCATAGAAATGTAGTGTGACTCAAAAGGAAAAGATAATTTTAATACGTTTGGTCTGGAGGAGTTTAAATCATCTTGCATGTTAGCCTCAACTAGCCAGAACTTGGATGATTGCTATTGTGCCCTTTTCATCCACGTAACCATGATAAGCAGAATTCTAAGTTTTGACTCTAGTTAAAATATTACGTCGCTGTCGGCTAGATGTCCTCAGTGTTTTCTGTTATGAATTGTCAAATATGAAGCCAAACATTGAGTCGAAAATTCTTTGACGTTGAACGTAGTGTAGCCCAGCTGAACGAGCCCATAGAAAATACTTCAATTAATTAAACTATATACGCTTTTTTCTAAGTATAACGTTATGTCTTTCCATATGTTCTCAAATATTATGTAATTGTTTGTTATAATGTATGCAGTAAGTTCAGAGAAGACTGTGCCTGGAAAGCGTTTTCTAACTGTAGCAAGAAGGTTTTCGGGCGATGATTTTAGAGGTTTACAACTGCAATTTTTGTGTATTGTTAGGGGGAAAGAATATTTTTATATCAGTCACGGCTCGCAAAGAGATAGCTGTTGTAGCATATATAGAGGGAACTACAAGAAAATTGAGATAAAAATTACATTTGAGACGTATTGACCAATTGCAAATACTTACGACACGTCCAAAGTGCACCCCAAGCCCTTTTCAGCTCCAAAACGAGCCAATGGAATAGCAAGTTTAGAGTTTTGCGCGTGGGTAAAATTTAGTATAAATGCAGAGTGTTCGCCTGAATTTCCGCACTGTTATAATGTAGCACCACGCGGAACCTGCGTCACTTTTAACACGAAAGTGAAGTGTCCATAAACGTTCTGAATGTTAGCAATTGTGATTAGCGCCGCGTAAATTAAAGTGCTTTTTTGTGTGCGCTTATGCACCCTTGTGAGAGAAATAACTGTGTTGAATCGCGCCAGGAACTTTCTACGCGAACGTATATGTAAGGAAATAAAACCTTTGACTCAATGCAAGTGCCGATGGTTATTGTGAGATAAGTTCCCGTACCACTTCGCGAGATGTCTGTCCGCTTATTACTTTAAGTAATAGGTCTCTATTGCTTGCCGCTGAGTAAGGATAGCAGTGGGGTGCCCAAAACCATCACCTCCAACTGCGACTCCTGAGAGAAGAAGGGAGAAATAGGACCAGGCTTCTCTGAGCAGCCCAGCACTTCAAGTACGTCCCAAGTTCCCGCCTCAACACCCTGCATAATAGTAGCAATTGTCTTAATATTGAGTGTTTCTTGACTATCTGGAATACTTATATTAGCTTAGTTACGTGGTTTATACAAGCAACACGCTATATTAATTCATATTTTTATTTTAACTTGTAATGATAACTAAGGCAAAGCTGAAAACCACGCAGTAGAATATTACAAAAGGCACCTCTTATTGTATGTAAAAACCTTGAGAATTTGCAGGATTTGATTATGTTACTTGCGTACCTTCAAAAAATAAAATAAAAAGAAATTATATTTAATCTACAAAAAGTAAAATATAATTAATAACATAAGAATTATAAATAAAAATAACTATCAGAGGTATAAGGATGTACTCGGGAAAAGTCTGAAATATTCACCAAAGTGGTTATTTTTCATTCTAATAGTTTATCACATGGTACAATATAATAGAATCACGTAAGCTAATTAAGTAGGCTGTAACTTTGTGTGCCAATTATCAGTCAGCGATAAGGAAGTCATCTTCATTAGCTGTCTATTTAATCTGCAACAAACTGAAAATTCACACAGCGTATCTTGTCCTTTAGAGTCGCAATCTGCACCACTCGGTAACGAAATCGCGTCAAAGAATTAAGTGCATGAAACGTATTTATTATAAATTGGCGCAGTGCTTACTGTCCTGCTGAGACAAAGTCTGCGACACGCGTCATGAAATCGCGCCACAAACTTTAAGTGCGTAACATGCATTTACTACAAGACAGTATGAAATGTAATAGTGCTCATAGGAACTCATGTATTTTAATATGGTAATCATAGTTACTCAGAACTTCAACATGTACTTGATATTCAACGTTAGAAAATAAACAACAAGGTGAAAAAACATCGTGTTTCCTTAATTTATAATCATCCAGTAGCATTACCTGTGTACATTTCCTACCACCATCCTAGATTAAGTGCTTTACGGAACCCACTATAGCAAAGCCGAGGCCGAGAATCTACATCTTCTACCAAGTATGTGCATACTCAAACAGATCCAGCGTCAAGTATTGTGAACTCATCTAATTGACTAAATACTGTCTGTCATCACTCTTATGGTGACTTGACTACTAAAGTGGTCCATAAGCAATATAACTTAATTAATCATTCCTTTCAATATTTAATCAATTATTATATTTGTTTAAAATGTGTGTTGATTAAAACATGCACTCCTTATGTTGTCTTAGTTTATCGTCCCTTCAAAATTATAAACATGGTAGGAGGGTGGTGATTTGCTACATCTCAAGAGGTAAATGAATGTGTCTCTACTGAAAAGTATAAAAATCTGATGTGTTCCACTCAAATAACGCTGTCTAGTTCTTTGCAACTATTTAGTGTTAAAAAGCTAATCCTTACATCTAATTCATGCTAATCGAGTTACAAAATAAGCAGAAATTGTGTTTAGTTTTTTCTTTGTTGTAATTAGAAAGGAATTAAGGGAATACACTAGGCTAAAGCGTTAGCAGCAGCAGCAGCAGCAGCAGGAGCAGGAGCAGTAGCAGTAGCAGTAGCAGTGGCAGCGGCAGCGGTAGCGGTAGCGGTGGTGGTGGTGGTGGTGGTGAGGGTAGTGGTCGCGGTCGCGGTCGCGGTAGCGGTAGAGGTAGCGGTAGAGGTAGCGGTAGCGGCAGTAGCAGTAGTTCACGTATTTACGAATTCCCGAATGGCAAAATTTTAAGTATCTTAAAACTGCAACGAAATACAAGGAATATTTCGGAAATGGTCAAAGCCGCGAAAAAAGATGTATAAATTGTTTGCTTTAATGAGATCTATATGTTTATAATAAGAGTTTGTCCATATCTTTCGATTTACCAGTTATGAAAAATTTAGCAAACTTAATCCTGAATAAAGAGGTTTTCAGAGTCTATTCCCAGAAAATTCAAGATACGCATTTTATTTGTCATGTGAATATCTTTAATGTACGGTATTTTAATTATTTTTTTTGGTAATTTTAAAGCCCGCTTTAACTACTTATGGCACCGCAGGCGGTAAAACTGATGATACATGAATGAAGATGGAGCATCGGTGGAATGCGATGGCGAGGGAAACTGGAGAACCCGGAGAAAACCCGCCCTAGCGTCGCTTTGTCCACCACAATTCTCACATGCGGTCGCTTGGGATCGAACCCGGGCCATCTAGGTGAGAGGCGAGTGGTCTAATCACTAGGCTGCGGCGCGTCCGAACGGTATTTTAATGAAAATCGTTAAAACCATTTTTGAGAAAATCAAACTTTTGGAAACTTTTTCCATGTAAAGTGTAGTTTGGAATTTAGGGATTTTTCTCAAAATCTTCGTGTCACATCCTTGAAAGATACTGAACCTAAATAAAAAGTTTTGTATTTAACTGACTTTACGTTTTTGAGTTATGTTGTCCACACACACGGACACACACACACATCTTTTTCTAAAAATGTTTTTATATAGGGGATCATAAAAAGAGTATTTGCGGTGGTCTTTGTATCAAATTTCTGGGTGGAGTGCAATTCCTTCTCTACCTATGTGCCGCATACTATGAAGAGAAGATAAATATTAATACATTTCTAAAATATGTAAGTGTACTTATTAAAATACACTTGGTTCATATCTGATTTGCGAATTTAACTAAATTAAATGTCAATGTGTATATGTTAGTATATCTCTCTAATTCAGTACACTTTGCCTGGAGATGTGTAAGCAACACATTAGATATTTAGGGACCGAAGAGAAAAAAATATTTTGTTTATATATTGCTCTAGATGAGTAATATGTATTAGACAATTTGTATGTGAAATGCAGGGCTACCAGCAAAAATGTAAATAGTTACGATTATTATAAAATAAAAGCTATTAGCGGTATAAGTATGCAATTTTCGCTATTATATTAATGAGACATTGTACTTTGGTGAGAACGCAGTTTTGATCCTTTTGCCTAATTGTTGAACTGTTACAAGCTGAAGAGTACGAATGGCTGAAAACGATGTGGAGAACTCATGATGTATGTTTAAGTTAGTCAGAAGGGACTCCACAATTGCAGCACAATGACATTTTCAACTAAATTTCATAAAACTAACGCTTTCTACATAATCCGTCTATAGTTGCTAAAAATATTCGAAACAAAGAATAACTACGATTATGTAAATAAAAACATCGCCCATATCAATAATGGAGCGTGTTTGTGCTTTACCAGCAAAATATAACAGGTTGCCCAACTGCCAGTATTTGACGTGTGCAGCTATCCTTCGTGTTTTAAAAGAGTTGCAGAACTCAACGGAGATTTTTTAAGTTAAACCTGACTAGTGGGGAATTGGCGTGAGCAAGTTTCGTTTAACTCCTCTCAATGAGCAGGATACTCTCACCGTACCTGCTGATAGGCAAGAGGGAAAAAGACAATCTCGGTCACGCCAGTTCTGAACTGGCGGTTTGTAACTTGAAACAGCCTTGACGAGTTCTGCAACTCTTTTAACACACAAAGGGATATCTGTAAACGTCAAATACGGAGCAGTACCCGGTACAGTAACAGCGGGTGTGGAACTATAAGATTTCAAAACAAATCGTAGAGAGAATTCTACGGAAGCGCTTGAAAATGACTACAAACCACGGTATTAACAACACTTCATAAGAAAAGACAAATCTACATTTAAGTACTGAGTCGCAACGAAGAATGAGAAAGTAATAGAAGCTAAGATTCAGAAATAAGGGAGTGAAAGTAAACAAGGAAATTAGGTTTCCAAATGCGATGCATCAATTGCATGGGAATGGATGAAGTTAACAGCATGGAGCACCACCGCACTGTCATTCCTGGCTGGAACGCTGGATTGGATATGCAACATGCGAGACCTGTGCTTTCTGATGTTGGCGACAAATAAAATGCTCCAAACCTTGCTACTTCTTTCTCTGGGGTCTGTGAAAATTAAGATGTTTTTCTTTTTAGTCCGCAATAACATGATTAGCTTATAACAACATTTCACGGGAAGTATGGAAAGAGTCAAGAAAGTTACACTACTGCCTGTTTGGTAGGTCTATTTGATTTGTACCATGTGACACGAAGAGCCGATATTGAACATTTGCGAGATACCAAACTAAACTTCATAATTATCCGTACAGATAATAAAAGTATTTCCATAATAAATTATTTCGAATATAAGGGAGAGAACGTATCAGTTTCTTTTGTGATAGCCGTTTTTAAACTCCAAAGGCTTGGCTGCAACTCTACAAATTCAAGCAACTCCGAGATTTTCCGAGAAGTTCTCTGAGCGTTATTCTTTAAGTATATACATTGCTAATTCTAGCTTGTTTTCTTAATTTGATACGCTTTAGTTGTAGCTTAAATGTAATGAAGAACAAACAACTTCGCAGACAAATCCCTGTTTTAAATTCTGAGGATATCCTGAGGCAGAGCATGTAGGCGATATGAGAACCATCAAATGTTATGTTGTGCGTGTGAAAACGGTGCCTGAATGATTTGTCGAAGCCTCAGTCTCCTAAAATGCATGTTTACGAACAATGTGTTATAACTCTAAATAAGCAGAGTGTGTAATTTCCCTTATTTGATCCATAAATAAACTCCAAGTTAACCAAACAAAAATAGCCAAGTGCATAGACTTTTTAGATTGAAGAAATGAATTAAAACTATGACTTAAAACATATATCAACACATATAAGTTTCTTCCCAGCACAACTTATGTTCAGCTACATAACAGCTGTCTCCAACAGACGTTAATATACAATGATGTTATAATAAGACTTTATGTAATATAACTGTTATCATTTATGTGCAATATTTGCTCAGTTAGTTTAAAAAAAATACTTATTTTCTGTTCTCCTCTTGCAACATTTCTCATAATATACCAAGTGAAAGAGTTATAGATGTCACGCTTTAACAGAGACATAACTAAATGAGTTGGTTGAACTTTATTTATGTAGCGATACCTTTAGCAACATTCTACTTTTTTTTACAGGCGGATTTGATCGCTGAGGTCAGACCCACGGCAAAGTAGACTACAAGCTCTGCGTATTTTGTTATTGTTTTGGTTCTTCCATTTTTATATATGGTTTAACAGAATGGTCCTAACAGCGACATTTTCCCTTCAGAACAAATTGCCTATCGCCAATGATCTTAACTCGTGCCCCGAAGTCGTTCGTTTTTCTATACATGTTTAATTATAATCACACATTCACTCTCCCGTTGATACTTCCAGACACTTGGGAAGATAGAATATAATTTGGTTTGAATAAAACTTCCTAGCCCCAGCCGGGAATCGAACCAGTTCTTCCGAGTGGGCTACGGGGCAAGCTAATTCTGAAACCACTGGTTACCGCCTTATGTGAACTATACCAAACGAGATAGTGCTGTTTAATTACTAGGTATGTAGGTATTTTCACGGATATTTTAATGCCTAATTAAACAGCTTAAAGCTCAGTACGCTTGTTCAACCCTAGAGAGGTGGTGTATTTTCTGACTGCAGTTTTATTTGAAAGCTTTATATAATGTTTTGAGTACCCTTCCTCTGTCTTTTGCTTGCTTTCGCCGGATTCGTTGGTCATCGCTAGTGACCATTAGCACTGGAGTACAGGCAGTACATTCGTAGAAAAAATGCTATTTGATTTCTTCGGCAGAAAGGAGAGGATGACCACTTCTACTGTTACCTGTCATGAGTCTCATCCGGAATATTGTTTGTGTAATAGTTTTTTTTTTATTTATTTTTATATACAGTACCGGAGTCTGATCAGACTCCGGCACTGTATACCCTACTTTTATTTACCTTTTTCCTTTTTACTTTGTTTTGCCGTATTATTTCTGTTTTCTTAATTTTACAACACACACATATACACAAACATATAGCACCCATGCCCAAGGCGAGACTCGAACCCACGATCCCCAGCGCTACGAAGCACCAAAGCGGGACGCCTTGGCGAGGGCGGCCATGGGGACCGGCATGTTTTCAGCTGATGCTTGCGAAGTTGTAGTTATAATATACCTACATATAACTTTTAGTCTTTAATGGCGCAGTCTTTGAGCTCAAAAATTGCGAGGAATATCAGGCAGTCCTATTAGGGAAGTGGAAGAAGAGGAATAAATGTGAACATACTAGGAGCTGAAGACAAGAAAACTAAAGATGTGCTTGGAGTAACGAGTGCTAAAGCTCAAAGTGTAGAAAGTGCAGAATTCGTTAACAAAACGTGACAGGGAATAGATGAAGAAGCTCAGCAAGTTTTTCATTATTTAGGAAGGTATTTAAAACGTGTGTGCACTAATGCATGAATAATTACTCAGTTCGTTCCCAACTTATTCGTAATACTCAGTCAAATGAAGAATTCTGAAAAAAAATTTCACTCTGGCAATTTATACGTCATAAAGTTACAAAATGCAGCATTGTCATTCTTTTTACTGTCTCTATCACGTAGATACAGTGTACGTATTTCACCAAAACTTTTGATATCGGATATACATGTTTTGAGGACCCCTAAATCCAAGAAAGTATTTTAGGAAGAGGTCCGAGCGTGTGCCTGTTTGTGTGTCTAGAATTATGTGTATGTGAGTGTGGACAGTATAACTCAAAAACGAATAGTCGGTTAAATACCAAACTTGGTATTTCAGTTTAGTATCTTCCAAAGATGTGATACGAAGGTTTTCAGGAAAATTCCACCACCATAACTGCCCATTACGTGAAACATTTTTCGAAAATTTTGATTTCCTCAAAAATGTCCAACAATTTTGGTTTAAATATCATAGATATGTTTAAGATGTTTTTGTTACAATCGATATGAATATCTTGAGTTTTCTGGGTATAGCGTCTGAAGAGCTTTTCATTCTGTAAGACATTTGCATAACCGTAAGGGATAATACTATACGAAACATGTAAATCTCGTTAAAACACAAAATATATATTATACAGACTTTTCATGGAGTTAACTTTTCTGAAGTATTGCATGTTATTGGTTTCAATTTTAGATTACTTAAAATGTTCTCTCTCTTTCCCTCTCTCTCTCACCCTATCTCTCTCTCATCCTCCCTCTCTGTACTCCTGGCCTTGGAAAGAGAACCGAATTTCAATGTCAAGCGACAGCTTCTCAAATGTTTTTATTGTATTCCTTGATTTCACTTCTTTTATAAGGAACTACGTAATTAAGACAGGTCTTCAGGTAATGTTAATCTTAATTACCATTATAAAGAAAAAAGAAGATTATTTTGTAACAACGACTTGTTTGCAGGACAAAGAAAGCTATGTAAATGAAACACATCTGATTTGTATGTATTAGTTTATTTTTAATCTGGTTTTAATACCATCAACGGTCATTCAAATGTATTGTGTGTTAGTTGAAAAATGTAATTAATAATTTAGCAAGCATATATATTCAGCTTACTTTAAAAACGTGTTATTCCTGGTATCGCAAACAACCACACGCAACCACTTATGTAAGAGATACAAGTCCCTCCTATTTAGAGTTAGTTTTCCATAAAAGAATCAAAAAAAATCTGATGTGTTCTATTCACACAGCCTTCTGTACACCTGTGTAACAAATTATTGTTAAAAATCTATTTTTATCTACTTCATACTAAAATAGATATAAAATTATCAGAAACAATATTACTTGCTTCCTTGTAAACAGAAGGGAAACAAGGGATTGCACAGCCTAAAGCGATAGTCAAGTCTTTTAAAAGCTGGTTGCTAAATGATTGAAATTTCTTCGTTTGTATTGCCAGGAGTTGACAAATACCTGTATGAGAAAAACATAAATATTTTAAAGCTTAATATAATAACCAGGAATATTTCAGAAACGGTCATTTCTAGAAAAACAAAGGCTGTATGACATAAACTGTGTGTTTTAACGAGATCTACATTTTTTGTATGGTTTGCCTTTGTCTATCTCTTACGGTTTAACATTTATGCAAGGTTCAGCAAAATTAATCCAGAATAAACAGATCTTCAAAGGCTATTCCCAGAAAAGTTTATATATGCATTTTATTTCTCAAGTAAATATCTGTAATATACGATATTTTAATAAAAATCTTTAGAGTCATTTTTGAGAAAATCAACACTTTCGAAAATTTTTCTACGTAAAGGGTAGCTTGGTGTAAGGGAATTTACATGAAAATCTTCGTGTAACATCCTTATGAGATACCAAACTTAAATACTAAGTTTGGTATTTAACGGAGTTTTCGTTGCAGAGCTATGCTGTTCACGGATACACAGGCAGATGGACAGACAGACACACATTAAACTTTGTCTAAAATCCGTTATTTTTTTTATTCAGAGGGTCTGAAAATGTGTATTTCCGGTGTAATTCAGTATCGACTTTATGGGTGTAATAAAGTACCTTCTCTATATACTATATAAAGAGTACGTGTAGAGAAAATAAAAATAATTGTATCAATTTATAGACTTACTTATTTTGCGTTAATTTAAAGCTAATTTGGCAGAATACTTTAAAAATACCAAATGCAGAAAAAGGAATTCAGGTACGTATTCAGGTGTTCTTAGAAATAGGTAAAAGTATAATATGTTTTTAAAACATTTATGGGAATGTAACAAAATAGTTTTACGTTTGCCAAATTATTTTGTTTAATCGACCAATTAAAGGGAATAAAACGACGTAATGTTTTGAAAATGAACTTTTTACCAACATGAGTCATAACAGTAGATGAGATATACCACAGCGGTGTGGGCCGCCTGTGTGAAATACATATTTTGGTTGTTAACGACATTGGCAATTAGTAAGATAGTACCAATGCAGCCGGTGTGCTGGAATTTCGCCCCGCAGAGGTATATTTACACGTTAGTAAACCTCCTGACATGGGGCTGTCGCTTTTAAGTCATTTAAGAACGAATAATTTCCCGTTCGTAACACATAACACTTGCTAAATACGCATCCGTAGTAGAATTTTATGATCAAAATGTGGGAAATACTAATAGACCGATTCACTTACTTATTCCGTGTTTTAATGATTTATAGCCTTTCTCTTTTTTCACTTCTTTTGTTCACACACAATGGACATCACACGAAAATGGCGTATGTCCCAGCCGAATCGTTGTGGCACATTGTTTCCTCCATTCTTGTCTCTCTGTGTGTTGTCAACACTCACAACCTGAAGATAGTAGAAGGTACGATGTGTTCAATTCAGCGAATATCAGAAAGGAACAACAACAACATTACAAAAAAAAAACGACCGAAAGCTACAAAGCGCAGCCGAGGGGTGACGGCCCTAAGCTGCAAGGCGTAGATGAGGGATTCAGAGCCCTAAGCCGCAAAGTGTAATTGTTGGACCCACCCACCAAAGTGACCAAAACATTTATTTAACTATTTTTCAATGGTTGGTGATACTTAAGCGACATTTTCGCAAGTTCAGAACATTTATTTACCGGCACCCTTTACGTACGTTGATAATGGCGATTCTTTGCAGTATATAGGTGCAGTCGCAAAGAAGGACGGCTGCATGGGCAATACGTCTTCTCGGAGTAAAATCTTCTGTTTCATATTTTCCTTACTGTTTCTGGATTCCGTGGATATAATAATTACTGGAATTCGTGTGCATTTAAAAGTAAACGATTGGTTACAGGATCGGAAGTTAAACCTTAAAAACTTTTTGTCTGGAGTGGTCTTGAACCTCGTCCTTGGGGCCGGAAAGGCAGCGACCATCTATCTGAGCCAACCAGTTCGACGCCGAATGGGTGATCAGTTTTTTGGATCGCTATTGCAGCGTCCTAAATACAGTGTAAGTTGCAATTTGTACCAAACAAATACGTTAAAATGTGGCAAAATAGAGCGTTTCAGTAAGGATAAGAAAATAGCAAAACATATCAATTCGTTTCTGCTCTATCAAACAGACATTGATTAATCCTTGCATATGTTTAATGCGACAACTTTTCTGAAAGCCTAACTTTGTTGTTTAAATGCTTGTTCCAGAAAAATGGAATCATAGTTTATCATGCTCCTACGCGTTGTTGAAAAATCTGATGTGTTCTATTCCTTGACTGTTCTTTAAATAATCTTCTTACAGAAGCAGAGTGGGCTTACCACTTAGTTCCTTCTTAGCAGAAACTATGGTATGCTAAAGTGATAGTCAATGCGATGTGAAAATGCGATTATTGACATTCGCTTCTTTGCACAGCTAGGAGTAAAATAAAAACACACGGGCCACTTCATGTCTAAGAAAAGTATATGCATTTTAAAATTGAATCCAATAATAGGTAATATCTCGGAAACGATTAGCACAACAATCAAAATTTAAAGGCCTTAAATTGTGTGCTTTGACGAGATCTACTTTTTATTGGAGTAAATTTCTGTTTATCTCTTACGGTCAAATGACATTAAGAATGAAGAACATTTCAGAAGATATTCCCAGGAAATTCCAAATATACATTTCATTTGTCATCTAAATATATTTAACACACGGTATTTTAATCATAATCGTTAGTCATTTGTGAGAAAATTAAATTTTTCGAAAAATGATCCATTTAAAGGGCAGTTGGAACAGTTTTTGGAAAATCCTTGCGTCACATCCTTGAAAGACACTTGAGTTATGCTTTCCACAGATACCAACATATATACACACAGACACACACATCAGCTGGAACTTTTTCTAAACATTTTTGTATTTGGAGGTCCTCAAAACATATATTTCCGGTGAAATCTTAGTGTCGAATGATTGAGTGCATTACACCACCTTTTGTATATGCGATGTACTTACAGCAAAATTAGCGCAGCAACTCACGTGGCACATATGTCTGTAATGAATAAATAAAGTAATATGAGTCAAAAGTATTTCTTTTTCTTGTTGTATTAAATAGTACATTCAGAAGCAGAAATCCAGAAAAAATATGTGCAGCATCATGCTCAAAAATACGTTGTTTAAATATTGCTATTCATAGTCATGCACTTGCATGCCTAAACTTGGCCCATTCCCCAAAAACATAACAGGGTTTTTCTCTCGGAAAAGTTTCCACCTTAAGATAGCCAAAATGTAATTCCTTGCAGCCGGTGTCGGTTCTCTATGTGACTGGCCTGAAAAACAAATGGGGGCATAAAACGCAGGTAACGATGTTATAATCTTTGTTAAAAATAGAATCGTGTCGAATACCATGCGTGTGAAAGGGTTTCGCTGCGATTGGCATAAGGGAAAGGCTAGACTAATTACAAAATTATTCGAAATTCTCCAATAAGTGGTGAGGAATTATTTACATGTGATGTTAAAATGAATAACAGTTAGTACACTTACATATGTGAAAGCTTTAATTAGCAACATTCAGAGGAAGTCTGACGTTGTTGCCGTTATCGAACGGGAGTAACCAAACTGACGTTACAAAAACGCTGATGTAGCTCTAGAATACAAATTTATGGTGTAATATTACACTTTGTTAGTTCCACAATATTTAGGTTAAGTAAAATGTCTTGCTAATTCAGTGGCCAGAGCTATGCTCGAGGAAAAGGACTGCTCACTTTGTAGACGGTTGGGAGAGTTGGTCATTACGAACAAAACCGGCCCCGTTCAATTATGGGCCACACTTAACGCGCGTGGATGTACGTTCACAGTCATGTGATTAAGGTACTGTAGTTATTCTATGGCTGCATTAGCTTTAACCTTTGTCTCCATGTCGGGACGATAGCTTTTATATAATCATTGTCGTCCAGTTTAACGATATATGGAAATAACTTCTTACCGCTTCCTCTACAAGCTCGAATTACATAGGGGGTTATGTTTTCCTTGCATACCTACCAATCATAGCGAAATACCTTCATAGAAGTGTGTTTATGTCTTTGTGCATGTGTCATTCCGGGGGGGGGTCCCACACTGCAGCCATCACGGACTTTTTGTGGCTCAGGTCCTAGGAGGATTGGACGATATGAGAGTGTTATCGATAGGTGACCAAACTTGGACGGCGGGGACAGAGACACCGTTGAAGGGGCAGAACATAGTCCAAGCAGTTTTTCTACTCGACACAGAGAGCGTAGAGGCCCTCACCCAGGTCTGACCGAACCTCTGTGTTCTACACGACACCTCACCGCCAAGAGCTACATTCATTAAACCGCGTTCACCATAACTTAAGGGCGCCACCACCGCAATCCGCGCCTATTTATAACCCTGAAGGAGACCGGTTGGATGAAATCAAGGGACGGGTGGTTCGGGGATTGGAAAAACCTACACAATATTCGCTTACTGACCCAGGAAAACTACGAAAAATATCGTTGGTCAGAGGGCCCGGCCGCAGTTATCGAACATATGACCTCCCGAATTCCAGACGCCTGAGCCACCTGACTCGGATATAGGGACGTTATCCGAATATTTGAAATAGATTATAACATCATCTATTGGTTTGTTTTTTGCTGAATTGTTTTCTGCCCAGTCACATAGAGAACTGATACCGGCTGGTGGGGGCCAAAGTTGATTATCCATAGGTGGAAAACTTGCGGAGGAAATATACTAAAATAACCTAAGGGAATTGGCCATCTTTTATGCATGAGAGTGTGCTTGCAGGACTTTTGTTCACACACAAGAATATAAAATGTCTATGTATTCTTTTCAGCGAGAAAAATAAGAACCCGTTATCTTAGTGTTCACATAGTCAAATTTCACTGACGATAATGAATCTTCAGAAATAGGTTAAGAGATGGTCTAATAAATTACATCATACATGAGATAGGTATTTAAAAGACTCAACATGAAGGCAAAGAGTTAAGAATGCGTTATGGTTTGTTCGAGTGCTAATAATGTGATTTAAGCAGACACAAGATGCATTAGAGCGCTACAAAACGATATTTTAGAGATTGAAGGAATATAGCGTCTCCCCACTAGCGTAATAGAGTCATAGGGCGAGGTGGCGAAAACGGGATTCGCGAGGCATTTTGACCCGCAGGCGTCGCTCCCTCTCTGGCTGAATTTTCCCGTGGGGGGTATCGACCCCTTCAGCTGCTTTTTTTGTGAGCTCTACCGACCATCAGCATCCGTCATACTTCTGGGCTACCAGAAGTAGTCAAAGAAAGGCTAGAGGATTCAGACAATAAGGAAGGAGTTTCGACCCCTTCAGCTTCTTTGGTGCGAGCAATGCGGACCCCTGGCATCTGTGGTACTTCTGACTTTACTGGAAGTATGATTGGTCCTGCATATGAGCCCCTCTCGAAAGGGAGTTGCTCAGATTGGGCTGGACTCGGTGGAGAAATAGTTCCCGAAACATATGGAAGATTGGATACGTCTGGCTGATGATACCTTTGCGCGATTATGAGACACCACAATAACCTCTGTTACTAACCTGAAGAGCTAGTGTACGGCGTGTTAGATGGCTGTTGGCCCGACCGAGGTTATCGACAGTCTTCCCTTCTGAGTTGAAGTACGTAAGTGGTGTATCCTTTTTTCATCACTTGAATACGATGTATCTTACGAAAATATCTACTCGGATTGCGCCCTACGTGGTTTTACAGGGGAAGTTTTGGTGTCCGAGTAGGCCTCTGCACAAGCTTATTCATTTGTTTATCACCTGTTGTAGAGTATTGTAGCGCATAAAACATGGTCGGCAATTAATATAAAGATAATTAAATCGGCTTTTACAAAGGTCCAGCTTACTGCACTATATTCATTCTTTTATATCATTATGGTTTGAGCATAACATGTATCTTCTAATAAAGTTCAGGCGTATCTAGGTAGTTTCTTGACGACATTATTATTTATTTTAGAATATGATGGTTTTCCCTGATGTGCACTTTGGTGACACTATCAGCGTTTGGAATGACGCTCTAAGTCTATATGTGTCATTGAAGATATTTTATCCCTTAACTTTCGGGCTAAGGAAATTTGTTCTGCAAACACTCAAAGAAACGAGTATATATGTATATGTATATATGTCACTGGTCTCTGATTTATAGTATATTTCTCCAAATCAATTTAACTAAAAACATATCTTCAGAGATAAAACAACCTAATTCTATTTATTTTCGATATTTTTCCAGTAAAATTATAAACAAAAGATCTTTTAGATGAAACATACTTATTAATCAAAAATATTCATAAAATGTATTTAAAGTTACGTATGTTCTGTCTAGAATTTAAATTGTTCCCAACAGTCGAAGAGGTAGAGCTGGAATTTAAAATGGTTTAAGGTTTAAGACACTTGGCGACACCGGAAAATAAACATTTTCACGTGGATTTGATAATATCAAAACCACGAAACTGGTAGAACAGACAGTTTCAGTTAGTTCAAATTGAAAGAATTTCCACCCCGGAATGGTTACATTATACAAATTCATGCAGTAATCCCATGTTGTTCAAAACCGTCAGTTTCATGATTCAATTGTAGCTAATGAAGCTAGCAAATTCTTATACAAGACGGCCTTAATACATCTCTTCTGAAACACCCCGGCTCTGAAAGAAAACGACTTCGTTTTTATAAGTGAACAGTAAAATTCCAGACAAAACAGACTCCTTCCTGCAAGCTTTTAACACTGCCCCGTGTTATTGTACCTCGGAGCAGACATTTACACTTTGTGGCGAAGCATAAAGATTGAGTGCATGCCATCTTCATCAATCTGCTGTAAGTGCTCTTTCATCTTTTATAGTTTTTTCCCCTCAGACATCAATATCAAAAAGTAATTACCCCGTCACAAATGTACTCCAAGAGAGAGGGGAGTAATAATATAGGAATAATGTCTCTACCATATTCAAACAATGCAGCGTGCGTCGCGGTTCACAATCAACATACGGGCTTTCATATCCATCTCGCTCCCTTCTGATGAACCGAACTCCACGAATTGAAGTTACTATGGGTGATGACTACGATGCTTTATACCACCGGAAATTCCGAGTCTTTCAGTCATCTTTGAAGTTATCAAACGACACTAGTATATGGTGGTGAAATACAGCTAGGGGTACCATTACTGAACAGCTGAATTTTCTTGAATATATTAGTTAGTAAAATTTTGCAAAATGAGTATATGTTTGCTTCATTTAGTCTGAGATTAATGCTTGAATTTTGGAGATTCGGCAACATCACAAATGCTGAAAAAGTACTGATTGCGTTTTAAAACGTCAGACGTGTTCTAATGACTGGGTTTTCTCTACCCACCTGACTTTCATATATGTTTTGAAAAGTTTTCGTAAAAGCACATTTTTTTACCTGTAATGTAATAGTGAGTGTATATATATTACAAGAACTACACTGAAACATGTATGTCACATATTTAAAATACATAATGTCACTATGCTGACTCGATAATTTGAATAATCTTTGTAAATGTTATTGAGAACTAAATGAACGAACATAACATTCCAAAATGGGTGTGGCTTAGAAGTGGGAAAGTCCCGAAGAACAAGAGGAAATATCTCCTAAAGAACTAAATCTATAAAACAGAAACTATTGTACTTGAATTGTGTGCTTTAACAAGATCTACATTTTATGGTTATACAGACAGATAAAATTAAATCAGATAAGACGTTTTTCCAGGTATTTCAAAAAAATCTGAAGATATATGTATTTCTTCTCATTGCCGTATATTTGACAAATAATATATTTATCAAAATTGTTGGAGAAGTTTTTGAAAACATCAAAAATAACGAAAAGCTCTCCAAGTAAGTCATAGTTCGGAAGCCTAAAAATGTTGAATATCCTGGTGTCGCAATTTCGCATACCATGCGTAATATAGATAATAAAAGGAGAGCTAGACTAAATATGTGTTGGGGGGAGGTTTGCAAACAATTAGCATACATTACACATTACACTCCCGTGCACAAAAAGCAGCCCATTTCCTCCAATGTAAGAGTGTTTTCTCTCCATAAGGTTTCCCTCATCAGGTAACCAAAGTTGACTCCTTCCAGCCATTGACAGTTCTCTATGTGTGTGGCTTGAAAACAGATGCAAAAGTACTAACCAATGGGTGATGCTATAATAGGCGTGAAATGTAGACGTGAATCATTCATCGTCTCTATGAAAGAATATAGCCGCAATTGCTACTCAAGAAAAGGCTGGCTGACCCCGCATTTCTTTTGCTAGAGCATCTGCTTGCTGTGCGAAGAGTTCCAGGTTCGATTCCTGACTGGAGTCAGAATTTTTCTAGCCCAGATTATTCCCTATCCTCCCTAGAGTAAGGGAGTATGAAAGAGTGTGAATGTGTGTGACTTGACATAGAAAATCCCAAAGAACTAAAATCCAACTAGAATAATGCACGAAATAGCACATTTCCGAAAGGCAATAGTATAATCCAAAGTTAAAAACCGCCGATATGACCATTACAAAAAAAAAAAGAAGAAGGAAGGCTCACCCATTTTCAAAATTCTACATTTTAGTGGAAGGAGTGAAGGATTATTTTTATATCTCGTTAAAGACAACATCAGCTACGAACTGTAGGGGAAGTTTAAGGTTATGACCCTCACCGAACAGGAATAATCAAACGAATATTAAGTAAAGGGGCTCGTAGCATGAAAACACAAAGTTTAAGTTTTAATGTTTCCCTTCGACAGTGCTGCCATATTTTCATGAAGGTAAAGTACCCTGACAAATCTCATTACTGGAATTATCATCGAGGCCTAGAGGAGGTCTCTAGGGCAGATGGCGGAGCTAAATTTGCCATTGGCAACATACACAACAACGCTCCATTGTGGACCACATTTTGTGCACGTGAGTGTGTGCATGCATGGTGTGATTTATTTGCATCATATGTGTATAGGACACATAGTATAATGTATAAAATGCACGACGAATGTTAGATGTATAACCCGTATTTTTTGTGGTAAATGTAATGTGACATATGATGTTAAGTTTGGATTTTGTGATGCACGATGCGTGTGATGCACAACCCCAAACATTTCCATGTTGAGTGTATCTAATTTAACCTGTTGCTAATAATGCTGACCTATTCTGACTCCAAGCTATGCCAAACTAACTGGACTAGTTCCAATCTGGCTTCATTTAACCTAAGGTAACCTCTCCTCATCAACTAATCGGTAATGTCATCTTCTAACCTAACAAGGCACTTTGGCTAAACTTTGCACCAGTACAT
Source organism: Hymenopus coronatus (assembly GCA_030762935.1). Lineage (NCBI taxonomy): Eukaryota > Metazoa > Arthropoda > Insecta > Mantodea > Hymenopodidae > Hymenopus > Hymenopus coronatus. Next base: position 327,792,245 of record CM060900.1, on the reverse strand, counting down.
TTTTACACCTTTACAATAGCGTTTTATAATTTAAGGACTTCTTACACTTTGCAGCCGCGTTTACATTATTACAGCAGCGTCTTCAAATTTCATAGTCAGGATTTACTTGAACATGTAAACTAATGTTTACACTTTATGTTTGCAGGTTCAGATGATAGCAAATGGAGTTCAAAGTATGAATTAAAACGCATAGAGCCTTCGTAATTGTTATTTACGGAGTGTATATACAAATACTTTGATACACGGTATCTTAATGCATATCCACTGCGGTGCGTTGGTTACTTTTCACTTAGTCTACTACCGTATGGTTTTGCATGGTTTTAGCTGTATGGCGAAATGAACATGTTAGAACAATCTGTCCATTTTGCGTCCCATGTTTACATCACAATACGTTGCCTGTTGGTCTACATAGTGTAGGGTCATTAGCCGTGCTGAAAGTGTTCAAATTCAGTTCCGATACAACATTCATAATAGCGAGACCCTCACACTCAAAATCACACCTTCTTCAGGGAAAATAAATACGTGTATCTTGTGTGTGCCACGCCTACTTGGAGGACAATAAGAACTATTAGGTTTGTTAAGGACGTTGTCAATATCTGTGCCGCTGGTGTGCCGATATTAAATCCCGCAGGAGTTCCTTTATTTGCCAGTAAATCTACTGACAATTTTTACTTGTAGAGTAAAAAAGAAGTACAAAGAAGGTTTCTGAAAGTGGCTCCAACCAAGTGGAACTATAACAATCGCCGTGTAGAGACCATGTATGACCATAAATCTGAACTAACTGCGATGCTTGAAAATATAATTGAACACTCAGATAACCGGGATAAGTTTACCTTTATTGGTACTAGTTTTTTTGTTCTCAAATATTTCACATTTAGTTTTACTTGATATTTTTAAAAATGTGGTTTCATTGCCAGCATACGTTTTGTAATTCTGCAACAACAAAAAAAAAATAAAATAGAAAAGAAAAGAAAAGAAAATCAAACGGCATCTCTTTTTGTATAGCTTAAGTGTTTGATGCTAGAGGAAATATAGCCAGCAAACGAAAAGGCCTCGGGAGAACATTTGTTGAAACATCTTCTGATAGCACACAATAGAACCGCCGTTCCCTCTGGATAAAAAAAGAATTGATGCAGATGCATTTTTTCTAAAGTTTCACAATATAATCTTGGATAATATTATAAGCCAGTTTTAAATAATAATTCAAAACACTGAATTGCTTCCTTATCTAAAATTTCATTCCAGGTCACTTTCGCTGCGTGTCTTTAGTACTTTACATTTTCACTAATATTTCTATCTTCTTTTATGAATATTTCACGTAAACAGTGAATATAAACAGAAAAGGCTAGTAAAATTGAGTTTTACTTATGGACCTACTTTGACTGCTGCTGCTGTTCTCAGAGTCTAACTCTACACATATATATTGAGCGTACAAGACAGCTAAATTCTGCTCAGATGCCTCTTTATCATGTTTGAGGTTCTTTTAGGTGTCATAAATCTACGACACGGGACCAAAGGCTTGTTTCCCTTCCTAGGGAAGTCATGCTAAAGATTTCTACGCAAAAAAAAAAAAAAAAAAAAAAAAAAAAAATCTATCGCACTCCGCCGGAGATCTTGTGTAAGCTGTAGCAGATATGGATGGTTAATTCATCTTTCAACATTTATATAGGCTTATTTTATTTATGTCCACCTCATCTTAGCCTAAAGCTTAATTGCCCTATTGCCTTAACTTAATCCACAACGTTTTTATAAAGTTAAACAAAATAATAAAAAAAATCACCACCACCACCAGCCCCAACATAACAACAACCAAATTAAACGCTAATACCTTCACCAAAAATCAACTAAAAAGATTAAATAAAAGCGAATATCACCATAACTATCACGACAAATACCCGTTCAACAACCGCACCATTACCTACCTCAATCGCTATCTTTAGAAATAGTAACATACACAGTAATGTAAAATAAATAAGGTCATTAATCCATTCTTTCTTCCTTTCTTTCTTTTACACTTCCTCTTTCTTTCATTATTTCTTTGGTCCATTTCATTAATTTTTATTGTTTTTTTTTTTTTTTGTTTCGAATCATTTTCAATTTTATGCATTACTCTTTCTCCTTTATACTAATATTATTAGCAAATGCCTTAGCTGATTATTAACTTGAAAAGCACAGAACTAATCCATTGCATTTCTCCAGTTTTGTGCAAAATAACTTTAAAGGTTACAAAAAGATGAAGTCTCCAGAAGTAAGCCCAAATCATTTTGAAACATGTGTACATATACGCAGTGGAAAATCCGAAAGTTCACCTTCTTCTTCTTTATGTTTGCTTTAACGTCTGAGTAAAATTTTCACGCAGTGTAATAGTACCTTTAGTATAATATAAATCAGATAATAATCTGATTAATTAAGCTGCCTCAATAAACAACAACATGTAGCTTTGTCTCCTTAGCGCGGTGGTAGCGCAGCTGCCTACCAAGCGGGAGACCTGGGTTCGATCCCCAGTACCGGCGTGGGGATTTTTCCCCCGCTGGGAGACCTGGACCGGGGTGCACTCAGCCTCGTGAGGTCCCTGGGGGGCCAATTGAGGAGCTACTTGATGGAGAAGTAGCGGCTCCAGGTCGTGAGGACCGCATTAACCGGCCGGGAGGGGCTCGAGGCGCTGACCACGTCTCACCCTCCAATACTGCACCCCATCCATGACGTCTGTAGTGGACCGAGATGGGGGACGCAGCGGCCGGGCGGTAGGCCAAGGTTCCCCGTGAGCTGTCGTGCCATGGAGTTATGTTATGTAGCTTTGAGGCTAAAGATATTGGGAATAATAATCTGGTGGAGCTATTAAACTGACACTGCAGGATCAACATTGGTAGTGAATATCGTTAAGATACGGACTCATGAATGAGAGATCCGCGATGTAAGCCCGCCAGGACTTACTTCCCTAATTGAGGATTGTTCCCATTTTCCTTAATCGTTATGAATATAAATATCAGGAAATTGCCCTAAAACAGATATTTAACGCTTTCTTCTCAATTTTCTGTCATCAATAACATAATTTAATGTATTCTTAGCGTCCACAAACTGAGGTATCGTAGAATTGGCGTTAAAACTGTGATAAACTGGTACCGAAGATCAAATTCGGATGAAAAGGGACAGAGAAAGATGAATATGTGAATTTCTATGCAGATAATTGGAATATTAAGTCTTCAAATAAAAATGTTTCAGATGTTTCGAATTAATCTAATAAAAGTCATACATTTTAAGCTTAAAGAAAGACTAGTTTTCAGGACAACAAAAACAGTTGCCGGATGTGGTAGAAAACTTGAATGCTTCTCTACTACAGACTTTGTTTGTAGTAGCTATAACTACATGACTGGAAGAACTGCAAGGAATCTAAGCTTGTTTTTATTCATTCTTCATACCACATGGTTAAATTTTAAAGAGTGAAATGAAATGGAGTTTTATTTATAGAAGCTCTTTAACTGCTGTGGTTCTCAGCGTCCTATTCAATACTGGGAGTGAAATACCGCTTAATTTTGCTCAGAGGCCTGTTTTTCAGGCTAGTGATTCTTTTACGTGCCGAAAATCTACGACACGGGACCAACGGCTTTACTTCCCCTCCAAAGGAAGTCACGCTAAAGATTTTTACGCTCGAAAAAATCCATCGTTCTCTGCCGGGTTTGAACCCGCGACCTTGGGTTAATAACATTAGTATGGTAACCATTATACTTCGGAGCGGGAGTGAATGGGTGTAATGGTTCCTTGAGCTTCTGTTCACTTTAAAAATCTTTTGTTCTCCTCTTGCTTTTAATATCCTGACTTTCTACTTTATTTAAAATAAAGGAAAATATACTTGTACATACATAGCAATCGTATCAATTCTATAAAACAATACATAGAATAAACATTTATGTTTAAGCTGGGTTTGTGGTCATACGGGAAATGTAGACAATGAAAGAGCTGACATACTTGCAAAAAACGGTCTCTAATTTAGTTACAGAATGTGATTATACAAAATGCCCAATATCGTTGGTAAAGAACGCTTTAAGAAAAAACATGATTAACAGTTTGAATTCAATATGACAAGAAAGTATTAATAGTCACTTTACAAAACAGATGTTTTTTTAGAGAAATTCAAGAGATTATATATAAACCTTTTTGAGCCTACATTTATAATGGCACAATCCATGATTGAACACGGAAAATGTGGATGAATCATGAACGATTAAAATTCGTGAGCCAAACCGTGCCATATGTGCCTATTCACATTCAATACAGAACGTTAATTACTCATTCTTTGACTTTCCATTTCACGAAAGAAAACGGCTCAAATTAATAATGCAATAAGACTTCTGTACTAAACCTTTCACTCCACCATTACACCACATTATTAGAAAGCAGGGCTGCTACTCAACATTTGAAGTATTTGTCAATAATATAATAAATTAATTATAAATTATTACCCACATTTCGCCATATATTTAAATTACTTAATACAGCAATGTAAATACTTTTTTATACTTTCAATGAATATGCTCCTATTTTTATTATTTGTCTATTTACATTAGTATCAGTTCTTTTGTTGTGGCATTTATACTTAATATTAACTGTTATTGGCTAAAAGAAAATATTTTTTAAAACTAATCCTAATATAACATTGTAAAACATGACTAAAATTTTGGAAATTCAATAAATATATATAGAATACATAATTGAATATTTGGCCTGTAAAATTCACTCAGAGTAATGCTAGCTCAAGTGTGAGAAGTAGCTCAGATGTATGCTAGCTCAAGTGTGAGAAGTAGCTCAGATGGGTCAAATCTTTTAACACCTCACAGAGTATTGTCTGCTGCTGTTACAAATATTTAACATCCGTCTTCAAAAACAAACAGATTAACATGGTATATATAATACAAAAATAATAACATGTTCCTTATTATCTAGAACAGAGAGAGAGGGAGGGAGAGAGATGCCTCTCTATTGTTTTCAATGGCTAACACTCCTTGCAGCTCTTTCTGCAGCCGAAAAAGTTCCTAGAGGTACATATCCAGGAAGCATAATATAGTTTGCAAAGTTTCTCGCCGTTAAAGGATGGATCAGCAAAATGTTAGAATTCACAGAGTCTGCATGCATACTCACTGCCTGTCTAAGTCTTTTTATGTTTTCACTTCCTTCGACCAAGCGCAGATTACGACAGTAAAAAGAATCCACCAGAGTTCGCCACGTTTGCATTAAAAAGTTGGAATGACATTCTATCATTCTTTCAAACATGAGGGGACAATGCGAAAGGAAGTTACTTTGAATCTCTAACTTATTCCTGCAATTTTGAGAGAATACTAAAAGGAAGAGACACATATAAATCAAAAAGTTTGAGGATAAGGATGATGTAAAACAACTGAAATATTTACACTTTTCCTGCTCTAAATTTACGCAGTTTGCAAGTTCTATACTGTTGCAAAAGGGGTTACTACCACTAGTTTGAATAAGTTATTACTCTATGAGATGAACTGCACAGTTCATAATACTATAATACAGTAATGCTGAAGATAGAGCTTTCGTTTGAAGGCGTGGCCACCTAATGGAAAGTTCGGGAAGCATGTTGTTTGCTTGCGGAAAAGGGGGCTCTTAGCACCTTATTTTTAAGTATGGCTGGGAGCAATAACAGGCAATAAGTGTTTTTTGTATTAAAGTTACCAGAATCCCTTAAAACTTGCATTCCACATCAGCACGGTAACTCTAATCTCTTACTCAGCTGCGAAAGTGGTGGGAAAAGGAAGCAACTTACCTGGGTGACTACAGGACACTTGCTGAGCATGTCCGTCTCTTATTGAATTGATGTAACAAGTCTGACTCAAATTTTGCCAATGAACAGGAGGTAGGTTTCTGGGTTAACAAAGATGGAACATTATGTGGATTGGTTGGTTTAAACGCTGTGGAAGTATTGCCCTCTTAACTATATATGTCATTCGGAAGGAATGAAGGACATGGACAACAAATCGAAAATTATTGCCTTATTGAACTGGATAAGCGGCACCATAGTCAGTCCGTTCGGCTCTGATCTAGGCAGTCCGTCTTCTATTTCAGGGAACCGCCAATAGATTTTGAGGTGAAGAAAGTGTCGTAGGCGGATTTGGTACGGTATCTGCAATTTTCCTCGGCCTTCGTTCCCCCAATTGATCCATCATCACTTTTCCTATAATCTGTTTTGCCTTCATTTCATATCGACTTCATCCATACTCTCATGCATGCTTTTGGACTGATCCCTCTTTCTGGGCTCTTTATTCAATGATTAAATTCCCTGGCTCCTCCATAGGTTTCTGACACAAGGCATCTATGATTAAGTCTTCTGGGATATAAATATTCCGTTTGGCAAGCCGACTAAGTTTGTAAGTTTTTGACCAAGAATTTAAGGATAAGGAGCTGTATGGAGTATTTCCAAGAATGCCATCAAACTGTTGGTAGAAATATCACGGAGGGGATTACTTAAAAAGTTGTTATTACACACAGAAGTAAAAAATGATGGTTAGGAACTGAGTTATATACAAATGAACTGAGTAAATCGAGAAAAAAAAACATAAAATGTCGCAATTTTGTATTACTCGAATTTTCCTTGTAAAAACAAGGCATTACAACCTCTGTTTAGATAGCACATCCAATGTCGGCTTACATAATTTGTTATACTGATTTTACCTTTACAGTCTACGAAAATACCTGCAAGCAATTAACTAGCTAACTTATGCCTTGGTCTCTGTTGCACATCCGCCATTGCATAAAAATATAAATTAATTAACTATCTTGAAAGAACCTGATAGAGCTATGAATGCTGGAAGAGCTGCTACACTATTTGCTTACCAACTTAACATACAGCTCATTATATCGGCCATTTTTGTACTAGACTGTCCATAAATGTTTATGCAAACTGTAATTACAAATACAAATACTTTAGACTCAAAGTATGTTAAAATGGTGTCTTGCTGTCATACACCTCTCTTTTCTCTACGTTTCTATGTGTTTTTTTATATTTTTTTTCCTTTTTACATACAGATACACAGACATATACACATTTGCAAACGCTCTTGCACAAGGCGGGACTTGAACCCATTAATTCATCAGGCTTATGCTTCGTCCGTAAAAAACTGATGTGTTCCAATCACATGGCGTATTCTGTCTGTTCTACAAACAAGCATTGGCAGAACGGTCTTATTACTTAAAGTTGTAGGGAACTACATATAAGAAGAGAAGAAATTGAATACACTATGTTAAAGCGATTTTAAATGTTTGAAAAGCTGTCGCTATGCGGGTGTCATTGAAATTCGCTTCTTTTCATAGCCAGGAGTAAAAAAAGGAATGACTTTCTGGTTGAGAAAAAATATTTAAAAATTGAAAACAATAAAAATATCTTGCAAACGGAATATCTCGAAAACGGTTAGTTCCACAACAAAGATATGAGGATAAAAAGACTTTGTGTTTTGACAAAATGTATATCTTTGTGTAGTTAGTTTTTGTCTATTTCTTACTGTTTGCCGGTTATGCAAAAGTCATCGGAAGTTAAGATGACTTCTATGTCTATTGCCATTTTATTATACATGTAAATATGTTTAATATAGGTATTTTAATTAAAATCATTACATCCATTTTTTAAAAAATAATATTTTCGAAAATGTTTCCATGTAAAAGGTAGTTTACGTTGGGGAATGTTCTTGAAAATCTTTTCGTCGTATCCTTGAGAGATACTGAACTTAAATATCAATGTTGGTTTTTACGAGACTTTACGTTTTTGATTTACGGTGTCCAAAGCCACACCCACATGCGCACACAGACACACAAACGTAACTTTTTCTAAAAAAAAGTTAAACATAGGGACCTTCAAAACATGTATTTCCGGTGAAATGTCGGTATCAAATTTTAGGAGGAATGCAGTATATTTGCTATTTACCATGTACATACATTGTGCATACGTGCCAGAAAAAGTAAATATTAAACGCACGTCTACAGAATGATCATCTGACATACAATTGCAGAAATTAACTCTACTACTAGTTTAGGTTGCTTCCTGTTTTTCCACATTCCCTTGCAGCAGGGGATGATGCCCTCAATCCATCTTCTCCATTCTGTTATGTCTCTCACCATTCTCCCCATTTCCTTTCTTTTCCAATCCTTTCCGTTCTATCTGCTGACATTATCCGGAGCCTTCCTTTTCCTCAATTTTGTTGTACCCTCACTGCTAGTATCTGTTTAACTTTAATATTCTCTATCATTCTGAATGTGTGTTCCAACAATCTGAATTCTCCGTGTGTTCTTTGCTCTACTTATCCAATCCTCCCATTCCTTATTTAATCCTTGTGGTTTAATTGATAGATTTTCTTAAATATTTCATCTCACTGGGATGAAGTCTATCTATGTGTTTTCTTGAAATCGTATAACTTCTATTCCATATAGGTGTAAGAGTTAGGGATCAACACCAATTGATATAGTCGCAATTTTGTTTTCATGGCTACTTCTAGTTTTTTTTAAATTGATAATGCATATTCTTCGCTTTGTTTTTCCTATTTAATATTTCTTCATCCCAGTCTTCATCACTAAACATAATCCACCACCACTATCAGTCAAATCCCAATATATGGAAACAAAACAAAGAGGACTGTACAAAAAACAAATAGAGAAAAATGAGATATCCGCAGTTCAGAAAATGTAACCACACAGCCAATAATGGATAAGTATTCCTAAACCTCTGTGGTCAAGGGATAACATGCTGGCCTTTTGTTCCCAAGGACACCGGTTTAATTATCTAGTGATTATTTTAATATACACACGGCACAGGGTTTATAAAATTAATATTCTTTCCCTGCAACACCTCACGAACACCATCGTTGACACTTTCACCATTGTTGTGAAAGAAATCATTAGGAAGAAGAATGAATGGATTGCCAATGGAAAAAACATAGAGGGGCAGAAGGTTCGGAGGATGGAAGAAAATGTAGCCAGCTTTCGACTGGAGACCCAGAAAAATCCCTGGAAAACCCAATGGTTAGATAAACCGGCCACGGGGATTGAACCAGCGACTTCCCTGCCATCGCGCTCGGGCCCTGGAAGTTGTAATATGTGGATTATTTTCTAATGCGATTTGATCGGTTTCTTCACTGTTCCCAGGGGTAACTGGAGCATAGTGAGCAGTTGACCCATTTCAATCCTTCGAATTGTGTCCGCATTCGGCACCCTCCTTCCAGGAAACCGTTATTCATACAGGCGCCTTACACCTTGCTTCTCCATATATCACGAGCATTTCAACATACTCTTCGTCTGAATTCATAGTTATGTGTGAACAGTAGCCATATTTAGTGGAAAGATTTGTACTGCTGAGCAGATCATAGAGAGTTGATACGCTCCAGGTATTGGCGCAAGCTCAAATATCAAAAACCAGTTTACACTTCTCAAGGGTTTGTAGCTTGGTTGATAGGGTCAACTAAAACATCATAAAATACCTATTACGGAGTATAAATATATAACTATTTAAAAGCGGAAAACATCGAGGCTTATTCTATTTTATGCATAGCTATAATGTATAGTATTACCACCATGAAGTTTTGTTCCATAATGTAAAATTATAATCTCAAAAGAGCAAAGCAAAAAGTAATAAAAAAAACCTTACACGAAGGATTTGAATACCAACTGAAGTTAAGGAGTGGTGAAGAACACATCATATTACCTATCGGGCATTGCTCTATTTCAGTCTGTAGTTTATAAATAGAATAAATAATGGGGAAACTTAAGAGATCACCAGAAATCTTTGCTCGTATTTCGCAGCTCGTTGGAATTTTATAAGCCAGTTTCGATAGTTATAAGTAGGATTTGGACATCACTTTAGGTTAACTTAGCTTGTAGCAACTGATACGCTGTTTACGAGCAAGTAGAGACAGAAATATAGGTACTGGTAAGTAAGTATAACGTTCTATAGTAAGGACATGTTTTTATTACAAAGTATGAATAACATTAACAAAATAATAAATATATACTGTAAGAGATGAAATTACCAACTTCGAGTAGATTTATCTGTGTGGACAACTATTGTAATGGATTACAATAATTTGTTTAATGTATCAAAAGTAAAAGTTTCTTATTGGACTTCATACCACCAGAACAGGCTGTGCATACCCTGGAGTGAATGACCGGTAATTTATGGAGAGGGCTAAATCTTATTGAAACCCTATGTGCGAGTAACTATTTTACAGTCAGAGTGCCACCAAACCGCAATCATGCCCGAAGCCTAATTATAACTCAAATAATTAAAGTGCATGCCCACTCTGCAAGCCATTTTGTGCCAGACTGTAAATGAACTACCGTACAACGGTCATTTGTTTCCCTTAGGCTTATCTTAAATTGGCCACATGGCATAGGTCTCCAATTTTCTTTTCAAATGCTTTTGTCAAAAGATACATGTGACAAATTTATTGTATCAATGGGAGTTTTCATAGTTGTGTACACATGTGTGCCTGGAATTCATCCAAGTCTATCACATTGCACAGAACTGATATTTGGTCTAGAAGTATTTTGGTTAACAGATGTATGGGATAAGTTGTTCCTTCAGTAAAGGTCTTAATATCTGTGCAAAGTTGTATCTTAAGGAATAAAAGTTTGTAAAATGAGTTAAAATGCTACTCAGCTCCTAGCGCCAAGGCAAACTAATCTTGAATTCGATAACATAACGATTGTTTTCAGTTCCCTAAAGTACTTAAGCACTGTCTATCCCCTCTCTATAAAGGGAAACTGTGAGTGAAATTTCAAATGTTTATATTTGTATGCATTTTTCTGTAAAGGTTACTATGATTGCTTTGCTGTTATGATAATATGAATAACAAAGGTTATTCAAATTGGATAGATAATTAGTAATACATAAATTAATTGATAAAATTCATTACATAAATATATTGCATTATCAAAATGTTCGCGCCTCAAATGTTGAAAAAAAATGTCAGAATTAGAGCTTTAAACCACAAAAGTCCGTATGCGGTGATATGTCAAAAATGCAATTAGTGAACTAAGATATGTTTTAAAAATTGTTTCAATATTTAAAGTTAAACATTTTTCATAAACATTTTCAGCAATACTGTTAGGGTAATTTTATCGTCTGTAATATTTTAATAGATACTTCTGCACATTCTGGGATATTTTAGTTGTATTTATACAAAAACTGGGACGCGTGGAATACAAATTTGGGTAAGTCCATCAATGGTTCCAATAAATGCAGAAAAAATAATATTAAGTTGGATAAAACCATTATTGGTTAATATGTAGAAAATTAATATTAATGGAGCAATTTTTTTGATTGATAAAGTAATGAAATAGCTTATTCATGACGGAATTTCATGAATGCGCGAAAATAATATTTTGTAAAATATTATGCTAAGAAACAGGTCCCATGTAGGAAATTAAATGACTGTAAAGGCCGAAGCAAAGTGGAGGCAGCTTAATGTTGAATCTTATGGATGGCCAAAGGTCCCAACAATTATTTTCTAAAAAGATATTTCACTCCTAGTGTTCCCAGTTCCGCAAATGAGCTCTTAGAGAACGTACAAGATATGCATAAGCCGCATATTATGTCACTTAGCTCGTTGTATGAATTTAAAACAAAATAATCTAGGAACAGGCAACTTACCCAATATAGTTCCATCATGCATGTTAAACGTATGTTCTTACATAATATAATTTAGATCTTGATGTTTCCTTTCCTGTTTCGTGTTATCGTTAAAGACTATGTCTTGTTTCATCCTAACATGCCGTAATTGCTGATGTCACTCTTTAGCAAGACATAAAGACATTGTTTCACACAAAAGAAATCTGTAAAAGATGTCAGACCACAGCAGTAAGTTTAAGCTTCAACAATTCGGTCACACAGAAAGCTGAGTTGCCCAAGAGAAGGGATGAAGAAAGTCAAACACAAGACCTCCAATTTGTAAGGCAGTAAGAAGAAGCTGTAGAACGAGGAAGGGCGGTAGAATAAGAGGTAAGAGACTCTAGCATGCCCATTTCTCTCTCCTCCCCATCCTTACGTCTCCTGTTGTTGACAAATGTACTGCTAGCTGACTCTACTGAAATATTTCCCTGTAGTTCTGTCCGGTGACGGCATATGCTGCTGAGTTATTTAAAAAAAAAAAAAAAACTTCACTATTTACGAATATATTTTTCTGTTGAATATAATACCCGCATTTCCAAAACGGAATTGTAATTCAGCAACGTCTTTTATTTGTTTCATTATATAAACATATGTAAAAAGGTGGCTCATATAGAAATGGTGATATTTAAGTTGGCGATGTAGTGTGCAGTTCCGTTCTCTTCAATATCTCCATCTCCCCTCTTACATTATTTTAACAAGTTCATTGACAAATTGCTTATTTCATTCTAAAAGATGGATGAAATGTAACGCTGTAAATAATAATTTTTCTGATTGAGTAGTGTTAAATTAATGTAACCCCAATATTAACAAAGAAAGTATTATTAATAAATGAAAGTATTAATAGCTATGCGATTTATAGTCAATTTACTTAAAAATGCTGGGTGAAATAATTATAATAAGAATTATAATAACAGTATAGAGTAATACTAACAATAATATAGTTATTAATAATAATAATAATAATAATGATAATAATAATAATAATAAAAATAACAATAGAAGTTATAATAAAAACATTAATATGATTTTTCATAACAGTTAATTGTATTGGAAAAACAAAAGCATCGAAATAACTATTTGCATCTAAGGATATTTGATTCTTCGAGTTTGTGTAGGTGCTGTGCAAACTTAAACTGCATATAGTTGGAGATAACGCAGCCGTTTCATACATATTTTTAGTGCAGACAGTAATTAACTAGAAAAGGAAAGTTAATGATCGTTTTCATCGAATTGTTGATTGATTTGGAACTATTTATGCCAAAATGTTCTTACACATCCAGGTAATTTTTAGGAAGAAAATGAGTAATGGTTTGTCCTCGTTGCAAAACACTGCGCATGCTCCTTACCGTCTACTAAAATGATACTGCTTATCTCGTTATTGAAGTCTATCGTATTACCAGTGCTAACATATTCGAAAGGAAATGACGGCAACTCGCAAGTAGGAAATAAATACCTTTAATATCATTACAAGCGAAATATAAACGCGACGTACAAACATTGACATATTTCAAGGATTGTCGTTTTTATGGTATACAAATAGAATATTGTTAAGCCTATGGTCCACGATGGTTTAGTAGTGAAGTACCTGTTTTTATGTTGCATACCTGGGTTCAGTTCACTGCAATTGAGACACTAGGGCAGCTCATTAAGTACACATGTTTCAAAATACATGGTGTAGCTAAGGCAACTTGGTGTTACCATAGTGTATTTTCATTTCTTACACATTGCAAAACTGATTCATAGTTTACCTTGGATTTGGCAGACAACTCAGTTAGTCGTTCATTGTGTTTTAGCTAAAACAGATAAAGTGCAGTGTCACTCGCTTTTACCTTTGGCTGGGAAAACTTGCTAGGAGATGAAAGTGAGATTGGATGAGGTTTGTGTGATATCTATCGCCATCTATGAAAAGAGTTAAATATTGGTTCAACGACTTTAAACGTGATCGGAAGTTCATTTTTAATGAGGAGCACCCAGAAGCCCCGATAGATGTGGTTACAAAGTAAATCATTGAAATCCATGATGTGATCCCCACTGATCTTCAAACGAAATTTTCAGGGAACAACCATCCATATTTTAGATGATAATTTCGGGATGAATACGTTGTCTGTCCGATGTGTACCGCAAATGCCTACTGGCGACAACAAGCGTGTGCGGCTTTCAACTTCGAAGCTGTGTTTGGAGCTATTTAACCGAAATCTAAATCCCACCCTCGATGAGACCAGATTTATCATTATACTCCGGAAACCAATTAACAATCAAAGCAATGCATTGCTTCCAGTGAATCTGCTTCAAAGAACGTAAAGACGTCCCATCGGCAAGAAAAGTGACATCGACGACTATTTAGGATGCGAAAGGCGCCATGCTCATTGACTTCCTAAAAAAAAAAAAAAAGGAAAAACGGTTACAGGGCAATGCAACAATGAGTGATTGATCAGTATCGAAAAGAAGTTGAAGGAGACATAACCCCTATATAGCGAAGAAGAGAATTCTGTTTCATCACAACGTACTAGCATATTCTTCGGAGTTTTCGTCACTTAGCTCAATGAGTTGTCTTATGAATTGCGACTTGTCTCCCAAACATGAAGAAATGACTCACGGAAACAAAATTTAGATCAAATGAGGACATCGTCGGATCAAAGGCGTGTTTCCAAAGCTTCACAAATTCTATTTTTGAGGGGTTAAAATGGTAAGAAAGTTGGCAGAAGTGTATACTCCTGAAACAAGACTATATTGTAAAACAAATAATTTGTGTTTGAAAAAAGTTGCGTCTTCATTCCTTATCCGTACTTTTTGAAACATCTTTCTGTCACCTTTTTTCACCCCAAATAAGACGAAGGTATTAAGTTAATTGCCTGAAAATTATCTGAAGAGTGCATAAGTGCACTTTCTATTGCACGTCTACTATTATCCCTTGATATCTTTCTTTTAACATTTCAGAGTCACATGTTGCTGGGTATATTTCCGCATTCCTTCCAGAGTTGTTCTAAATTAAAGCAAAGTAAGAGCTAATGCCTAAAGTTAGATATTACAATTTTGGGGATTTCAAATTATTTTGAGATGGCATATCCATATGGCAACTTACAATGTAATTTCAAGTTTTCTAACAGAAAAACATGCGAATTAGTTGTTGAATTTAAAGCCCTGTCTATATTGCCATGGTAGTTCAGTGATTAGAGCAACTGGACGATAACCAAAAGATCCATAGTTCTAATTCCGGCTATGACATTCAAATTTTGGGTCTGATTGTCACCTTCCAATGGAAAATAGTGGTAAACATTTAAACCGAAAATCTCGAAAATACCAGAATTTATAAACTATAACATGCTTTAAATATATTAAAAATGAGAACTTTTTCTGCCTTATTTCGCCTTTATAATTTTGTAAGGTGGTGAAGTATATTTTGGGGGGGGGGGCACTGTATATTGACATGCTATTCTGAGTCAATAAACACAAGAGGATAGGAGTGTTATCGTGTATAGAATGCTCATGGAAGCAACTGCAAGAATGACCTATTTTATTTTGCGTATTGTACATCTATGGATATTAATACAGCACCAACATTTCTGGTATAATTAAGAACTAAAGATAAATGCAACAATCTGTGGCTACTAATGCCTATCACGAGTAATAATGAAAAGCCGACCAGAATAAATAGAAAAAGGCTATTGATTTCTGGAGAAAACAATGGGAATTAAAAGAAAATTAAATGAAACAAGTTTTTCGCATATAATATTGCAATTTAGGCTTTCCATTCTCATTACACAGGTTTTCTAAGCTTAACTTGAAAGGGAAATGTATAAAATAGTAAACTTAAATGGACAAACACTCTTAAAATACTAGCTCCAGCAGCAATAACATTGAAGATGATGACAATAATAAGAATAATAATAATAATAATAATTATAATAATAACAATAGTAATTATAATATCACACAGCACATTATGCATCAACAGAGTTTTATATTACCCTGTGTTATCAGTTCGGCAATTTGTTTAATGTGTGTGACTTGCGTTAATAACATAAATAATAAAACGAATGTTATGATACTGAAAATGTCTTCTTTTATTTACCCATTGCTGTCCTCTGTATTGTAATAACGTCACACGTTAAGCAAATGTAACTTGAATTGCATTACGAAAACTGAACGCATGACATGTTCACATGTGTAATACATATGGAAACGGCAACCTAATTTACCCTCTGACAGTAGTTACATAATACACCATATCTGTTGTGCCGGTTCGTGAACACACCAATGTCATTACCGCCGTACATCATCTCTCCCTACTCAGTTTTGCCAAATATAGTTAATTTGCCATGAATTTAGCTTCTACGAGAGCCCACTCTGCACGAAAACACTTCTGGCAGAGACATTGAACATATATTAACAAAACTTAGTGGTTTCTAGTTTCTTCCTTTATAAGCTACAAACATAAGCACATACAATCATAAAACGGTGTATATTCATTTACGGAAAATGAATAAGTTTACTTTGTATTTAGGACGACAAGGTATTCCATTTACATTACAAGCAAATAGCTTCCCTTGTCGTTATTCTTGTCACAAATTCGCCTCAGACTCTTTTTAACCTTCTTAAGTCATTTAAACACAGGAATGCAAATCGAGTGGGTGGGGGTTCAATTGCCGGAAGCTGCATGAATATTGTCTGCCACTGGAGGTTGCTATACGGGATGCACTGTCAGGTTCTTGGGGTCTAACAAGGTACATTCTGAAGTGTATCTCCGATTTTGAAATAAAATTAATTATGATGGTAACGTCAGGTGTAATCAATAATTACTACTCCAATTTTAGCTGCCCATAGCGGTTACTATAATGTTGGTTAGCCTTATATATAATGTTATATAATGAATAGCAGAGGAATATTCCATTCCATTTAACTGTACGTGCCTATTATTAAGCATGTTTGTGGGTTATGGTTTAGAAATATGTTAAGCGCAAATGTAAATGACAATATGTGCATTATCTGGAGTACTAAAGATTCAAGTTTCTCAACATCCAACAGCACAATTGTATCATTTATCCAAAGAGCATATTGCTGTAAGACGCAGCGATCATGGTAAAGACCTTGCTTTGCTTGGATAATTCCACCAAGAAGTTCAGATAAAAATATTCACGTTATCTCCCAGTAGTCTCCACGTTGCTGCAAAGAGGATGCTTTGATATCAATTTATAATGCTGCAACGATGATTATTTGCAACAAATCATAAACATAAACCTTTCCAACTTCTGTCTTACACACGGTTAGTATGGAACAAAGAATTATTTCATCGTGAATGATCTAATATTTAATTGTATTTATGAAGCCTGGGAATTAAAGTACTCACGACATTTTAAGTCGACATTGAGATGCCTCATCTCAAAGGTGAATTTTATGTCTCCTTGTGGTTTACCGAGAAAAAACACAAGTAAGTTATGGAATTTAATGCATATTCCTATAGTATCTCAGTGGCCAGAGCAGTGACCGGACAAAAGGAAATGTTAGGTTCAAATCTTCGCTGTGGCATTTAATTTTTCAGGCTTTTTGACTCCTGCCCTACCACGGCAAGTGTGGAAGAAACAATTACACTGGTATGCAAAAATTAACTTTTTGTCTGGAGTTTCCATTTCAATACGTCATTATCCCTAATTTGACCGTGCTGAATCAGAACATGAACTTAATTTCTCTCAATCACATACCAGCTTTTCACAAAAGAAGAAATAATAAAATATGAACTTTTATATTCGGCTCTATCGAATTTATGTTGTATTATTACATAGAAGTTAATAAATCCATAACTATCAATACAACACTCTTTAAAATTAACTAAAATTTTACATCATCACTTACATTCGAACATTAGACCAGATTTTTACATGCTGCTTTTAAACGAACGTCCTTTAGCGTTCCTACTATGGAACACACTTGATACATCTCTTTTCGGCAACCAGCAATATTCAGCTATCATATTCATATTACACTTTCTCTGGTAACGTCTATCCTTTTCCTTTATATCCTGGTGAAATCTTTCACCCTGCTCCTCACTGACACAGCCGAGATTTTCTGGAAAAAAGGACCAAATTAGAGTGTAGAAAATGTTTTCACACTCATATTGCAGGCCAGCTTTCGAAAGTTCTCAAGCATATATTTGTAATTTGGATCCTCGCAATTTCCCAGAAGGTGTTTGATGACATTCTTAAAACCAATCCATGCCTGTTTTTCAGTATCTGTTAGCGTTTCTTCAAATACTGTTTCAGAAATCAGCTTCTTAATTGATGGCCCAACAGATACTCCCTCTCTGACTTTAGCATCAGCTATCCCAGGGAACTTCTTGAAGATATACTTGTAGCAGTTGCCATATTTATTAAAGTCTTCACATCTTGTTTCATTAAGCCTAATTTTATGAGCAAAGGTGGTAAAAGAACACTTTTGAGGTCCACCAGACACTCATGATTTACGTTTTTCATTCCTGGTACGAGACTGTCTCTCTGCTTCCAATTTTTTCTTTTCCAGTGATTGGATCAGGATCTACTACTCCACTCACAAATAAAACATTGCATTTTAGTGTAGCCTGAGTGCTGACCTAGTAGCATGCCAGTAACCTTTAACTTATGTTCTGCATATTTGATTTCACATGGAAGAATTTTAATTTATGATATGTTTCCTTGAGGAGAAGCTAATGGGCCACTGGAAAGGGTGCATATTTATCTCCATTATATACACTAACTTTAGAGGAATCTGTAGCAAGTCCCCATGCAACTGGAATTTTTTCAGCAGCTCCCAAGGTGCCGGTCCCCATGGCCGCGCTCGCTAAAGCGTCTCCCTTTGGTGCTTCGTGGGCAGGGGATCGTGGGTTCGAGTCCCACCTTGGGCATGGGTGTTATATGTTTGTGCAATGTGTATATGTTTGTAACAGAAACAGTAAACCAGTAATCAGTAAAACCTACGGGGGGAAATGTAAATAGGGATACTGTACCGGAGTCCTGATCAGACTCCGTTACTGTTTTTAAAAAAAAAAAAAAAAAAAAAAAAAAGGCAATCACTAAACCAGGAGTATAGTAAAAATATGTAAGATTTTCTTCCTGAGAGAAACATGGAACAATTTCCTTTTCACGGTATCTGTACTAAGAAATTGACGCTCCCGGAGGGAGGAGATGTTTTTGGTTTAGTTTGGATACCAATAATTCAGCAGAATCCTTACGAAGATTTAAGTCCCTAACCAAATCATTGAGCTTTGCTTTGGTGAATTGTTGGGGGTTGATGACAGTCCTGTTTTTGGTTATCTAAATCATTGCTGCTGACTTGAGAATTTCTTTTCAGAACCTGATAACGATTCATTTCCAAATGTTTCCTATAGAAAAGACACAGAAAGACCAGGAACATGTGATATGGGTCTTTTTGCAGACAATAAACCTGGATTAGTGATTTTTTTCATATATTGTTATGTTGAAGTCTGTAACATTATCTACACAAAAATAGCAATCATCGACATGGTTTCGAGGTTCACTCCAGATCATAGGAACAGTAAAGGGCATACTAGTTTTTTTCTGTTGGTTTATTTTTGCGTTTATTTTTTTTTACTTTACTACATTTCTTTATTTGTTCTGCGCAAGTATGACATACTTCTTTTGGAGGCCATTTGTTGTCACGATTTCCAAGTTTCATATAAAATGGGCATTGTAGTCCTTTTTAACAGATTTTGTAATATTTTGCCTTCTCTTTTGAACAACAATGGCCACAGATATGGAAAAATAGATCAGTGTTATTTTTACTCTTTGTAGAAGACATATTGCTTCAAATTACACAAATGTATGCCATACAATTGCCACTCACAGAACTATATTCTCACTATTTGAAAAACAACTACAGACTGAGCTAAATTTACAGGAATTGAACTTATAAGGTATGTATTGTTGTCTGTTACATTTGTTATGCTGTGAAACAGATTAATTTCAACAGTAAAATTATTGGTATTTATTAGTTTTTTAGTTTATTTTTAGTTCCATACAATATTTATTCACAGACCTACATTAAAACATTTTAAGTATAACTTCTAATTGTAAAAGAGATGGTGCGTAGTAGAACAAAAGCATTGATTACAGTTTTGGAATTAGCAGTTCAAATTCAGTAAAGTACACGTATTTTGGAGGAGACCCCAGAATCATGCATACCACTCTTATTTTACAAATCAAAAAGACATTGAAACGTTAAATTTTATTTTTTACGCACGAGCAGGAGATTCTTTCTAATTACAATCAACATTTTTAATTTTTTGAAATCGATATTGCTCTAATATCACCATAGCGTAATTTACAAACAAATATTTTAGTTTTATTTACCTAAAATAATAATTTTCGATTTTATTTTCATTAGCAGTCCCCTTAATGCAATGTATATTCATTGGGTAAAGGAAAGCATACATGAACATTCTTTTAATGTCTTCTGATTAGTGAATCACCGGAAATACACTTGGTAGTTTCTCGACTAATTATTACTCCAGAGTCTTCAATAGTAATTAGTATAATAAAATATTATATGACAATTTTATGGAACCATTTAATGCCAATCATAGTTTTTAAACCATATTTTCTTTGGTAACCCTTTATCCATTTCTATCTACTAATCTAAAATTCTAAACTCAATATTTAAAAAAGAACTTCTGTGAGGATAGATAGTTCATTGTTTTTATATATTCTGTGAACTTAATATTATAGTATTCTGTGTCGTCATGGTAAGCTTCTCTCGAGGCGAGAAAGTGTGAATAAAAAATATGATGGCTACCATTCACACGACTTTCTCTATTTGTTCTGCAAACAAACTATTCTTACAGGAGAATGCTTTCATTTACTAAATATGAACATTTCCAGAAACGGGTTTATTACTTCGTTTCTTATAAGTAGAAGGGAAATGAGTGAAATAAGGAAATACACTACGCTAAAGCAATAATGAAATACTTTAAAAGCTGTTGCTATGGGATTGTCATTGAAATTTGGTTCTATTTCCATGGCCAGAATTGAAACAAATGATATATGAAATAGAACCGGATAGCTCTACAAAACAGTGCATATAACATACATTGTGTGCTTTAACGAGACCTGCATTTTGTGCAGTAGGTTTTTGTCCATCGCTTACAATTCAGCAGCTATGCGAAAATCGTTAAGAAAGAACAGGACTTTACGAGTTATTCACAAGTAATTTAGGACAAAAATGTTAATTTTCATGTAAGTATATGTTCCCCAAAATCCTTAAAGTCAACTTTAGAAAATCTAAAATATCGAAAAATGTTTTTTTTTTTTTTTTGTAAAATTTGGGGTTGTTAGATTTAGCTGAAAATTTTCCTTTAGCATACTTGGAGGATAACTTAAATACCAAATTTAGTATCCAGAAGACTTTTAATTTTTTGAGTTATGCTCCAAACACACACACACATACACACACACAGACATACACACACTGGTCGTTTTTCTGGAAAATGTTTTTTTTAATTCATAGGTCCTCACAAAACACATTTTCGATCATATCTTGGCATTTAATTTTTGGATGCATTACAAAACCTTCTCTTCCTAACATATGGGTTGTAAATATGTGCTAGAGAAGGTAAAATGTAATTAATTCCATTTACATTACCTTGTTTACCTGCTCTTCAACCAAATTTGTCTTACATAAGATTGTTCTTTCATTTGCATCATGCTAATCAAGATAACATGTTTAATTAGAGCTTCAGGGGCTACCAACCGTGAGATATTGATGAAGCGACTTCATCAACATCTCACGGTTGGTAACCCGCGAAACTCTAATTAATAATCAACGCCGTGAAAGCTTCAAATCTTACAAGATAAACATTAGCAGAAATTGTCTTATTAGGCTGGTAAGTAAAATGGAAATAAGGGAATACACCAGACCAAAGTGACAGTCAAATGTTTTGAAATAAGGTTCTCTTTATATGAGCAGCAGCAAAACAAAAGAAATATGAGACGAAGGACTGCTTCCTGTTTGAGAAATGTTTTAAGTGATTTAAAATCTAAAGCAATAACAAGGAATATCTCAGAAATCGTTAACTCTACAAGAAAATGTATGGAATATAACTTGCGTGTTTAAACTGAATCTACATGTTTTGAGCAACACGCTGTTTGTCTTGCTCTTACGGTTTACCGGATGTACAAAGTTCAGTTATTTCCAGAAAATTCAAAATATATATTTTGTTTGTCGTGAAAATGCTTTAAGCATATCGTATTTTATTTAAACTGTTAAAGCTGTTTTTTTAGGAAATCAACATCTTCAAGAAAAGCACCATGTAAAAGGTAGTTGTTGTTTGTGCATCGTGTCGCATTCTTGTAAGATACCGAACTGAAATACCAAGTTTGGTAGCTAACCGATTTTACACATTTGGGTTATGCTGGCCAAAGACACAGGCACACACTGGCACAACAGACACACACACCCTTTTTCTAAAAATGATTTTAATGAAGTGGTTCTCAAAACATGAATTTCCAATGAAATATCAAAATTCAATTTTGGAATGGAATACAATAATTTCCCTTACCACTATGTACATAGTACGCGTAGAAAAGTATATTATACCCGTGCTTCCATCTGAGAAAGCTTTTCAATACATAGAAACTTCCAAAAAAATGACAATTCATCAGATCGGAAACTCCATGAATATCAATTATTATCACTGCTTGGTGAATAATAAACATATAAATTTCAGTTCCTCCTAGTAATTAAATGTGAAAGTATTTCCATATGCATAATTATTGTCATTGTGCTAACGTTGATGCTTAGGTCTTACATATTAATTAAATATTCAAAATACATATTTCTGAATGTTAAGGTAATATTTTCTGAAATATAAGATTGTTTGTAGCTACATTTTTAATCACCGTAGTTCATATTTTCTAGAGCTTTTAAGTATGTATTTGTGTATAGATAGGACACACACTGGGCATTGTTAACTCATCGTCACTGCCACTCACATGCTTGAGAGCAGAAGCCACTTAAGGCAACGCATAAATGAAAATTAAGAATTCCAAAATTTGTCATTAATCGATAAGAGCAACATTTCAGATTTCTACAACTAGGTATTAGTTCTCAGCGAAATACTATATGTATTTGTAAAATGTATATTTTAGAAAGTTACATGTAGATGAGTCGACATTAAACACACTGCTTTTGTTTTATGGATCAGTGTGTCTACGAATTCACATATCAATAATTAATTACATCAAATATATGTAAGGTACATATTTATTTTAGTTTTATTCACTTTTTTATTAATAATTTTAGTCTATTGTGGAACATAAAACATTAAAATAAAACGCTATTTCTTATTGATTTATTTTCCATAAAACGAATATGTAATACTCCTTAACAAGTATTGATAGGAATATGCTACTGATTTATAAAAAATTGTTAACAAAGCTTGTAGGGGGATACTTTTGTACCAACGATGTTGCTAAACTATTTAAATTTGAGTATGTAAGCACCATAAATTACCAGTACTTTCAAATGCAAATCCTCGCAATCCATACTGAAGCCGCTAACTTCACTTAGAAGATCCAATTTAATGCTTTTCAGATGTTTCTTTACAAGTATGAAATATGGCTACCCCATATCAGGGCCTTTAGTGGCAATTATATGCACGGAAAAACGAAAATCCTAATGGAACTTGGAAAAAAAGTTATGTGTTCCATACACGTGTAGTTCTCTATATCCCTATAATCAGAGCTAGGAAGTTCATACCGTTGGCCGTCCCGCAATATAGGCTGCGACCGATCCTCTCGCCGAATCAAAACAAGTTCTAGAGAAGAATGCAGGGGGAAGAGGTAAACAAACCTGCTGTCACAAAACAGTGCTGTTTCCAGAGAACAAAAATGAATTATGAGACATTCATAATCATGTACGACCTACAAATTTTTACATATATATGTATTTGTATATATATGGGCTGACTCTGTCTGATTTCCCTCTTTACATATGTACATTATGAAAACAGCTAAGGAGTTATGTTGCGGATTTTAATATTTACTATTTGACTATAAAACAATGTCCAAATAATAAAATTAATTTTCTAAGTATCTTAAGACTCTTACTATGTAAAAAACAAAAGATTAATTAAACTGTAACCGTATTACCGAAGCATTTCAAATGAAAAAAATCATCCCCTTTCCGACAAACAAGATTTTTAATGCGAAAAATTCGTTCCGCTTCGCATGATGTGATCGGAGCATATTTGAAATATTTTATCAGTTTCGTATCACTATCACCAAGCATATAGAATATGTTGGGATCTAGAAGTGCAGCTTACTGCGATACATCACAATGAACCCTGAATTCTTTTCATTTTCATCTTTATTTCAAGTGGAATGCTTGTGGATTAGTAAATCCGTCTCGACAGTTCTTCTACATGTCGCGCAGTTTCAATCAGCTCCATACCTCTGGGCTGTAACAGTGTGATAGCTGTGGGTAACGTTTTGAACAAATTTTCAATCAATAATATGTTTCTGTGAAGCTGTTCTGTTACTAGTCATTTGCAGTTTGTACACTAGAATAGTCATCGGTTTCTAAGTAAGTATGTGAATAAGTACACTGCTAGAAAACTTACTGTGGCTGTAAAACAAACTAATTTTGCTCATAATTGAGAAGAACAAAAATGTTATTCGAACGTCTTCCTTCCTACTGACGTGGTTCTGTGTTATGTAGTGATGACTGTTTTGCAGTAACGGGTTGCACTCTACGTTGACCTTTGCTCGCGCAAATATCGTTATATGGTATTGCCAAGTCTGGCAGCTCTTACTCTGCATAAGGAAATTGGTACAAATTTCCTATTTCTGCTTATAATTAAATATTGTTAAAAAGCTTATTCTTCTATATACTTCATTCTAATGAGATAGACGTTAGCAGAAATGGTCTTATTACTTGCTTTTAAGTAGAAGGGAAGCAAGGGAATACTCTGGGCCAAAGCGATAGTCACATCTTTTGAAAGCTGGTTGCTCTGTGATTGAAAATCGTTTCTTTGTATGGCCAGGAGCTTACAAATTCCCTTGTGAGAAAAGTTATAAGTATTTTAAAGCTGAAACCAATAATAAGGAATATCTCGGAAATGGTCAACTCCATGAAAAAAGTGTATATGGTAGAAATTGTAAGTTTCCACGAGATGTACATTTTTTTGAGAAGTAAGTTTTTGTCTATCTCTTACGGTTTACCAGTTTTGTAAAAGTCATCCAGAATGAAGAGGACTCCAGAAGTTATTCCAAAGAAATTCAATGTATGCATTTATTTTCCATCTAAATAACTGTAAAATATAGAATTTTAATCAAAATTATTTTAGCCATTTTTGAAAAACTAAAAATGTTCTATATATGTCCACGTAAAAGGTAGTCTGTAGTGTGGGGGTTTTTGTTGAAAATCATTATGTCGCATCCTTGTAAGATACTGAACTTAAATACTAAATTTGGTATTTAGCGGTATTTTCATTTTTGAGCTATTCTTTCCACAGACACACACAAAAGCATACACTGACCTTTTTCTAAAAACCTTTTTATTCAGGGTCTCAAAACTTGTATTTCCGTTGAAATTTCAGTATAGAATAATTCATGGGTGAAATACAATGCTTCCTCTATACACTATGTACATTGTAAATGTGGAGAAATTAAAGAGGGGTATGAATATGATTCAGAAATAAAAACCAAATATTGAATTCTTCATTGGGTTTTATTTCACAAATTGAAGATGTTCGTCTACCCGTTGTCTAAATAGATTCAACTTATTAATTTTCTTCATATTGAACTTAGTATGTTGGAGATAATACATGGTATTACTAAATTGCTAAATTGTGTGATCGGTGGCAGGAGCAAGCGCACGAGGCATTTTGGGTGAAAGCGTTAGCCTGACCTGGTTTGACCTGATCAGTTTATCGGCAAAGTTTACGCTGACAAGGTGAGGTGGCATCCAATCGAGCCGAAACTAAGTGGACGTAAAACGCGCTTGAGTAACCTTCATAGCAGTTTTATCCAGCCCAGATTCGCTGTAGGCGATTGTCACAAGCATATATACTAAATTGTGCGACATAGCTTTCTGCGAACCTGTTTTCTCAGATAAAATTCAATAGACCACAAGCAAAGAGCCACATTGTAAGTCTGTACCCCTAATTCTAAACTATAGTTATATTTGAGTTTCCCTCCACTTAGTTAGAAATCAGCAAACGTTATTTCCTTATAGAGGCTGTTACGAGTATAGATACAGATACTTTGATAAATGATAACTTAATATATATCACCTACGGTAGTTTAGTTGTTTTTTCTTTTCTTCTGAAAGTTTTCCCATAAACTAATAGCATCATTTACTACCAAATGTGTGTTACACGATCTCAGTCAGTATAGAATATTCGTTTTTCTTCCACGTTTTCATCTCAATACGTGACATACAGGTCTAGATAGTGTAGGGTTACTGGCCTTCCAGAAGCATTCATACTAAGTTCCGATACAACATTCGTCACAGCGAGGTTCCCCACTCAAGATTACATCTCCCGACCTGCTGTTTCCGGGAAAATAACCACGGCATCTTGGAAGTACTAAGCAACCTAAAAACACACTTATTTTAATAAATAAAATTATAAATCCACAAATGAAGCAAACAGTGGTGCAATGTAGTCCATTTCACCATTTTGTACTTAATTATTAATACAAATTTCTGCACTTATACCCCTAAAAGCTTGTATGTATCAAGCTCTAAACGAATGTAATCTACAGTAATGGGCTGAAGACCAAATAAGCATATTTTTTAACGTCAACTAGCTTACAATTTTCACCATTATGTAAAGCGTAAGCGTCTAAATTTTTGTCGAGGTTGGTAAAACGGCATAAGTGGGTACCAAGTGCCATAACTTAAGTGAAAATATGTCCCGGCATTAGATATGCAATATGGGTTTGTCTATAAGTGATTTCAAATAAAAATTCAACTTTAATGTTTTTCCAAATAATTTTTGAAACAGATTTTAAATCAGAGCCAAAGAAACATAAAGTTCATTGGGTTATACAATTATTGAAATGTAAAACCATTCGGTGATAGGTTACATAATTATGTACAAAAGTTTGAGTGTTCTATTCACATGATATTCTCTATCTGTTTCGTAAATAACATAGGGTTTGGAGAAAATTATGATGGAAAAATGAAAATGTCATACCTCTTTATTTTTTATCTAAATTCAGTAACGTATTTCCTTAAACTGATATTCTCCTTTCATCCCATGCAATTTTTAGCTATAAAAAAGAATATTAAATTTATAAATGTAAACTTAAATATTAGCATATTTGTATATGCATTATAAACCAGAATCTCATTTTGTATCTAATATTTGTCAAACCATTTTTACTTTCTTTGCTGCTTACCTATAGTAAGCATTCTAATCAAATATTCGTTAGCAAAACTTCACCGGAAACACACTTTAGCGGCTACCTGTATCCAAGCAAGACATATTTATAAAATGGGGGCAGCACGCAGGTATGCATGTGTTTGTCTGTGAAGAACATAACTTAAAACTGAAATGTTGGTTGAATACCAAATTGAATTTGAATTAAAATGACGAACATTCTCAAGAAAATCCCATTTCTGAACCTACCCTTTACATACAAAATTTTGTTTACATTCATCTGCTTAAAAATGATTATAGTGATTTTGAATAATAGCTTATAAGTTTAAGATATTTGTATAAAAAATAAGGGTTATCTTAGCTTTTGTGGGAATAGCCAGGAAAGTCCACAGTCTGAATGAATTTTGTATAAACATGGACCTAAGAATTAGACAACTTTTTTTCTTTCCTTTTAAGTTACCCTCTTCGTATGTAGGGCGCACAACCACTCCAGGACTTACAATCCCAGTCTTGGGACAGATGCCTGTAATGGAGCACAGAATAGAACAGGAGCACATTGGATAGGTGCCAGGATGGGTGGTCAAAACGAGGCCTGGTATGATAGTGAAGAAATGAAAAATTAAATTGCTTCTTATTTATGGACGCTCTTTTAACCACTATGGTTCTCAGCGTACCATTCTATATTATATGTAAAAGACCGCTTCATTTTGCAAAGAGGCCTCTTATCAGCCTTATGATCTTTTAAGTACCGTAAGTCTACGACAAAAGTCTTGCCGTCAAAAGGAGGCTATGCTAAGGATTTTAACGCAAAAATCCATCGCCCTCTGCTGGGTTTCAACTCGGGACCTTGAGAACCAGAGGCTTACATTGAAAGTTAGGAAGTGGACCATATGAAATGATATGGAATGGAGGGGAAAAAAGATTATTATGGAGCAATTGGTGGAATGAATGGTGGGGAAGCCGAAGAATTCGGAGAAAACCTGCCCCGACGCCGCTTTAACTGCCATAAATCCAACATGTGGTCTCTGGGATCTTACCGGAACCACCTGGGTAAGATGTGACGGCTCTTACCACTCGGCTACGGTGCTGCCCGAGAAATCCTTATTACATACAGGTGTAGATCATTTTAAAGAACTCAATATATGTTAAATAAATGTTTGTGGCGTTACCATTTCCGAGATATTCTTTGTTTTCTGTTTCAATTCCCAAATATGTACTTTTACTTCCCTGGCAGTGGTAAGTTGATCTTCCTTTCCTTGTGGTCAGGCAAGGAGCAATGCATTTCAAAGCTATCTTAGAGTAATCCCTGAGTCCACGAAAATATTCCCTGGACCCCTGAGTCCAGGAAAAAATGGTTAGAAAAATATTAGTGTCTGTGTGTGCGTGGGCGCGCACAGCATAAATAGAAAACAAAAAGTCGGTTAAGTACCAAACTTGGCGTTTAACTTCAATATCTTCCAAGGATACGACACAAATATTTTCAACTACCCCCCAAAGCAGACTACCCTCTGCATGAAACATTTCTTGAAAGTTTCGATTTTCTTTAAATGGCTCTAACGATATAGATTAAAATTCCGTATATTAAAGATATTTATATAGCAAATGAAATGTATATACTGAATTTCTTAGGAATAGCCCGTCAAGTCCTCTTCATTCTAACTTACTTTCTTCATTATTGCTTTAGCGTAGTGTATTTCCTTATTTCACTCATTTCCCTTCTACTTATAAGAAACGAAGTAATAAACCCGTTTCTGGTAATGTTCATATTTAGTAAATGAAAGCATTCTCCTGTAAGAATAGTTTTTTTTGCAGAACAAATAGAGAAAGTCATGTGAATGGTAGCCATCATATTTTTTATTCACACTTTCTCGCCTCGAGAGAAGCTTACACATAATACCATAATATTAAAGAGACATACAAAAACACACAACGTAAAACATGTAGAGCTCGTTAAAACACATAATTTATGTCATACACAGTTTTTTGTAGATATACTTCAAAAATATTTCCTGTTATATGGTTTTAAGTTTGAAATACTTAAAACATTTTTTCCTCAAACGGAAAGCATTCATCCGTTGCACCTCTCTTTTGTTTTACTCCTGACCATGGAAGGAGAATAGAACTTCAAGTACAATCACATAACGACAGCTTTTAATAATGACTGTCCCTTTAGCCTAGTGTATTCCCTTATTTCCTTTCTACTTATAAGGAACTAAATAATACGGAAATTTCTGCTTATGTTTATCTTGAATAGCAAGATACAGATAAAATAACAATTTTCTGCAAAAGTAGTTTTCAGAACGGATACGGAAATTATGTGACTGTAAGACATAATGTTTTTCAAAACCCTAACTCGCTTTAGCCCACGCTATAATTTATACCTAAAATGGATGTGCAAATGTGTAATAAAAAGCTATCTCGACTCCCAAGAAGTAAACAGAGCAATATGGTTTTGTAAGAGTCGGTATTTTGTAGAAGAGTGAACCTAGAGAGCCATACGAATTTTCTTTTTCCTTCCCTGTATACATCTCATGTGACTCAAAAATCATATGACAAATTGAAATAAGAAAACGATTTCAAGAGAGTTTCTTTCTGAAAAAGGTGAACGTGTAATTTATATCTTGGAAAACCTCCTTAGGTTCTTTCACTTTAAGAAAGCTCCCGTTTATATTCAAACCTACGATATTTTAACATGACGTATTCAGAAAATTTAAAGCAACGGAATGATGTTAAAAAAATTGTTATGTCCTACACTCAGGTTCCTAAAGGTATATGCATTTCACTTGACTAATTGCTCCGCTGGAAAGGGCAGGTATTTTACCCTAAACGTATATTTTAAAAGCTCTTTCCTGTAATGCGATTGGCCGCGAAAGAAGTGCTTGCATACTTTTCAAGTAACTTTTGAATATCCACGTAGCAAATAAAAATATTTCAACTCTTGGTAAAATTAATGACATTTTTGTAGGTTTTTCCTAGCTTTTATGTGTATATACTGTCTATAATCATTATTGGATTTTCCAGAATAGCTCATTTAGTCGCTTTTGGCTCTTGAAAGCATTCCCTATTTCATCAGATTTTCTACTTCGGATTTCTTTGACCTAAAGTAATGCTTGACGGCATCATCCTTTGTGCACACTTCCGTGTTATCAAAAGCGTGCTTACAGAAAACTTGTCTTAATGATGTGTCTCTAAAGAGAAGTCTGTTACAGCAACGTAAGGATTAGAATACTTAAACGAACTCGTAATCGGCAGCTCTGTATTTAAATTCAAAATGTTTTCGTATGAGATACGCCAAACCAACCTGAAGCATAACGAGATTTTAATGATGTTTTCCTCTTAACATTTTCAATAACGTTGTTCGTTCTATGCATATGCAAAAGTCCAATTGCTTTATTTAACGTAACTTGACTTAAGCCTGAAAATATTCAGCGCCCAAACTACTGGTAATTAATCTTTCGTAATACACCATGTATTTATGAAGCTTTACGGCTAATTAATTTGAGAATAAGGCGCCTAAAATAAAAAATCTGATAAGTTTCTCTACATCTCTGAAACAAATTATTGTTAAAATTCTTCCATTTACTTCATGCCAATAGGGAAAGAATTAGCAGAATTAGTCTTTTTACTAATTTCCTTATAAATAGAAGAGAAATAAAGGAGTACCATAGGTTAAGGTGATATCAAAAGCTGGTTGCAATGTGATTAAGTTCCTTTGTTTGTATGGACAGGAGTTGACAAATTCCTGTATGAGAAAAGTATAAGTTTTAAAAGGTGAAACGAAAAACAAGGAATACCTCCTCAAAAATGATCAACTCCACGAAAAAATATGTATATAGCATACATTGTGTGTTTTATCGTGATCTACATTTTTTGTGTAGTAAGTTTCTGTCTATCTCTTACAGTTTATCAATTATGTAAAATTCAATAAACATCATCCAGAATAAAGGGGTCTTTGGAGGCTATTCCTAGAAAATTCAAAATATACATTCTATTTGGCATGTAAATATCTTAAATATAAGAGATTTTAATCAAAATCGTTTGAGCTATTTTTGAGAAAATAAAAAATTTCGACATTTTTTCCATGTAAAGTGTAGTTTGGGGTGGGGGATTTTCTTTGAAATCTTCATGTCACATCCTTGGAATATACCAAACTTAAATACCAAGTTTGGTATTCAACGGTCTTTTCGTGTTTGAGCTATGCTGTCCAAAGTTACACAGACACACACTCTGTCACACACGCGCGCACACACGGGCCCTTTTCTGAAAATGTATTTTTTGGGTTCAGGGGGACCCAAAACATGTATTTGCGGTGAAATTTCGGTATCGAATTTTTGGGTGGAATTTAATACCTTCTCTATACTCTATGTATATAGTGTGGGCAGAGAAAGTAAAACTTGAGTTAAACGCTTTTAGGATTTAAGGATAAATGCAGTTTATATCTGATATTTTTAATTTAGTGTATGCAATCAGACTCATCGTAAGTGAAACTGACTCTTATTATCTCCAGCACATATGTATAATTTACATAGTAGACAGAGAATGTATTGTATTCCATCCAAAAATTGAATACCGAGATTTCACCGGAAATACATGTATTGAGACAACCTCAATCAAAAAATACATCTTTTATAAGTCTGTGTGTGTGTGCACAGCATAACGCAAAAAATTGAATAGTCCGTTAAATACCGAACCTGGTATTTAGGTTTAGTATCTCCTAAGGATGAGACACGAAGATTTTCCAGAAAATCCCCCACACCAAACTATCCTTTCAATCGAAATAGTTTCGAAAGTTATGATGTTCTTAAAATGGCTTTAGCGATTTTGATAAACATAGTATATATTAAAGATTTTTACGCGATAAACAAAATGCAGATCTATAATTTCCTGGAAATAGTCTGAAGTATTTTTCATTCTGAATACATTTTTTGTAACTGGTAAAGTAAGATACAGACCAAAACTTACTGTACAAAAATGTAGATCTCACAAAACACACAATTTATGTCTTTGTTGTGGAGGTAACCATTACCGAGATATTCATTGTTATTGGTTTACAATTTGTAATACCTTTTTTTTTTTCTCGGAGAGGATACCGCCTGTGCTTTTTTATTTCACTGCTGGCCAAACAAAGAAGCTAATATCAATGACAATCGATTAGCAACAGCTTTTAAAACATTTGACTATCGCTTCTTCTACTTACAAGGAGGTCTGTAATAAAAACATTCTGCTAATGTTTATTTCGATTAGTATGGTGCAGAAAGGAGAAGAATATTTTATAATAAGTTTTTAGAATAGTTAGAGAAAATAATATGAGTGTAAAACATTTGATTTTTTTGTTTGTTTTTATTTGCTCTCTATCTTCAGAGTTTAAGTTATACTTGTGACTTAAATACGAATACTCAAAATGTCACGGTATATCTTCATTCGGTTTTAAAAAACACTAAGTGGGAGCAGCGATATGAGTATTGAAGGTTTGTACTTTTAATGAAATTGAATATTTTTTTTGTTTCCTCGAAGCTAATTCTGATGTTAACACCAAATTTTGTATAACTGAATCTTAAGGTATGCGCAATTAATAATTATACGGAAAAATATTGTGTTTACTGTCTTTTATGAAAAATATTAGGATCACATAAATGCGACTGTCATTGTCAAGGAACTGCAATGTAATGCCTGGTAGAAGTGACACTCACAGTCAACTGTCCCTCGTCTGCATGGATTTAACTGTTTACAATGGGACACGCAATGTTTATTTGAGAGTCAATACACAAACTATAAAGTAAATCTGACACATAATAATTATACTTGTTATTTTCATTTTCACTCTTATCTCATCGATTTTGGATAAAAATTGTATAGTGAAAATTTATAAGTATAAGTGTAACAGTCTTTTTGTGTATTTCTTGGAACTCAATGTCTGCCGGAAAGTTTCTTTAAATATTGGTGTGTGATGTGTAAAACCATAGATCGCTGTATTCCTATAGCATGTCTAAAATGCTCTAAACCATATGAATAAAAATATATCATTTTGAAAGCTAATGCTTTAAATTAAAAAATGATTAAAATACTTAAAAATGACTTTAAACATGTATTATATTATTAACATAAGGGTTTGGTTTAAATTTTCCAAAAAGAGTTGTTCCTTTTTGTAACACGCCAGATTTGCGACCGCGAATTCGATAGGGTTCTGAGTTTTTTCTTCAATTCTCAAACCAGCGATATGTGATACTGATGCATTTTCTTTAGCAAAACGTTACACCACTTTAAAAAACTGTTAACTATATTAGCTTATCGTCTGACCACGTACGATGGAGTGTACGGATACGTGCTGATGGTACCGGATTACAACTCAGTTTTTCTTTGTTGCAAGAAATTCCTCTCCCTCATATTTCACATGTGCCAATATCTGCGCGTGTGTTAAAACAGCTTCAGAACTCAATGGGACTATCTTAGAACCCGCCAGTGCAGAACTGGCGAGAGTGACCTTCGATTTACCTCTCTCAAAGAGCGCGACCGGCTCACTCTCCGCAGCAAGAGCGGTAAAACGAAGACCTTTCTTGCCAGTATTCCATTAGCGGGGTCTAATTTGAAATAACCCCTGTTGAGTTTTGCAACTCTTTGAGCGCATGAACAGATAACTGCAGATGTCAATTATGGAGCAGTTGGGCCACCTGATATGCTCGTATTTTATATATATATATATATATATATATATATATATATATATATATATATATATAATGCTAAATTTGTAGTTTTTATAGCGTTTAACGCCCGTTTTACTAAATTTGGCACCGAGGGCAATAATACTGACGATACATAGAATGGTGATGGAGCATCGGTAGAATGTAGTGGCGGAGGAAACCGGACAATTTGCAGAAATCCCACCATGCGCCGCTTTGTCCACCACAAATCCTATATGCACTCGCCTGTGATCGTATCCAGTCTTAGTCTTGGTGAAAGACTAAATTTGTAGTTGAAGTTCATTTTAATTTTTTCTCATTCTCCTGAATTCTTTCACTCTCTATTGTTATTATGCAGTAACTAAATGTATCTATTTACTATTTTACAAAAATCTTAATATAAATATCCAAAGACAGGAAAAGAATTTATGCTCATGAGATTCATGCGATTGTTGTATATTTCCAAGTGTATACTGAAAATATTTGACAATAATACTGCCTTTACTACTATAAAAAGCCATGTGACTGTAGGACATCAAATATTTTAGAATACCATGCTTCTAAGCAATTTGTCTTTTTAAGGTAGTTCAATATTAGGCATCCGATTCTCTTTTGTGAACGCTTTGCACACATTTGAGGAATTCTAAAAATAAATCCCATTGAAACCGCATAATATTTGGATTGATAAATTCTAAGAAAGTGTCTTTAGCTTGAACAAATCAGTTTGGTAAGCTGCTTGCGGACAGATACATTTTAGGATAGTTTATTTATCATTGAGGTTAAATGGTTGATGTTCATAACAAAAGCAATTGCTATGTACAAACCAAGAGTAAGCAGCCTGGAACAAAGTAGCCCGTGTTTCGCTTTTAACACGTAACAATGAAATTGAGTTTTGTTTATGAACGTTGTTTAACTGTTAAATTTCTCAGCGTCCCATTCTATATATTGAACTTGAACTGTCGCCTGTATGCTCAGAGGCATCTGTATCAGACTTGAGGTTTTTATACGTGCAATATATACGACACGGGACCATCAGCTTTAGTTCCCATCCGAAGAAAGCCGTGGTATGGATGTTTACGCCGGAAAAATTGCATTGCCCTCTGCCGGGCTTGAACCCGCGACCTTGGGAATCAGCATCTATCATGTTATCCCTAGGCTGTGGAGAACGACTTTTAACACGTAGTCAATACTTATTCTTCCAGTGTTACTCTCATTCTTCCATGATAGACTGCTCACATTTAGTTTAACCCTTTTAGTGCCATTACGATCTAATCGTGATGCCATTTTCATGCGATTTAAATCTTTCCAGCGGGGAAGTCTGTGTACTTACTACATATTAGCCATACAGAAAAGTTTTCTGGAGCGTTTCGGGGCCCTATCTATACATTCCAAAGTACATATAAGTCCCAAATTTAATTTCCCTAACCATTGTTTGTTTATGGGGTTGAAAAATGGCGTCACCTGGCAAAACGTTAGAACTGGAGAAGAAATAAGAGGTGCGGATTGTGATATTTTAGAAGAAAGCAAGTGATTTTGAATTTTCAGCCCTTGAGCGTTTTTGATATTGACGTAAGAGAGGAGGATGTACATTCTAGCTTTTTTTTTTTTTTTTTTTAAACAGTAACGGAGTCTGATCAGGACTCCGGTACTGTATCCCTATTTACATTTCCCCCCGTAGGTTTTACTGCTTACTGGTTTTACTGTTTCTTTTACAAACATACACACATTGCACAAACATATAACATCCATGCCCATGGCGGGACTCGAACCCACGATCCCTTGCTCACGAAGCACCAAAGCGAGACGCTTTAGCGAGCGTGGCCATGGGGACCGGCTAGCTTCAGCGATGAAAGTGCATAAGATAAAAGCGGTCCTCGAACGCATGCAAATAATCAGTGTAATTATCA
The DNA here is from genome assembly GCA_030762935.1 of Hymenopus coronatus. Taxonomy (NCBI): domain Eukaryota; kingdom Metazoa; phylum Arthropoda; class Insecta; order Mantodea; family Hymenopodidae; genus Hymenopus; species Hymenopus coronatus. Next base: position 327,756,620 of record CM060900.1, on the reverse strand, counting down.
AAATAAATCTACCGCGGTTTAACCAGTGAGACGCAAAGTGAGTCAACCATTCAGATACGCAACAACATAAGTGCTAAATTCTACAGTAATTTACGTTACATTTGTATCCTATTGATTTATGCCATGTTCGTTATTAGTTTTATGTCATTTATATGTGTGTGAGTGTGTTTTGTTTTTGTTTGACATTTTTTTTTTTTTTCAGTTTTCAGCCTTCCGGTTACATGAATCCATTTTTTGTATTTTAATAAATAAAACACCAGACCAAAACAAATTGCTGTTTTAGTAAAGAAATATGTGTACTTTCATTTCGTTAGCCTGAATTTTCTGCATGATAAGTTTGTGTATGCCTAATTATTGGCTATTTTTGGATTTGTTTTATTTTCAAAATTTTCTTTGGTTTTAATTATTTAAAAATATTGAATACACTTTTCATCCATATAATACGTATTATACTAGACAAAATGGTCTAGTAAAATAATGTCATTTGGTAATAATTTTATTACTAATAATTTAAAACCCTGCATTTTGATCTAAAAGAGCTTGGCACTTTCCGACAGTATTCTGTTATTCGGGCTGGCACCAAAAAGGGTTAAATATGGTGACTTTGCCTGCTAAATAATGCAAAATGCCATATATTTGAATATCGAAGCATTAAAATCCCTAAACATGCTGGTACTTTATTTTCCTATTAGTTTGTAAAACATGATGACTGAAGAAATTATAAATATCCAAGCTTTCGATCCTCTTAACTCTGTGATCAACCTGATGAAGGCCTTAGCTAAGATGTTATAAAGTCTGGATTTTTACGACACCAATTTAACCCGGTTGTTATTCCGAGAAATCATCATTATAACCAACACCGAGAAAGATTCAAATCTTTTAATTATAAACATACTTTCATTCATACAGAAAAATTAACACTAGGAAGCTTCCAGTAGTTAACATCCACAGGTGCTCCCTGGCATAATTGGCAAAATTCAAGCTAGAAAATTCAAATACATGGTTAAATACAATGATGACTGCATACCATAAGCAATATTCACAGAAAAAAAGACTAATTGTCAAATTGAACAACTATGTCTGAGTTTTTTTTTTTTTTCATGACTAATGAAAAAGGTATCGCTATTAATAAAGGCTTAAAGATTGAAATACCCTTAATGCTGTGCAATGAGAATGCATTAACACCTCTTCCATATAAAAAAAGTTTATGTTTAAACACTATTAACGCATTATAATTGCTTATTTATAAACTGCTTAGCAGTGGAACATAGTTTTATTTTCAAAATTAACAATTAATACTTCAGTTATAATATTGTTTTTCAGTTTTACAGAATTAAGAAAAGTAAATACAATTTATTGACAAGATTAGATGAAATTATAAAATAGCTTTTAGGGCATAAGCTAGCTCAGGTATCTTTGTGAAATTTGGAAAGTCCACATTATATAACATATACTATTTAAATTTATACGCAGTTTTTTTATTTTTCGTTCATAGTTGGCTTACCCTCCTAGTATGTAGGGCTGACACCCCTTAGGACTTACAAGTTTACCAAGCGGCCAGAAATCTATCGGGGAGCCAACGGCATGAACTACAGAATGAAGAACCTGGAACGAGTGGTCAGCACACATGAGCGTGAAGAAGTGCATGGTGTGAAACGAAAGCGAAATAGATGGTAGGAAAGGTGATGCTGGAGCAATTGGTGGAATGAGTGGCGTGGAAACCGGAGGATCCGGAGAAAACCCGGTTGCCTATGTCAAACCACTCAGCCATGGCATCGCCTATTATACACAATAATGGTAATACTTTTGCCACTTATGAAAGTTGTAGCTTGCATGGCAGTGTAAGTAATACTTTTTAGGTCTAAGCTCATTGGTCTAATGAAAATGAGTCACGTGATGCTTTTGAAAAATAATTCTCATATCAAAATCCAGTTTTACACAAACTGAGTGTACAAATAGATCTGTCAGATGACATTTTTATATTTGTTCTACTTAGTGTAGAAATATTATTACTTTCCGCACTCCCCAAAACACTTGATTTTTGAAAATGTAATAATCTATGTATCAAAATTGGGGAATTATTTCAAAAAATCTGATGTATACCATTCACATGACTTTCTCCATATCCCTGCAACAAATAATTCTTAAAAAGCTTATACTTATATTTACTTTATGCTAATCAGAAAAAAATAGCAGAAATAGTCTAATTACTCGCTTCCTTGTAAGTAGAAGAGAAATAAGGGACAACCGTAGGTTAAAGTGATAGTCAAAAGCTGGTTGCTATGTCAATCAAGTTCCTTTGTTTATATGGATAGGAGTTGACAAGTTCCTGTATGAGAAAAGTATACGGTTTTCATAGCAGAAACCAAAAATAAGGAATGTCAAAAAAACGACGAACTCCACGAAAAAAATGTATATTACATAAATAGTGTGTTTTAATGTGCTCTACATGTTTTGTGCAGTAAGTTTTTGTCCATCTCTTACGGTTTAGTAGTTATTCAAAATTTAGTAAAATTCATCCAGAATAAACTACTCTTCAGAGGCTATTCCCGAAAAATTCAGGATATACATTTTATTTGCCAGGTAAATATGTTTAATATCCGAAATTTTAATCAAAATCGTTAGAGCCATTTTTGAGAAAATCAAAATTTTTGAAAAAAATTCCATGTAAAGGGTAGTTGGGGGTGGGGGGATTTTTCTCAAAATCTTCGTGTCGCATCCCTGGAAGATACTAAACTTAAATACCAAGTTTGGTATTTTACCGACTTTTCATTTTTGAGTTATCGTGTTCACAGACACACGGGCACAGGGACACACGGACACACACACACACACACACACACACACGGACCTTTTTTTGAAAATGCTTTTTTTGGATATTGGGGACCCTAAAACATATATTTCCGGTGAAATCTCGGTATAGAATTTTTGGTGGAGTGCAATACTTTCTCTATACATTATGTACATAGTGCGTATGGAGAAAATAAAAAAGCAATATGATCATTTTCTTTAATGTGTTTTTGAAAGGCTGTATAAAAATATTGAAACACATTAGTGAAACATTGCATCGGGTGGAACATTTTCAGAAAGGAAAAATGGTGGAAAAAAGTTTGCTAGAAAATAAGGTTTAAGGTTGTGAGTGCCTAGCAATATGTATGCGCTCACCCATCTATAGCTTTACGATTCCAGCTTCCTTCATTCAGCTAAAACTGGAATCAGGAAGGAGCAGATCATGATTATATAGCTACCTGAGCTATGCCGAGAATCGAATCCTACTCAATTGGTTTTCTGCTGTTGCTGGTGTCTCCTTGCTTTTTCATTTTCGTCTTTTTTGCCTCGCCTTATTTTCCTTTTAGTTCCTCCACTTTAGCGATAGCTGGAACGTTGTGCGTCTCGCGCAAAATTCGAGCATTCCCTTAGTATTTCTCGGCTCAATGATCGACATCATATCTGCCTATGCCTGCTGCAAAACCTGACAAGGGCAACCTACTCCCTCAGTGACGCTATCGCGGTTATCACCATCATTCTGCTCACACAAACGCCCACCCGTTTCCCCATAATATCCATACGTATTTATTGAGGCAGTTGAGCAGAAAAAAATACGGCCAGGGTCAATGGCGGTCAGATGGAGCTTAAGGCAGAATCGTTCGTGGCTCCGTTCTGTTTCTATTCCATCCTTCCTTTCTGCATACTAAAAGTGAAATATCTGCTTTCAATGATGAAAGAAGCTCAGCCATCCTGTTCGATATGTCATCTCGGACAATGTATTTTTTCCCCTGTAGAGCGAAAATAAAAATGGGGATGTTTATTCTCATGGTGGGCTAGTATAAATGTTTCCCGTTCCACTTTTATCACTCCCACGGCTTCGCTGCCATGACGTGAAAGTGGAGTTTTACATAAAAGGACATGGGAAGAAGGATGAAGAAGCATAGATTGAGAGAGGTATTTCGTTCGTCATCGGATGAAGTATGATTGCCTTGCCCCATTCCCTTTTCTGCAGTTTGTGATGCTCCTTTTGGTCCATAGACCACCCCCACCCCTTCCAGCAAGCCGCTTCTGCTTTTCCGGGCAATTTGTTCCATCTGGACTTGAAGCAAAAGCTGGCAGGAGGTGTAGGTTAGGGGGGACAGAAGATTCTAGACGCAGAAATTGAAAAGGAAAACGCTTGATTCCATCTTGTAGACAGTGCTGAAATGGTCGCTGGAAGATAAATCTCACTTTGCTTCCTTTTCTTTGTTGCTAGACTTAAATGAAGTTATCATTTTGTTATTTTATATATATAGCAATATTACGTACACAAATAAAGAGTTCATACACCGTTTACAGACATGTATTTTTAGCAGTAAATAAACTGTTGAATATTAATTATATTTACGTAAATACAATATACTTATTCGAAAATAATAAAGTACTTACAGTAAAATAGTGATGATTACTCATTAATTATAATCATTAATATAGTAGAAGTACTTAACCATACTTTGTAAACATTTATTAGTATTTCATTTCCCCGTGAAGAATATATTACAAAGTATTTAAGAATAACTTAATCTGGTTTCCAACAAAAGGAGATATCTCTGCATACAATAGAATCATGCTATTATTTAGTCTGTTAAATATACATAAATTAATCGCTACCTATCGGGATGGTACAAATGGTTTCACCTGTAGCCGGCATTCGGAATGTCATGGGTTCGATATCTGTGTCAGGCCTACCTGCTCCATGTGACTTTTTTGAGACACCAGGCGAATGCTGGCTAGTTTTCTACCATCCCTCGAAGGTCCGGTCCCTCCATGTTGTTTCCATTATAATTTCATTCATCCTTCATCCCATTCGTTCATTTAAGGTTGAAAGTGTCGGCGATGTTCCTCGGTGCGGCGTGGCAAGGAAAAAGGATGCTCCTAGTAACGTTCTCCGTTCCGCAACTCGGTGAGATGAGAACAGCACCTAATGGGGAGTGAAACATGTTTTGGGCGTGGTTTCTGGTCCTGTCCGACTGTCAGGGTGCTTCAATCTGGAAGTATAGAGACCCGTCATTTCTGTGCCGTCGCTCATAGTTAGCCTCCCGGTGTATTCTTTCGCCTCGTCCCTTCCTCCAGGAAGGCTCTTGTCTGAGATAAGTACAATAATCTGCAAAAGTTTCCTTATTCCTAAATTAATTGATGATTTATTGATGGCGGTTTATGGAAATAAATGGTCATTTACAGCCGTTTTACTGCCTAATTATACAGTAAGTGTATTTGGCCAGTTTATATAGATTACAAATGTTGCATAAATAACCCTTTCTCTGCCAACGACAGGTAGACACATTCTTATATTCTTTCACGGTCGTCTCTGTGGTTCGGTTTAATATCTTCACTTGCGGTGACACCTATGTCTTGAAATGCATTGTCTGCCCTCTGAATGGATGTGACACTAATATCACAGTAGTCATCAGGGATAAGAGAGCAGAGCTAACATAATTCGCATCTTATTTAACATGTTTCTCTTTGTATACTTTCTCACCATAGACCGGAGAGCCAGTTTAGGAAGTACCTACTCTCAGAGAGTAAGAAAAGAAATAGCCAGATGAACCGGTTGCACATTCTCTAGTACTTACAGCTATTAAACTACTTGCTATAAGCTGATTCTAGCTTAAAATCAATAGTGTTGACAGCGATTAATATTGAGAACTGTCTGCTCTGCTTCCTTTTAGTGCCACATTCTCGCTTGTAAGAAGTTCGTGTAAACTGTGTATGTAAACAATAAGTTCCACCTTGCCACTTGAAAACCTGTCATCCAACGTAAATGAATGCGACTGATTGCTTGAATATATTTTAAAACAATGCTTGGTATTCATTTGCAAAAACTAAAGACTTAGTGATTAACGACACGTCCCTTTCCAGTTTAACAAGTAAACTGAAGGTTTAAAAAATGTAAAAGGCGTGTTATTTATGGACGCTCTTTAACTGCTGTGGTTCTCAGCGTCTCATTCTAAATTGGGCGTGAAAGACCGCTTAATCTTGCTCAGAGACCTGTTTATCAGGCTTAAGGTTCTTTTACGTGCCGTAAATCTACGACACGGGACCAACGGCTTTACTTCCCTTCCGAAGAAAGCCATGCTAAAGATTTTTACGCCCAAAGAAATCCATCGTCATCTGCAGGGTTTGAACCCGCGATCTTGCGTATATAAAGTTACCATGGTAACCATTACACCACGGAGGGCGACACTGGCGGTTTATATTGACTATATAAGAAACATGGTAACACCGCTCGTCCATCCTGGGTAAGTAAAATTGAATAAATAATGTTTTAATCAGTCTGGTGGATCACTACTGCTATTGAAAATACCGACAACATTGTAGCCTAAGCACTTGGAAATATACACATCAACATGTGCATATTTCGACAAATATAACAATCACAAAATAATCGTGCTGCGAAGCCGACCTCAATGTTTCGCGGCCCACCAATTATCCTCTAAATTACCTACACTTATGGTTTGTTTGTTGTTTTTATACAATTATTAAATGAATTTAACTATTTCAAAATAAACCGCCATGTATAATGCACTTAAACGGGCATTGCCCATCTAATTTAGATTTTCTGGGAAGCCTGCCGGCTGTGAAAAATGAGCTGTGAGGCGCAATTGAAGCTAAGTGAACATTTAGTATTTGGCAGATTTATCGCCAAATACAAAGGAGACAACTAATATCAGCTTTCGTTGCTCTCAAAAGGATTTTCAAATTGATTCGTTTCCTAGTAACAGTGATGTCCTTTTCTCTGTTTTCGTTCTTTCTACAGCCTGTAGTTGTTTTTTATGTTGATGTACATGTATGCTGGCATACACATCTACACACATGCCTAAGGGAGATTATGACTTGCATTCCCCTGCGTCATGGAACATCAAGGCGGGCGAGCACTGCCGCGGGAGTCGGCAAACACCATGGATGGACAGGGCAACTCAAGCAAGTCAATATCACGTGATTGCTAGATATCTCAGTGAAAAGTTTTAAACTGATTTATTTTGCTCGTTGTTCCACTTCTCAGGGAAATTGTTAAACATATGGATACGATTTAGAATACACATGCCGAGCACGCGTAGGAGTTCTGCAACCAGTGTTGATATTTCCCCCATTTGGGCCTATAGATGAGCCCAATGAGTCTTTCAGCAACCTCCGGAAGGATGGAATGAGGCGGAAGACCCGAGGGCGCACAGATCCAGAAACTGGCACGTATTAATTGAAAGCGGGGCCCCTAACGATCCTTACCCGGGCACCAAGAAAACTTCCAACACCCCTCACAGAGCAGCAACTCTCATTATCCGGTCCTGCGTTGCCATGGTTACCGTGCTAACTTCGTATACCCAAGGTCGCGGGTTCAAACACGGTGGAGGACGATGGATTTTTTAGGGTGTAAAAATCCTTAGCATGGCATCCTTCGGAAGGGAAGTAAAGCCGTTGGTTCCGTGTCTAAGTTTACGGCACGTAAAGAACTTAAAGCCTGATAGAGGGACCTATGAGCAAAAGTAAGCGGTGTTCAACGCCCAATTTAGAATGGGACGCTGAGAGCCACAGCAGTTAAAGGGCCGGTACAATGGGAACTGAACATGTGATCTGTTTAGTAACTTCATATAATATTCATAAGTGATTTATGGCACTTTATTAGCAGCTATTCTAATTGCAGAACGAATGATTAAGCTCAACATATTGCTGGTCCTGAATTCAAACCACCTATGCGAAAAAGTAAACGTGCTTATCATTTTTCTCAAAGCTCATCTTGCCAATATTTTTCTTTTACCTCTACATGTCTGTATATGCCAGTACACATGTCCCTTGTGTCAATTTTCTCCAACGTTGTATAAATGTTATACTTCCAACTACATTAAATAACATATAATTAATTTTAAACACATTTCACCTGTGTAGATGTTTACATGAGTACACCATTAATTAATAGTTAGTTTCACCTTCCCTTAAAACATGATTATTATAATGAATGACGCATTTTATTAGCAGCTACTCTAATTGCAGAACGAAAGGTTAAGCTCAATATATTGCTGGTCCTGAATTCAAAGCTCCTATGCGAAAAAGTAAACGTGTTTAAAATTAAATGTATGGTATTTAAAGTAGTTGCAAATATAAAATTTATACAATGTTGGAGAAAATTGACACAAGGGACATGTGTACTGTCATATACAGACATGTAAATGTAAAAGAAAAATATTGGCAAGATGAGCTTTGAGAAAAATGATAAGCAAAACCTACTAAGTTTTTGGAAGGCATTAGTATATTATATCCGCCGATATAGCTTAATATTTTCATATCATTTTGATCATTTTCAAGAGTAACTGTAAGCATAGCAGAAATGTTTTGATCCTGACCCAAGCTTGCTGGTATGCACTAAAGAATGGCAACTGAGACAACACGACAAAGTGTGTTAACGTCTTTGTCACATTTTGGGGAACCAGAGAGCATTTGCTAAGGCTTTTGCTACGTTTGTTACTGGATTATATTAAGAGTCTATTCATCCTCTATTTCTCTTGTGCAGAAATCAACTTAAAGACCACTATGTACGACCGAGAGGGGAAAAAAAAAATAGATGCCGTTGATATGCTTTCCTTAATTTTTTTTGCATCATTTAATGCTGGCAGATTTCCCTTTAAACTTGGATTCCAAATCTACCCGAATGTGTTAATCTCCTATTGGTATGAACACGGCGAACGGTGGAAACGATGAGAAACACTTTACCTGAATGGCTGGAAAGCACTCTACAGCTGTGTCCATTTCCCCTTTTGATCACACATATCCTAGCCAATAAACAGAGGGTGGAAGGAAAGAAAGGAAATAAAGGTTAAGATATTATATGGAGAGATTGGTTGTAATTGTAAACACTGTTCTCTTTATTATACATGTCATATGAAAGAATCAAGGGACATAGACAACAAACCAAAAATTATTGTCCTTGCTGACCAATGTTATAACTCCGAGAAGGCTGTGGATTCATATGGGTATCTTTTATCTTCAAGTATAGCGTTGAAGAGGTTGAAGAAATATCAAAAACGGCACTGCTGCACAATTACAAACAAAAGTAAAGTGTGGGGTAAGGCAATAAGTTACACAAATAAAACATGTAAACCGAAAATCCATTACAAATAAACCTCAAAATATAGCATTTCGCATTACTGGAAAAAAGTGGCAACCACCTTTATATTCGCTTTTTGTTTTGCAAAACTCTGACAGTAAAATGTATTGAAATAATACTAATTCCGAATTAATTATGGAAAGATAATATCAAAATACATGATTCAATACCATGTCCAGGAGTCGAAGCAACAACTTTCGTCCTCTCAGTCCGCTGAACAACCATGATTGCTATATTAGCATGTTATGGAATCCACAGATGACGTGTATTTTCTGGTAGAAAGCTCGGCGCACTCAACAGCTCTTGAGCTAAAGTACCTCGATGTCAAATTTCACGCTTCTATATTCCACCTTTCCGACCTACGGAAAAATTAATAAAACTATATTTATTATGTAACTAAGAAATGTTTCCGGGCTGTTTTGCCGTGGTCTGCTGGTGTTAGGAGTACCAGACGTTTCGTCCACAACTACGGTGGACATCTTCAGTGGCGCGGTCGAAGTTTTCTAGGAGAAGGTTTCGCTGCGTCTGAAGCGTTGACTGTCGGGATCGCTACCTTTATACTAGCAAGTGGGGGGCAGGGCTTGGGCTCTCCGGCGAACGTGGCTTCTGATTGGACCGCTGAATGTGGCTTCTGAATGTGGAAGGAGCTGTTTTTCTGATTTCTTCCCGATTAGAACTTAATACACAGTCAGGTTTGTCCTTTTTTCATACGACTGTACTGGCAAATGTTGCTATACCTTGTTTGTAGAAAATGGTATGCTTTACTAGATTTTGCTTTTGTTAGTCTATATCATTTTAGGTAGTTACATGTTCTGACGGCTCCTCAATGATGCGGTAATAGATTTTGAGTGCAGTTCTTCAGATATCTTATAACAGTTTAATAAGTATTTTATATCAATAAGAAAAATGTATTAAAATCTTCATGAAGCGCGAATACCCTGTCTCCTGATACTTCTTTTCTTAAATTTCTTTAAATGTGGTTTAGATTCACCTAAACTAACCAAAACTGTAGATTAAATTACAGTTATCGATGCCACAATTCCCAGGACATTGAAAGGAAACCTAGTAATATAAAATTCCAAGATTCCAATATATTTAAAACTTTCGGAATATACCATTATATATTTAAGTAATAAAGTTGCTTTACAATAATATAAGTATCGCTTCATCACGAGGTGTTATATCAGCTGGGAATGTGTAAGATTACGTCCTCTTGTGTTGCGCTAGGAGAGAGAATTGGTTTTGAAGGACATGTTTCTAGTTTTCAATTTAGCACTAGTGTTTTCTCTTCTCTACCTGACCCCTACAGTCTCAAGTGGCTAATATGCTTGACATTATGTAATTTACAATACAAATCTGATTTCATCATTAGCTGATATAACCCAACGAGATGACACACGGGCTCGCAGGTTTCATTCCCGTGGCTGGCCTACCTGATCCATAGATGTTTGGGAGCTTCCAGCGGATGCTTCATCCCCCAAATTTCCTGTCCCTCCTTATCGTTTCCATTGTCATTTCATTCATTCTTCTTCCCATTGGTTTCTTTCAGAATTGGAAGTGTTCGCGATAGTGCTCGTTGCGGCGTAAAACTAGAGACCTGTCCTGTCTGTGCTATTGCTCATGGTTCGACCGCTGGTGTGTCGTTTCTCCTAATGACTGCCGGCCTCCCTCCTAGGGACGCCTCTCGTGGGTCGGTGGTACAATAGCCACCTAGGTTAGGTGCTCAGTCACCTCCGTCCGTATCCTAGTCCTAAATCCTAAAGATTAGACCCAATTCTTCATCTGTCTTTAAATGTAGTACTACAAGGATAGAATTAAAAGTGTTCAGTTTGGATATTACTTAGGGATAACATTACAGACATAAGAACCATTCACAAATTAAAAACAGAAATTGCTTCGTCTATATTTTTAAACTCAAACCTAACAAAAAATTATTGCGAAGGTAACAAATTGTTTCTACTAGTAAACTGCTTGACTTACACTTTGTATAGTATTTAATATCGATACAAAGGTCGAAGTAATGGTAGAATAAGAATATTAGTTAAGTACAACATTTGATTTGCACTCAAAAGTATTAAATTACCAATATTCTGAAAATTATTGTTTAAAAGTATACTTTGTAAGGTATACTATACAAACCGTGAATTGTTGTCTTGAAAGTTTTATAGCTGGCATGGACTTTTACCGGCCCGGGAATAGCAGTGGTTCTTTTTTTATAGTGTTTAACTGCAGCTTTTACTACTATGGCACCATAAGCGATAACACTAATGCTACATGGAATACAAATGGAGAACCGGTGTAATGCGTTTGCGGGGGAAACCGGAGAACCCGAAGAAAACCCACCTCTGCACCGTTTTGTCGATCACAAATCTACATGCGGTGGCCAGGGATTGAACCCAGGCCAACCTGGTGAGAGGCGAGTGGTCTAACCCCTCGGCCATGCGGGGCATGACCTTTCCGCATATAACAGATATCGCCGCGGAAGTTTGGTGTATGTGAAAGGTGTATGACGAGCGGCTGATGTATAATTTTCTCTCTTTGCAATTACTCCAAAATGCAAATCAGAGTAAGTATTTCCTAGACACGCGGATTGCGCGCCAAGTGGTTCGGACTTTTTGTTACCTGTTTTATAGGATATGAAATTGAAAACAGTAACAATATATCTCCATCTTGTGCAAAACATTCCATATATACACAAGTTTTACATTAATCTGACAATAGACGCAGTTATTCATCTTATCATCTTCCAAAATTTCGCAATCAAATTAGTTTTAGCCACGGTATAAGTCAAAGATACATAGGTCGTCCCTTTAGTGCTGTCGTAGCGCGGCTGCTTAGCAAACGGGATACCCGGGTTCGATTCCCGGTACCGGCGTGGGGATTTTCTCCCGCTGGAAGGCCTGGTCTGGGTTGCATTCAGCCTCTGGTATGCAAGTAAATCCTCAGGAAATACTTGAGTTGAACTTAGCCCGGAGGGATTCGGGGCGCAAACTACGTCCCAACCTCCAGTACTGTACCTCACATATGACGTCAAGGGTGCTTCAAAAATAATTTAAGTTAGTAGGACCGTTTATTAAGAGGCTTATTTGAAGACAATTTCTCAATTGATTGATCCTGAAAACTGTCATCTTGGTTTTTACCCCAGCCCATATACTTTAATTGCTGAAAATATTAGATACAAAGCTACAAATATGGCCTTTAATAAACAAATGAACTAAAGAAATTAAGGTTCAAAGCGACCAAAATGAGTTAAACCTTTTGACATATGTACACTACAGTTAACATACTTTTAGACGCCGGAACATAATATCATATCGTTTATACAAACGGTTTAATTGAAGACGCATATGAGATTGGTGTTCTTGTAGAACTTTAAGAAGGAAAATGTACCAGCACAAGATACTTTGTACTCATCTAGTTGCAACACTCAGCGTGTGATCACAGTTGTAATCTTGCATCTGCAGACATAAATGGAACATGCGACCTATTTCAGATCTGTGTATGTTGCCGATTTTGGCTTGCACTCCTTGAGCCGGCTCAAGCACAGGAAGTAGTTTGCAGATGCAAGAGGCATAACGAGGATGCATTTACATAAACGGAGCCCTTGCTCGGCGCAAATGGGAAAAATAGAATGATAAAAAATAGAAAACTAAATCTCCTAAAAACATGCAATTGCATTTTTATTAAAGAGGGGTGTATCCTCCTTCCAGCCAGATATGTATTGAGGGCGCTGTCTACATGTTAACATGCATGGTATACAGAAACATATATTACGACTGATATTATGTTATGACCTGACATAATTAGAAATACTTCCTGCGGGTTTAGTGGTTATACGCTTCGAGTTTGAGGTCAAGAGGGTAGTGTTTATTATTGTCATTTCAACATTTGTGTGTAACCATGTTTTTCATAGTAGACAAATATGTCTAGAAAATTCCATTCTTCTGGCATAAAGCCAATGTTTCCCACGCCTCGTGTCACTGGAAGAAATTTAATCATTCTTACAGCATATTATAACGACCTTAATTCTGGCAAATGGTGTGATACTTTTTTTTCGTTCGATCATAAATTTAAATTAATTGGAAGAAAACATTCGAGATACATAAAACATAAAATGAATTAACGTAAGGAATCTAAACAACGGCCTTAAAAATATTGCCAAAGATATTTTTATGAATATTCTTCCACTGATTTGAATCTCACTATATCCTTAGTAGCCGTCAACCCTGCAACAAGTTTAGCAGTGTTTACATGGTAATGGAATAGTCAGAGTAACAAAAATATATGCTGGATTGAGTAACACACATTTCTTTAGTTACAACAGACATTTTGATCAGCATACTGAGCAAGTTACACGCATTCTGTTCATAGATTTGTTGTCATAGGCTTCAACAAAGGAGAAATTTGACAACCGCATACATACTCTTGCACATGGGTGAGACAACCCGCACTTCATGCATACTCCATCATAGTAGAATGAAAGCTGAGTTTCCAAAACCATCTGTGAATGTACTACTGCGTTGCGGGAACGATGACATTAACTCTCTTCAACATTTCACCTGTACGTTTGCACCAAGATTATATATAGTCTTTGATGAAAGCAACCGAAACCTAAACACATTATTTTAACTATGAATGAAATAAGAAAGATAAATAAAAATGTCATTAAAACATGTAGTTATTTTGAGTAGAGCATACCCAACTGTGAAATTTTCAAAATAAGCAATTTCAGTTCGATTCATTTAAATTTGGATACATCACTAAGCGTTTACTCCAAATTGAAAGCATGTTTTAACTTAGTTCTAGAGATATTGCTTTTTATTATGTATATATTGAGAAATATCCACCTGATGCAATAACCTTTTTAAAAATTAATTATTAGATATTAAACCCCTGTCAATTACATTGAATAAACTGGACGTACACCTTTTCAAATGTTCTGTTAATTTGGTGGAAAATAAATTTAAACTATTGAACTTGAAACTTCGCACAAAAATTTACACCGTAGAAGTGGAATTATTCAACAGCTTCACAGCAAACAATTTTAACAAAAAGGCAACTGATTATTTGTATATAGTTACAAGAGGCGTACACAATGTCATCCATTTATATTAAAAGCAAATCCTGTGCAAACATTTCAAAATGTGAATGTGACGACAACTGAAAACACGAGAAAAATAAGTTTAAAATGATCAAGCTAAAATATACACTATTTTTATATTTTTATAGAATATTTATTTATATATTTTTATTTTATTTTAAATTTATTTATTTGTTTTGCTTAGAAACACATATCAGAGGGCCCAACTGCTCGGCATTTGACTCGTGCAAATATCCTTTGACATGTTAGAGCAGTTGCTATCACCGGAGACTGTAAGTCAGGCTCATTGCTGGGGGCACAATGAAGGTCGATCTCTTCCAGTTCTCCACTGATGGTTTTAACTTGAAATAGACCCGTTGAGTTCTGCGACTCTTTTAGCGCACTAAGGCGCACACCTCACACGGGGCAGTTCGGTCGCTTGGTAGTGTATTTGCAGATTCTCTTTCAACTGTTTCTATTCCTGTGTAGGAAATTTAGTATTTAAAAATTCTTGAGGTCTCTCTGGAGTACTTTGTTAAGCTTAATGTTGGTAAAGCATCATTTTACTACAACTTTATAGTAAGGTAGTTGTATGAGAGACATTTAAGGGGATCAACCTGTGTAAATTTACAAAATTCTGAAAATGTAGATTTATTGACTTCAGCACACTAATATACATTGGTCCTTATAGATTAATATGTCGAAGTTATTTTCAAATATGTGTAATTTAGGCACCTATCACGTGATCTTTAAAAAGGAAGTTTTAATGGTAATAACTGGTCCTTCAAATATTAAAAGAGGTGTATCTCTAAATACATGTTCCAATGTATGTAAATGTTCAAAATGTTTCTTGTAGTGCACATTTCAACCTATTAGCTTGACTTTTCTATCAGAGAACCATAATATCATTATAAATAGAAATTAATTTTCTAAATAAGAAAAATTAAGTTTATATTTCTATTATCAGAATTAGTTAATCCACAAAAATAATGAAAAAATAATTAAAGATTAATTTATTATACCTTCTCCTACAGTAATAGTTAATTCATTTGGAACTCATCCGATATTTTAAAGTGATATTCCTGGAATGTAAATATGAAATTCTGTTACAACATTTTGAAAACTGCAGCTAGAGGAGTAATTAAAAACTATTTTTTTTTCTCAAAAACTACTCCGTCACAAAATTTCAGAGTTAGTTACACATAACAATAAATGTATAATGTAAAAGAATGAACGTAATTTCTTAAGAAATATTGAATTTAAAATGTTCACTAGTTGGTCCTCTTAAGTCCTGTATGACATGCGTTGAAAGGCTACTGAGCTATAAACGCTATTTTGCACTAAATTACAAGGTTTTCAGTGTGCAATAACACTAAAATTCATATTTATAAATTTTGGAAAATGTTGGTGTTTTTTAACTAATGGGTATACTTAAAGGGAGAGTGATATTAAAAATGGTAGTTTTGGTCAAAGTTTCAATATTGGTATTTGGTCAAAGACTAATTCTATGAAGTGTGATTAATGGTCTTAGAAAGTGTCGTGCCCTCCCATTTCTTCTCTTAACTAATTTAGCAATCATCTTTGAAAGATAAAAATTTAAATGACTAAATTGACCCATTGGCTGTTTTGTGTTTCACCCCCCAGACATATTTGAATTTTTTATCTCCATCTTGTTCTTCAAAATACTGAGCTAAGTAACCTGGCAATCATAAAAAGCTACTCATTCCCTAGTTTGCAATAGTGCTTTACCCTACATAAGGTTTACTTCCAGGTGAGTAACTTTTGACGCCACCAATTCAGTATCAATTTTCTATATCACGGGCCTGGAAGACAATTTAGGGGCATTAAAAGGAAAAAATTAAGCTAGGAGGTGGTTTGGAAAGGTTTCTATGAACGATTTTCACTACGATTAGTTTAAAAGAAGGTTCAACAAATGTAGAATAATACTGCCTTTTAGAGGAGTGGGAATACAGTTATTTGCACTTGCTATTAAACTGGGCGCAAATGTGACATTTTGATGCATATTATAAGCGGTATTATTTCTAAGTTTTCACTATATTATATTTTGAGCTAAAATTCTACGAAGCGTTGTCTTAACGGTGTTTTGCTAGTGAGAAAATACATAAAATGCAGTAGTCGTAAGCTTTCACGGCCGGAGATGTTCACCGCAGTCGTGAACGAAACGTCTGGAGCAGAAAACTCCAGCAGACTACGGCTTCTCAGTCCGGAAAATTCTTCTAGTTATACATAGATAAGATAGCCTGTAATGTAACGATACGACAGTCCGGCCATGTAGTGTGGGAAATACAGCCCCCTGTCAAACTAGTGCCTAGAATTATACTTAGGAGCTTACACTGGTAGTGGGTGGGTCTAGATTATTCTTATAATCATAAACAACTGTGTTTCATTATGGACAGGATTAACTTTTGTTCGTTTATTATAGAAATGTTTATATTTACCGTGTAATAAGCTTTTGGGAAATATCCTATTTTTATAAGAATACTTTCTAAACATTATGGAATAAATAAAACTGAAAGGGCTGTGAATAATTTCACAAACATGAAAGTATATGATCTTACAATTTTGGACTAAACTGGTGTTTTTGTAGGAGTAGATCTACTTTAATTTCCCTACAAATTAAATATGAATATATAAATAAATTTAATGAAAGGATGGAGTAGAATTAAGCATTTTATCACATATAAATAAGGAAACAATTAATTAAATACATATGTATAAAGGTATACTGCTTTACAAGTTACAAGTGAATCACTGTTTGAAAATACGAGACGAAGCATATTGTTTTTCGTTTCTAAGATTCTATAATACATTTAACCATGTCCGTTGCCTACTATTTTTTTCGGTGACAATGAATAATTCAAATAGTACTTAACGCAAATATAAAATTAATTATTTCAGTGTTCAACATGATCACTCAAGCAGCAACGTAACTATCGTTGATCTTGGTAGCGAACTAGGGATTGAAATCAAAGTGTGCTAATATAACTATCAAAATGAATAATAGATGTGTTTATTGCGATAAATAAAAATCTAAGCAAGTATTAACAATAAAAAAGAAGTAAACACCAAAATGAAACTTAAATTGTAAAATTCAGCTCTCAATTACGACTGTAACATATGTTTGCATTAATAGATATAACAAAACTAAGAGGATTTAATATATATATATATATTATATAAGTGCATTCATCCTCCATAGTCTAGGGGTAACATGCTAGCCTCTCGTTCCCAATGTCGCAGGTTCAATTCCGGCCGAGGGCGATAGATTTTATTTCGGACGTAGAAATCCTTAGCATGACCGGTGGTTCCATGTCGTAGATTTACGGCAAGTATGGGAACCTCATGCCTGATAAAGAGGCCTCTGAGTAAAAGTAAGCTGTCTTCCATGCCAAGTAGAGAACGGGAGACAGAGAACCACAGCAGTTAAAGAGCATCCATAAATAAACTCCATGTCAGCCTTCAAATATTTGCAGTAAAATAGGCACAACATGCAGAGAGGCTGGGTAACTAACCTGAATGCAGGACGCACAACAGTCTTCAAAGTAGAATGAATGGAAAGTGGAAAGTTATAGGATGTACTTATTAGGTAGAGATAGTATTGTACTCCAGACAGAAATTCGATACCGAGATGTCACCGAAAATGCCGGCGAAGGATTTGAAGACCCCTGAATTAAAATATTTAGAAAAAGGTGAATGTGTGTATGTGTGTTTGTGTGCGTTTAGACAGCATAACAAACAAAATGAAAAGTCCGTTAAATATCAAACTTGATATTTAAGTTTACTGTCTACTAAGATGAGACAAAAAGGTTTTCAAAAAATATACCTCCCCAAATTAACCTTTACATGAAACATCCCTGAAGTCATCTTCATTTTAAATTACTTCTGCACAACTGTTAAACCGTAAGAGATAGCTTAAAACCTTATTGCACAAAGTATATAGATAGCCTTAAAACACATAATTTGTGCTATAGATATTTGTATAGCTAACCATTTCAGAGATATTTCATTTTATTGGTTTTTAATTTTAAAATGCTGAAACTTCACTCAAATGCGAAGTCCTCATCCGTTTCATATCTCTTTTGTTTACTCCTGGTCATTTAAAGAAAAACCGAATTTCAATGACAATTGCATAGCGACAGATTATAAATGATTTGACTTTCACTTTAGCTAAGTGTGTGCCTTTGTTTCCCTTCTATTTGTAAGGAAATAGCAAAAATACAATTTCTGGTAATGCTGATCAATACTTTTTTGAAGGAATAGGTTTTTCCAGAAGAGATAGGGAAAGTCATAACAATGGAAAACATCACAGTTTTTTTTTTGTTTTTTTTTTTAAACTTTGAAGCTTTCTTGGTTTAGTCATCTGTAATTTAGGCGTTCAAAAACTTATAATGGTAAAGCTATTTTTCATTAATTTCCTTGTATAGAATCACCTACTCTGTATATCCATTGCCGGCAGTATACCCGCATTGCGAGCAATTAGATAAAAATGCCGTGTGTCAGATGAGTAATTATAGGGATGGAAGAAATTGTGGATCTTATTTTACAAGAATTAAGAATGATTGCATCTGATTCAACACCAGCACATAATGGTTCCCGAAGCCGCGAGCGAACCCGCAGCTCTCTGATTACCAGATTCTGGCATAACGAGCACTATTACTGGATTCACGTAATTAAGATTAAGGTGAATAATTCTCCACCACCGCCAAAAAGACATCTGTAGAAGAGTTTGATTTATGTCCCACTCTATTCCAGAAGAGGTCCGATGAGCAACATGTTTCCTGAAGAGCTTTGAATTCCTCTGTGATGAAGGAAGGAAGCCGATAGCGAAGCCAGTTTCTTTATCACCTCTAATTTATCAGTATGACTTGGCTAGGTAACAGTTCATTAGGCATGCCCAACCGGCAATTCTTTATGCTAACAGCCTCAGAAGGCCCATTTTGATCGTAACGTATGTTACGTTTTAGAGAGTTGGAATTCAAAACCAATCGCATCCCTTTAAGTGGGTTTTAGAATGAATAGCTTTACTGTGCTTGACCTCAATTAATGCCAAGCAGAACTGTAAAATGAGAGCAGCGAAAATGCGTTCAGCCTTTTCAGTGGGGAATGAGAACACTTTGTCGTTCAGATTTTAATGCACAAATGAGTTACTAAATACCCAATCATACCACCAATGTGGTCTCCAAATCCGGCTGTCATTTCTACAAAGGCAAGTATGTTGTTACCGCAGGGAAGGGATTCGAGTACCACCGCATGCTGGTAAAATTTGGCGTATTTGCGTTATAATGTGAATCCGAAATATTTCCACTCATTCCACTGTTAAATTCTTTTGTAACATCCCAGAGTATAGAGGGAAACTGAATATTGTCCCAAACTTTCTGTGTCACCATAAAAAGGATACCCAAATATAACAGCGTGTTTAGTATTCCGACAAGCTGAAGTATGCACAAACCACTATTGAAAACTATTTAACACCACGTAAGGAATGTTGACTTTGTAGATTTTCTTTTTTATTATACTTATAACTCATGTGTGATATTTAGAAAATCTACAGTATATAAGATATATTTGTGAAGCTTGTGATAGTAATGCTTTCCCCGTTGTCCAAAGTTCTAGCTTTCATGGTTAATTAAATATTAATGTTAAAGATTCCAATATTAAAGTTCTACATGATGCATTTGTAAAAATATTTACATAATTCACAAAATATTAATTATTAACATGTTTTATATTATCAGTTTATTATTCCGGAAAAAAAAATTACTTTTTGGACATTCAGGAACGTTTAATTTTTGCAAATGATATAATTTGTTATTCAAACTTGAAGCATTATTTTAAAAAGTAATTATGAAGGGGTAAAAGTTTGACGTTAATACGTGATAAGATGGTTTATACATACTAAAGATAACTTTCTCTTTTACGAGATTATGCTCATTTTCTTTAATGCACCTTTGATGGGTAGAGGAGCCCTTTTAGTACGGTAAAAGCCGAAAAAAATATCTGCGATAGAACTGCCATAAATTTGGATGGGGCTGTTTATGTGTACCTATACGCCTGCCCATTTATTGAATAAATAGTTTGAATACGCAAGGTGTGTGTGTGTCTTATCCTGGAAGAAGTTCCACACTACAATCACTATGGGCCTATTGAGCGTCAGACCCCAGCGGGATAACATGATATGAGAGTATTATTGACGGGCGGCCGAAACCAGACCCGGGAAAGGGGTAGAGGTCCTCTTACATAGACCAAGGAGTTCATCTTGCTGCGGGGAGCACTAGAAACCCGTGTTCCAGGTTTGACAAAAAAAAAAAGGTAAATAGTGTGTTATTTATGGACGCTCTTTAACTACTGTGGTTCTCAGCGTCCCATTCTAAATTGGGCGTGAAAGACCGCTTAATTTTGCTCAGAGGCCTCTCTATCAACCTTGAGGTTCTTTAAGTGCCGTAAATCTGCGACACGGGACCAACGGTTTTACTTCCCTTGCGAAGGAAGCCATGCTAAGAATTATCTTGGTCCAGAGTTTCCGGTGTAGACCGCGTCTTAAGGCTAAAATCTGCCGACGTTTGGCCCATCTTATGATAAGGCTTCCTCAGGGCTAACGCGGTCTACACCGGAAACTCTGGACCAAGATAATTTTAATATTGGCCGTGGAAGTTTACGAAAACACATGCTAAGAATGTTTACATCCGAAAAAATCCATCGTCCTCCGCCGTGTTTGAACCCGCGACCTTGGGTATATGAAGCTAGCATGGTAACTATTACACCACGGAGGGCGGCCGAGGTTTGACCGAACCCCTTGGGTCCTACATAGGGCTCCAACGCCATTCCGCCGCAGAGACTGTATTTCCAGAGCTCATTCACCACCACGGAAGGGCGCCAACACAGTAGTCCTCGCCGACACTTACAACCCTGGAAGAGACTGGTGAAATGAAGGGAGCGGAAGACCTCGGGAATCAATAAACCTCCCCAGCTTTTGCCTCGTGTGTCGGGAAAATCCCCGAAGAAAACCTGGATCTGAGAGGTCGGCCCCAGAATCAAACCCACAACTTCCCAAATACCAGCCCACACGAAACGGTTGAGCTATCTGGCTTGGTAATGTGCGAACTGGAAAAAACATATTTTACGGTTTCTTAAATTTAAGAATAATAGTGTTTTATTAGCAAGGCATAACTTGGCTTTTAAACGAATGTTGTTAAGTTATTACAGATACATTTCCTTAATACTAACTGCACCGTTAATGTTCTACAGGAATCCAAATTAATGTTGAATATAAACTATCATTGATTTTAAATCAACGTATCTTAGTTTTGATTGCAACATAAGGCAGAACAACACGGAGTAATAACGTCCATTGCAGTGTGCTTCGGTACTTTTCAGATTTGGACACTTGAGAATTAAATTGACAACGCTATATGCAATATACTGACCCTATTAAAGTTTAATGTTCATCCAGGAGATTGCCACAGACACACATAATCAAGTTAATGATGTATAAAGCAACCATAACGACCATTACTACTGTGGTGTATCAGTAGTGCTTACAAAACGAAGCAGAATTCTCTCTCTCTCTCTCTCCCTCTGTTATACTTACGCAGTCTGCAGATTATAGCAGTTACACTAGGTCATTCAAATAATCAGTGCTTTGCAGTCCCGTAGATAAAAAAAGAAGTTATCGCACCCTAAAGCAGAACTGCAAGAAATTAAACGCACCACATTGGATGCGCTGACCTGGTGGACAGAGAGAGACACACACAGAGAACTTCCCGGCACATCTTTAACAAATCTTTAATCGAATGCTGTTTTCGCTGCTGTTACCCAAATGTATAGGATTTATCAGGTGGCCCAACTTCCCCGTATATGACGTCTGCTGTTATCCCTTCGTGCACTAAAAAGAGTTGCAGAACGCAACGGGTTTACTTTAAGTTTTGTTTTAAACACATGTTGGCCATCAGGTGAGACCTTATTGGCCACCAAGGGAGAGAAACAGAAAGACTTACAGAGAACACAAACAATGAAACGCATCACAGATATCCATGCCCAAGGCTGGAATCGAACCCGCAATTCCTTGCGCCACGAAGCACCAAAACTAAATGCTTTAGTGAGTGCGGCTTTGGGGACTGGCTATTTCAAGTTACAACCAACCAGTAAGGAACTGGTGAGAGCAAACTTTATTTTACTGTCTCATTGAGCGCTACCCACTCACCGTCTTCCCTGATAAGCAGGGCCACATTTATAATAGGCTGACATCTGGGTATTCCTTTTTAATTCGAATAATTATTTCTTACTCTCCACAAACACTTATTGTGACAATTTTATCATTCCATTTGCGAAAAGCGTTTATAACTATGCATTATGATTTTGATATTGTAACGGACTGGAATATCTTGCGCACTGCATTACCATAGCGAATCTATGGTGATACAGAGGAAGTGAGGGAGTTGGCCTGGGCACACATACCACAGAAACGTGCAGAAGTCCCTAAAATTTCCCAGTTTGAACATCCGTGCACCATTAGATAGCAATTCCAGGAGGGCGGCGTAGCGATCTTAAGATAGATCTCTTTGATGTTCACGGGGAGAAACCCTTCTAGAGTACAAGTAACTGCGCCATCTACCCGACATCACCGACACTACAAAACTGAAGGCACACCTCAAACAGGAAACGGAAATGAAAGGGGAGGGAACGAGGAAAAGGAGCGTTATGATTGAATACATCGCCCCAGGATTCGCCTTGGTGACCAGTCGAAAACCTTAATCAATAAATAAAA